>CM076569.1:237271451-237871451 GCA_034641835.2 Pinus albicaulis | reverse complement strand
TAAGAGAGAAAAGTATACAAATCTGGTACCCAACATCTCCCCCCAACTGGTCTATCTGCATGTCCTCATGTAGCTCGCCGTCTCCTCAGATCTGGATTGGACTGACTGTGACTGGCATGAAGCTGTGTGAGATCATATTCTTCAGCCATTTCCGTCCCCGGTGGTTTATATCCTTCTGTCAAAACAACATCCTTCCACCAATCTGGATCAACATTGTATGCAGGAGTATATCGCTCGGCTGGAAATGAGATAAGGGGAAACTAAAATCTCAACCCCATCGATCTGACCCCATAGGTATGAATGCATGCTACGAAACATGTCATCCTCTCTAGAACCCGTGCGAAGTTAGGTGCCCCAAATTTTTCTCGTCCTCTGACAGCTGAGGATGACAACATCCACCTTCTCTGACAATTGTCCAACGCTTCTTTACGAAACATCGTAATATATCCGACACATAGGTCAACACACCATTTTTGGGTTTCCAACATGTGTTCTCTACGGCCCTCAATCTGTAGAAATGTGTAATGCTTGTTATAAATGTTTGAGGACTGGCCATGCTCCTTCCTCATCATTAACGACCTTTCGACTTGGTTTTCTTCAAAGGTATCCCAGGCCTTTCTCCACTTAATTTGATTGAATGGTATAGGAGGTGAAAGCTCTTAAATGAATGTCCCCCACAAATGGAATGGGGTTAAAAGACTGATCATGCCTCAAGAAATATCCATGCATGTAGATCTCGCACATTAAGTGTTGTCCTATGATATCATGAATTTTTAAAATACGAAGAAATTGAATAGGGTCCTCAATCGCGTACCAAATTTCCTTATATATACTTTCAAGACAAAAGAAAATAAATTTCTCATGAAGGAATAAGGCATAGCTATGTCCAGGAGGTCTACAGGCCATTACCTACCATGCCAGGGAGAATATCTTCTCCTTATCTGATTGCAACAACTGCACTTGTTCTTCCAATTCTTCTATTATGGCCTTCTGTTTATCTTGTTTCAGTCACGCCTTATATAACTGATCTATGTATCCTGTGACAACCTCGACGGCTTGTTCTCGAACCCGCATGGTTTCTTTCTTAAGGTTACTTGCAGCAAACTGCCACTTCTAGATTTTAGTGGCCAAGAAAAATTCTCAGCCTTCAAACAACTCTTCAATCGGGCCAGTCTGTGTGGCTGTATAGGAGACCTCAATTTTTGGCTTTATTGCCCTCCATTTGTATATTTTTACCTTCTTTTTCAGCCTGGAAACTTGCCTTTTCAACTCCCGAACCTCCCTTTTCAGTCTCATGGTTTCACTGAACTGCAACTAATACCTCTTCTTGAGAGGTAACCTTCTTTTCTCACACTGTTCAATCCATTCTTGTTTGACAATAAATTCAGTTTCTGGGCCTATGACAGGCTCAGGAAGCGGTAGAATGCTACGGGTATTCATTAGGGGAATTTTGAGGTCTAAAATGGGCCTCCTAAGGAGATAATAAAATAATAGCTAAACCAATAAAATAATATTTATGAATTTGCAATTCACTTTTTGCACCACAATCCATGTAACCATAGTTAAATTCAATTAAAAACTTGTACCAAAATAAAATTAATAAAAAAAATGTATTCATGTGACTATAAATAAGAATGAGCTTTTCAAGAAAAAACCATTATCATTGAACAACTAATGCATTTGTCCTTTGTACTTAAATAACTTAAAATAAAATATAAATTTATAAATTCTTAATTATATTATATGTTATTAATTAAAATTTATATTTTTTTAAATTGCATAGTAACATGTAATTAATATATTATATAAAAATATATAATATAATATAATATAATATAATAAATGTATAGGTATATGCATTGTTTCTTTCAAGAAATATGAAATGACAAAAATATATTTTTATTCAAAAAGTGTGAAATGACATTTATTATGAGTACTTTACTTTGACTTTAAAAGTACTTATAGCACTACCATGGTTAACCATGAGTTTTTATCCACCATTGAGAATGTGACAAGTAAGTACCTTTAACTCAAGCAATGCCACCTCAACCAATAGGGATGATGTCATCCCCTCAAATGTGAATGGCTCTCATAAAGTGAATTTTGATTGTACATTTTTCTTAGGAGGCCCATTTTAGACCTCAAAATTCCCCTATGCTCAATGGATTATTTTGTTAAGCTTTTCTGGCTGGGCTCCCTATTTTCAAGGGCTTCTTTCTCTATATTCCCTTCAGGGACTCCTGCCGTCTGGTCAAAATTTCCATCGACCACTTTGTGTTTCGGTGTTTCCACAGGAATCCTATCTTCCATGCGAGCCTCTGAGTGCCCCAATAGAGATTCGAAAATGACTGGGCCGATCTTGGTTATGTCAAAAAAATTAAGCACTAGTGGAACAACTACTTCCTCCATTAATCGTTTGGGCAAGCGGAATCCCCTCGCCCCTCTAAGCATCATGGAATAGAACGGAGAATGAGGGATAGATTAATCATCCTCATTTCCGGCTTGAGCCAGAGCTTCATGCATTACTACGTCACTCGGGGTCGATGCTGGTTCTTGTGGGGCAATATCGACCTCCTTGTTTATTCCTTCTCTACCTTCCTGTTCCTCATGAATTGCTTCTTTTTCCATAGTCGATAATAGTCCTTGAGAGACAATGTCGATTTCGCAGGTTGACTCCTCCCTACTTCCCTGTTATAGCCGAATCGGGGGTGGTTCTTGTGTAGCACCCCCACTTTTTTCAACATCCATATCTGCTTGGGCAGGTGATGTTGTTTCTTGCAAGACAACATCACTTTCCACTCTTCTATCTACCATTTCACTCCCCTGTTCTTCATTGACAAAAGTTGAAGACTGTATGACAGTCTCGATTTCCTGCATGATATCCATAATTCCTTCATCTGTGGGCTCCTCAGGCAAGGTTGGTTCTTGTGTGTCAGCCTTGGCTGTGTCGCCAATTATCTCCTCCATTCTCATTTCTTTAGGTTCTTCCTGATCAACCTCCATTTCCACTTCTTTGGGTTCCTCTTGATCAACCTCCATGTCCATTTCTTCAGGTTCCTCTTGATCAATTCCTTCTGAATGTTCTTCTTCTGCTAAAATTGTCGGAGAGACTGGTTCCTCTTCTCTAATAGAAATAATGGCTGCTATCTCTTCTTCTGAGGATTCACAGATTTCTTCCCAGGAGACCCGAAGTTTGTTTATTGCATGCATGACCAATAAACGCACCAATCCATGGTTGGAGAGCACTGCCGGCATTCGGCGCGAACGCTGAGCAGATTATGCCATGTGTTGCAACTGTTTCAATAGGAAGAAGGGCATATTTAAGTCATGCACCTGAGCCTGTGGAAATCAAAGGTGCATTATAATTTTAAAATGATACTTAAATAGAGTTGTGGCCCGGCCTTTGCAAGTTATGTATTTCATTAAAAAACCTGCATCATTCCAAGGATACGGCACAGTCTTGCGCTCATATCCTCTGCCCATTTTAACGACACTTTCCCTTGCCTGTAATAATAATTCGGGAAACTCTAGGAGAGAAACTCTTCGAGCAAACCATTGCTTCCCTTGTTGTCTCAGCCCACTAACCTTTGCAATTACCTCTTCTGTGACAGGAACTTCCAGTCCTCTGACTTGCGAGTGATTATCGTCTAAATTAAGTGCAAAATCCATTGTGATTCCTCTGTCAAACCCCCGCAATTTGTCGAAGTCGGTAGTTCACCCTGCATCGACAAATATTTTCCATACCTTTGGATTGCTACAAATCGAAGTTGTGTTTTTAGGCTCATGCTGCACAACGAGTCTGCCCATACTGTGGGGACTCGTAACAACACTTCTTGGAACAACAGACATTTGGGAAAAATGGTGGATACCAAATTTGGAAAAACAACATGGTGAAAATGAAAGGTGGTAACGGTAAATAAGGATGGTAATTATCAAAGACCGAGAAAAATCATAAAAAATTATGGTTCGTGCAGTGAATAAAATAGGAATTATTTCATATGGAGTGGAAGGGACGTGTTATGGATCCCAATACGCTTTTAATGATTATAAATATTATTGATTAGGATCGTAGGTTGTACCACACATAGATTTATAATAATGTCTTTACGGAATCATCATTACACCATCATTAAATTATGACGGCACCCCCCCCCCCCCAACTTTAAAGTTTGTCGTCTGCGGCATTAAATTTCTCACATGGGATATTTAATTAAATCAATAAAAGTCACGTGGAGGCGTACCTGGCAACCTACCTGGATGAAGTGACAGTTGGTAGGATGACGACGCAGTAATGATGCAGATGGAGTAAGAGAAGTACGAGTAGCAACATCCAGAGTAACAACATTTGGAGTAGTAGCATCCGGAGTAGCAGCAGTGCGAGTAACAACATCTGGAGTAACATCAGTGCTAGTAGCATCATCCGGAGTAACAACAGTGCGAGTAATAGCATCAGGTGTAACAACATCTAGAGTAACATCAATGCGAGTAGTAGCATCCAGAGTAACAACAGTGTGAGTAACAACAGATGGAGTAATGGTAGTGTGAGTAGTAGCATCCAGAGTAATAGCACTGCGAGTAAAAACATCCGATGTAACAACATTTGAAGTAACAATAGTGCGAGTAGCAACATTTAGAGTAACAACAGTGAGAGTAGCAACACCCAAATAATAGCATCATGAGTGGCAACAACCGAGTAACAACATCATGAGTAGCAACAACCTTATAACAACATCATGAGTAGCAGCAACAGAGTAAAAATATCATGAGTAGCAACAACCAAGTAACAACACCATGAGTAGAAGTGATCGAGTAACAACATCATGAGTAGCAGCAGTCAATACTTGGAAAAAAAAAATTGTTTGATTTTTACTCCTTAGTTGTAACTCCTACAAAAAGAAAATAAGATAAATAATAACAATATAATTCTTCATTCTTATATATATTAATTTTTTTTTTCTTTTTTTAAGGCAAGGATGCAGAGGAAGAGTTCTCTGCACTTACAAAATTCAAACTAGATTTCTGAGAGAGGTGTTTGATAAAAGCATCCTTAGAGCTTGGGTGATGGTATAATCTCAGGTGATGTCCATTGAATATGAATGAATCATGTGTATCATCAATTGTTACTAGCCTGAATGTTCCATTATCGAATACAACGTCCACCTCGTAAGGTCCCATCCAACGAGTGCAAAGCTTTCCCTTAAAATCCTTAAAGCGGGAGTCATAGAGTAGTGCCCAATCTCCACTCTGAAACACCTTATTCTTAATAAACTTATCATGCCATTTCATTCTCTGCTGCTGAATAGTAATAGTTCTCTGGACCACCATTGAACGGATTTCATCTATTTCATTGAGTTGGGCCAATCAGTGTTTCTAGGAATCTGACAGATCCAAACCAACTTCAAGATCTGTTCTAAGCATATTTATTTCAAATTGTATTGGAAACAACGGGGATATACCATAAACCAACTTGAATGGTGAAAACCCGGTTGTATTTCGCCATGCTGTTTTGTACGCCTAGAGATCTTCAGGCAGCTTCTGAGCCCAATCCTGACAATGGTATGCAAAAGTTTTTGTCAAGATATTTTCCAATCTCTTGTTTGTGATTTCCACTTTTCCATTTGCCTAGGGGTGGTATGGAGACGTCACCCTATGCTTGACCCCATATTTCTGCATGAGCTTTGCTATCATGTGTGATGTGAATTGTGCTCCTCCTTCTGAAAAAATCTCTCTTGGAGTACCGTAACGAGCAAAAATTTCTTCAAATAGAAAATCTGAGACCACCTGCTCTGTTTCTTTCGCAATAGCTTTGGCTTCTACCCACTTAGTCACATAATCAGTACATACCAATATGTGGACCTTTTGCTGGGAGGGTGGGTTAAAGGGTCCAACGAAGTCAATAGCCCATTTCTCAAAAGGCTCGAGGACTACTTGTGCCTAAAAAGGCATTTCATTAGATCAACTGGGTTGCCCCATATGTTGGAAACTATCACACCTCTTGACATAATTATGTGCATCGCGAAAGATAGAAGACCAGTAATATCCCATTTGTAGCACCTTATGGCCTGGTCTTTTGTCTGTAAAATTCCCTCCACAAGAGCCATCATGGGAAACTTTCAATACTTCATAAATATCATCCTGAGACACACAGTGCCGAATCTGCTTATCCACTCCTATATGAAAAAGGTACCCTGCAATCCAAGAATCTCGGGCACTGTGATGAATAATTTTTCGCTGTTCCCTGTATGAAAAATGAGGAGGCACTTTCCCTGTAGCAAGATAGTTAGCAATATCTGCATACCACAGAGGTTTAGTATAAACTGAAAAAAGATGTTCATTAGGAAAACTATCTTCTATAGGTGTGCATTCGTCATTGTTATCCATTCTAGATAGGAAATCAACGACTACATTATATTTTCCTGGTTTGTATGCTATTGTAATATCAAACTCTTGAAGCAATAGCAACCACCTTGTAACACGGCTAGGAGTAATAGGTTTATTCATAAAATACCTTATTGCTGCGTGATCAGTATGGACAAAAGTAGAATACTCAGTGATGTAGTGCCAGAACTTATTAACAGCATAAATGACAGCCAGGAATTATTTTTCTATCACTGTGTAATTTAGTTCAGCAAGAATTAAATTCTTGCCGACATAGTAAATTGCGTACGGTGTTTTGTCTACCTACTGTCCTAAAACAACTCCTATTGTTGTCTGAGAAGAATAAACATGTATGTGAAATGGTAATTCCCAATCAGGTCCTCGGAGGATTGGAGCCATGCAAACCAGCCCTTTAATTTTCGTGAAAGCTGTCTCACAGACTTCAATCCAAAATAATTCTGCATCTTTTGTTAGCAATTGAAAAAGTGGATGCGTTATTTTAGCAAAATTTTCTGTAAAGCATCTTTAATAACCAACACAACCAATAAAGTTATGTACCTGTGTGGGTGTTTTGGGTACCGGGAAGTGTAATATTACCTCTACTTTAGCCGGATCAACTCGAATTCCAGCAACTGAGAGAAAATGTCCCAATACTACTTCTTCTTCCCTCATCATATGGAATTTGACTGTACTCAGAGATACATGGGTCTACTTACATCTTTTGAGTACTTTCTCCAGATTTTCCAATCCATCCTCAAATGAATTTCCATATGGAGTAAAATCATTCATATATATCTCAACGCTATCATCGACCAAATCAGAAAATATTCCCAAAATTTCCCTATGGAAGGTGGCAGGAGCATTACACAGGCCAAATGGGAGGACCCTATATGCAAAGGTTCCCCATGGGCATGTGAAAGTTGTTTTATCCTGGTCTTCTGGGGCTATCTGGATCTAGTTATATCTACTGAATCTGTCTAGGAAGGAAAATAACTTCTTCCCAGCCAAGGTATCTAGGACTTGGTCAATGAATAACAAAGGGAAATGGTATTTTTGAGCTTCCTTATTTATTTCCCTGTAATCTACATAGATCCACCATTTACCACTCTTTTTTGGAACAATCACTAGCGCAGATACCCATTGGCTAGCTAAGATGGGGTAAATGAATCCTACATCCAATAAATTCTGTAATTCTTCTTTGAAAATGTTCTTGAGAGCAAGGTTCATTCTCCGTTAGGGCTATCTTACAGGGCGACAATATTCTGTAATATAAATATGATGAGTACATAAGTTAGTATGGATCCCCTTCATGTCAGTATAATCCCAGGAAAAATCTTCCTGGTGATCTTGAAGGACTTTCAAAAGCTGTTTTTTCTGGGATTCAGACAGGTTTGGGTTGATATTAAGTGTTTTCCCCGGTTCAATCTCAATTGGGATACTATCATGGGATGAGGTTACATGAATGTCTTCAATGTCATCTTCTAGTTCAATGTTTTCCTATGTTTCATAGTTCATAGCAGATTCTAGAGTCTGTCGAGTTGAATGAAAACAGAATTGGAATCATTAATAAAAGCATTAATGGCACCGTCCTCGGTTTCAGTTTTAAATTGAAGGGCCTACCCAATAGTGAGGACTGGTCTAACATCTTAATTTTCAGGTTCAAACTCTTCTACATGTAGAAGTTTCTGACTGGTCAATAATTTTTCAGATGGGCTAGGTTCCGCAGGAGGATAAAGAGTATGATTCTTTGTAACTGTCCCATTTGATACGATCATATGCCTAGATCGGCACCCTATGTAGGCATCTAAAATTGAGAACCAAGGTCTTCCCAAGATAAATGGGTGACCACCAACTGAAGTTAGAGTCTGTAACATGAGGAGGTACATAGGGTAATGCCATGAATCTACTGAAATAATTACATCCTCCAATTTCCCTACTGGTTTAATTGTAAACCTGTCTGCTAGTTCTAGGATAGTAGGGGTTGGTTTAATGTTTCCAAGACCTAATGTGTTCATTGTCTCAGAGGTGATAATGTTGATGGCAGCTCCCAAATCTACCAGTACGTTTGGGATTTCAACCCCATTGATCTGTACTATTAGAATCAGGTTTCCTGGGTCACCATATTTTATAAACATGACCTTTCCTAACATGATGTCAGATAATCTGCCCATCACATGAATTATTAATGGATCCTTAGGTTTCTTCTCTGGTTTCTTAGAGCAGTAATCTTTAAGGGTCTTTGCATATATAGCTACATCCCTCATAGCCTGTAGTAGTGGTATTTTAACAAAGAGATTTTGCAGTTCCCCTAGGAAATCAAACTGTGCTTGAGGGTTAGGTTTATTCAAGGTTAGTCTTTCAAGATATGGAGGATAAGTTGAATGAAATTGATTAGGAACATATTGGGGAGGTGTCCGGTTCATTATGTTTTGGTCTGATTTATACCCAAATATCCTCTATTCTGATTTTGTATTTTGACTGTCAATATGTTCTATAATAATAAGTGAAGTGGGTGCATTTACTACCCGCCTAGATCATAGGTTTATCTCATTAAGCCCCGTGGTAGAAATGATATAATATGGAAGGTTAAGAGTGTCTGTTGGTTGTACCCCTTTATTATTAGGATTTGGATTGGGCTGGATAGGAAGCTGGGGTCTAATGGCTGGGTTTCCTGGAGGTACATTGGAGGGAAAATGAACTTGTTGTTGAGGCATAGACTGAGGAAACGAACTAGTAGGAGAGGTTCCACGCCAGTTCTGATTCCATGAAGGATTCAGACTCGCTTGGGGAACCCATTGTTGCCAAGGGTGATACTGATATTGAGACCACATAGCTGAAAAAGGTGCAGATTGGGGACCCATATTAAAATTATTAAAATACTGAGATGGGTCCTGAAACATACCTAGATTCATAGCTGGTGGTCGAGGTTGCCATGACTTCTTCTGCCACATCAAGTACAACTGGTCTATCACACTTTCTTCACTTTCCCCTTGAAAAACTACCTTCATTTCGGGAAAGGAAGGACATGAGCTGGTCACATGAGTATATTCACATATTACGTAGGCTTCCACTGTGTTTAATGGGAATTACTTCAAAGAATGCTTCTTTCTGCACTGTGGGCATAGTATAGCCATAGTATTTTCCAACTCCATTTTTTTCTGTTTTTCTTGCAGAGTGTCCATCTAGGCAGATAATGTGCTCAGAATATCAGTCCTTAGGTTTTCCAGTAGATTTCCAATTTCTTCCTTTGTAACCCCTCCACCGGAAGTCTTTGATGACCGAATTCCTTGTCCACTCCTTGCAACCCCCCGTGAACACTTAATGCAATAGTCACAGATAGTGTCAAAGTCTTCTTTCAAAATATCCCCTTTTTGTACTATTTCAAAAGTTGCAGGGAGTCTTCTCTAAGTGCTCAAAGAAGAATGATCTTCAGAATGTCCTTGTGTTAGGTCCCTATATTACTAGTATAGTCCCTTATTATTGTTAGTGTAACCCCCTTATTTTTATTATTGTACCCTTGTAACCCCCATATTGTTATTATTGTGTCCTTAAATTATTATTGTTAGGTCAGCTAGGATTACATTGTGGCCCACTAGGATTACATTGTGGCCCCATGGACTCCTATATATAGAAAGGAGGTTTTCTAATTTGAATCATCCAAGAATTATTCATTAATGTAATGTATTGGAGGTTTCCCCCTCGAAGTGGCTTATTTATAAGGTGTTGATATCTCTTTTCTTCTATTTCTGGAGCTGGTTTCACAACATTTGGTATCAGAGCTTTGAGATTCTAGGGTTTTGCTACTCCAAACAGGTCAGCATGGAATTTTCGCTATACCTTTTTTTCTACGAAGGTTCAAAATATGAAATTTTTAGATTGCAAATCTGAAATCCTAAGGAACATCGTCGCAAAATTTCAGATCTTGGTTCACCATATTTTAGGAGATATGATCTGTGCAAGTTAGGTCATTTTGCAGGCTCTTGAATTTATCCTAAAAAGGTCATCGGGGTATTTTCGTAATAAATTCTTTCTATGAAGGTTCAGAAGCTGAAATGTTTAGAGTGCGAAGCCGCAAACCTGAGGAAAATCGTCAAAAATTTTCAGATATTGGTTCACAATATTTTCGGAGATATGATCTTTGGAAGTCAGGGGTTTTTGAGGCTTCGGAATTTCATCTCAAAGAGGTGATCGTGAGAAAATATTCATAGCTCTCTCTCTGAGCATTGGATTGGAATGCCGTAAAAAGTGGCTGCAATTAAATGGACTATAGTTTATGGTCTATCAATTTCAGATCCAAAGGAGGAAACAATGACATGTGTCAAGTCGTACAAGTTAGCTCTACTGAACCAGTCCAAAATTGGGTCATTGTGGGAGATTGGACATAACTTTGCCTTGAAGAATCCAAAGAAGATTAGACCTGTGTCATTTGAAAGAAGCTTCAGAGGGCTACTATAGGGCTGAATTTCAGATATTAAGGATCCTCAATTATAGAGATAATTCAATTTAAATATAAAGCTCATCAAAAGCAAGTAAAAGGTGTGTATATTTCCCCCAATTGCATAAGTTTTGTTTGAAGAATCAAGTTGAATTGATTCCAAGGGCATATTGTAGAATATATATCAGTATTGGATTCTAAAATGGCCCCTAAAAATAATTCAACACCCATTAAGCCTTTAGAAATCTCTACTATGACTTATGAAGATGAAGAATGACAACATGACATATCAAAATTACAAGAGCAAGTGCAACAAATTTCGCTCTCACAAAAAGCAACAAAAAATGACATGGAATTTTTCAAGAAAGGCATGGAATCTAATATGGATGGTTTGAAGAATGGCATGGAATCTAAGATAGATGGTATGGAAGCTGGCATGGAATATAAGATGGATGGCATGAAATCTAAGATGGATGACATGGAAGCTAAAATGGAAAACATGAAGAATGATCTAAAAGCAGACATAGAAGGTTTGACAAAATTGAAACAAGAAATGTTTCCTAATAGTGAAAAGATAGTAGAGGAAACTCATGATAAGAACAAAATAAATGTTAATCGCGATTTCATAAAATCTAATGTTGGTGGGAAGAACCACCATATTCCAAAAATGGATATGAGGAAGTTTGATGGAAAGGATCCTGTAACATGGATACTACAGATGGAGCAATATTTTGATCTCCATAATGTGCAAAACACACACAAGGTACGCATTGCAACTTTACATTTAGAACAAAATACATTTGTATGGTATCGATGGCTTTGCTCCCGTAAAAAAATTGTCACTTGGTCGATTTTTACGGAAGAAATGATAGCACATTATGAGGATACAAAGAGCAACACCTTCTTTAGCCAATTGATAAATCTCAAACAAAAGGGTTTAGTGGGGAAGCACATTGAGGACTTCCAAAAATTGAATATAAGGGTAACTGATATTCCAGAGGAACACAGGATTGATCTATTCATAGGTACTTTAAAGGATAACATCCAACATGAAGTTCGCGTTTTGGAACCTGATTCATTGGAGAAGGCATTCAGGTTGGCAAGAAAAATTGAATGTAAAATTATGGCGACAAGGAAGCCTACCACTCACTTCTATAAAGAGGAAAGTGTTGCTACTCCTAGATTTCCACAACCTACAAGGTTGACACCACAACAATTGGAAGAAAAAAGAGCAAAAGGGCTTTGCTACAGTTGTGATAGCAAATACACTAAAGGCCATAAGTGTGCTGAGAAGAAATTATTTTACATAGATTGTGAAGAGGAAGAAGAAAATGAACAAGAATAGGATATACACCAGGAACCAACCCTAGAAGAGGAAGAAATGAATCCGACCATATCGTGTAATGCACTGGCAGGAATTACCACTCCTCAAACTCTCAAGATACAAGGACAAATCAAGAAGAAAAAGGTAATAGTGTTGATTGATTCAGGTAGCACCCATAATTTTATTCATCGTAAGGTAGCCAAGGAATTAAATTGTTTCCTATACCCAGCACCAGAATGTCAAGTGATGGTTGCAAATGGAGGAACTATAAATTGCTCTGGAAAATGCCATAATATTAAGCTAACCATGGGGGAATATGTATTGACTAGTCCAATGCTTTCCATTCCTATGGGAGGTGCTGATGTTGTACTAGAGTACAATGGTTACAATCTTTGGGGATGGTAGCTTTTAATTTTCAAGAACTTTTCTTGAAATTTTTTTCAGAAGGAAAGGAAGTCGAATTACGGGGTATTGAAGGGAAGCCAGGAAGGATAATAAGCTCTAATGTCATGACAAAGCTTCTAAAGAAAGAACAACGAGGCGTAATTGCACAATTATGCTAACTAGAAGTTCCGACATCAAAAATCATCTATTTCTGCAGATCTCCAACAAGTCTTGGACAATCATTCCAAGGTGTTTGAAACTCCCAAAGGACTCCCACCTATTCGTAATCATGATCATGCTATTCATTTGATTCCAGGAAGTGTTCCTCCAAACATCAGGCCTTATAGATATCCTTACGTCCAAAAGAGCGAAATTGAACGTATGATTGCAGAAATGTTAGAGATGGGTATAATTCAACCTAGTCAAAGTTCTTTCTCTGCTCCTGTAGTATTGGTACACAAGAAGGATGGATCATGGTGAATGTGTTTGGATTATAGGGAGCTCAATAAGCTCACCATTAAAGATAAATTTCCTATTCCTGTGATTGATGAATTATTGGATGAATTACATGGAGCAATTTATTTTACCAAGTTGGATCTTCGTTCAGGATATCATCAAATTAGAATGAAGACTGAAGATATTCCAAAAACAGCATTTCGAACTCATGAGGTCATTATGAATTTTTGGTCATGCCTTTTGGCCTTACCAATGCACCTTCTACATTTCAAGGGTTGATGAATTCCATTTTCAAACCCTTCCTTAGAAAATTTGTGCTAGTATTTTTTGATGATATACTAATCTACAGCAAGTCTTGGAAGGATCATGTTCAACATGTTGACAGGGTGCTCAAACTATTGCGGGAGAAACAATTATATGCAAAAACATCCAAATGTTTCTTTGGAGTACAAGAGGTGGAATATCTGGGTCATATTGTATCTCACGAGGGTGTTAAGGTAGATCCTAACAAAATTAAAGCCATTAAGGAATGGAAAGTCCCCACAACCATAAAGCAGTTGCGAGGATTTCTCGGGTTAACAGGGTATTATCGCAAGTTTGTTAAGAATTATGGGAGAATAGCAGCACCTCTAACAACATTTTTGAAGAAAGATGCATTTTCATGGACTCCTGAAGCAACTAAGGCCTTTGAACATCTTAAAGAGGCAATGTGCCTAGCACCGGTCTTAGCTACGCCAGACTTCACAAAAACCTTTATTGTGGAATGTGATGCCTCAGGAAATGGAATTGGTGCAGTTTTAATGCAGGAAGGAAGACCCACTGCTTTTGAAAGTCGTCCAATCAAAGGAAAGTATTTACAGAAACCTATTTATGAGAAGGAAATGTTAGCAATACTGCATGCACTAAAGAAATGGAGAACTTACCTAATTGGAAGACACTTCAAGGTAAAAACTGATCATGATAGTCTTAAACACTTTTTGGAACAAAGACTATCTTCAGAAGAGCAGCAAAAATGGGTCAAAAAGATGTTGGGTTATGACTTTGAAATAATCTACAAAAAAGGAAAGCTTAATGTTGTTGCAGATGCACTCTCAAGAAAGAATGAAGAGGTGGAAGCATTGCTTTGTGCCATTTCTATTATCCAACCAGATTGGATAACCGAAGCAAGATATGAATGGAAGAAGGAAAAAGATGTATGGACACTCATTCAAAAGTTGCAGCAAGATCCTAGTACATCAGATACATTTAGTTGGAAAAATGATTCCTTATGGTACAAAGATCGCTTATATCTTTGTAAGAATTCCCAACTAAAACAAAATATTCTTTTGGAATTGCATACTTCTCCTTTAGGAGGACACTCAGGATTTTTAAAAACTTACCACAGGGCGAAGAAAGATTTTTTTTGGGATGGCCTTAAATCTGATATTCAAAAGTTTGTGGCGGAATGTTTGGTTTGCCAGCAGAATAAAGTTGAGACAATTAAGACCCCGGGACTTCTACAACCTTTATTCATTCCAAGTCAACGTTGGGAGGAGATTTCAATGGATTTTATCACAGGTTTACCTAAGTCCGAAGGAAAGAGTGTCATCATGGTGGTAGTTGATAGACTTACCAAGTATGCACACTTTTGTGCATTATCTCATCCATTTAAAGCAAGTAGAGTTGCTACTACATTTATGGACAGAATTCAAAAGCTACATGGAAGCCCAAGGGTTATTGTGAGCGACAGAGATCCCATTTTTACTGGAAATTTTTGGACGGAGTTATTTTCTTGCTTGGGTACTCAATTAGCTCATAGCTCATCTTATCATCCTCAATCCGATGGTCAAACTGAGATAGTAAATAAATGTTTGGAAGGATATCTTCGTTGTTTTGTATCTGATAAACAAACACAATTGGTCAAGTGGTTACCTCTCGCTGAATGGTGGTATAACACTTCCTTCCATACTGCAGCAAAAATGACCCCATTTATGGCACTTTATGGATATCATCCACCTTCCATCACATCATCTTTAAGGGAAAATTTGAAGGTTCAAGCAGTGGAAGACCACATCGAGCATCAACAAGAAGTTCTCCAACTCTTAAAGGATAACCTGAATTTGGCACAAAATCGAATGAAACAACAGGCAGATCAACATCGCAGCGAGAGAAGTTTTGATGTAGGAGATTGGGTATTTTTACGGCTACAACAATACAAACAAATGTCCCTCAAGCAAGCTAAGAAGGATAATAAATTATCGCCAAAGTACTATGGTCCTTACAAGGTGTTGCAAAATATTGGTACTATGGCATACAAATTGGAGCTTCCTGCTTCTCCACGAGTGCATCCAATTTTCCATGTTTCATGCTTAAAGAAGGTTATAGGTGAAAATATTCCAGTTCAAACAATATTGCCCGAACTTGATGAGGAAGGAAAAATCATATTGGAACCTGAAGCAGTCATGGAAACAAGAACTCGACAGCTACGAAATCGATCAATTTCAGAGTATCTCATCAAGTGGAAGAACTTACCCACTGAAGATTCTACATGGGAGGATGAGAATTTTATACTGAAGCACCTAGAGCTACTCAAGCGTTGAGGACAACACTTTTTTGAAGGAGAGGGGCATGTTAGGTCCCTATATTACTAGTATAGTCCCTTATTGTTGTTAGTGTAACCCCCTTATTTTTATTATTGTACCCATGTAACCCCCATATTGTTATTATTGTGCCCTTAAATTATTATTGTTAGGTCGGCTAGGATTACATTGTGACCCCACTAGGATTACATTGTGGCCCCATGGACTCCTATATATAGAAAGGAGGTTTTGTAATTTGAATCATCCAAGAATTGTTCATTCATGTAATGTATTGGAGGTTTCTCCCTTAAAGTGGCTTATTTCTAAGGCGTTGATATCTCTTTTCTTCTATTTTTGGAGCTGTTTCAAAACACCTTGTCCAAGTCACTATGGCCACACCTCTACAATATGTATTTGATTTGTTCTACATAGTCCTCCATGTTTTCGTCCTATTTCTGTGCAAACTTAAAGATTTCCTCCTTAATGTTATGGGATTTATAGTAATCTTGGTATTTTTCCAAGAAGGCTTCTTTCATCCCCTCCCATGAGGTAATCGTACTCCCTCCTAAACTCATGAACCATCTCAGGGTTGTCCATTTTAAGGTAGCAGGAAATATTTTTAATTTTTGAGCGTCAGGAACATAATCATATCCTCGAAAAACAATGTCAAATTCGAAGAGGAACGTATTAGGGTCTTTAGAATAAAGCCCATGGAAACTAGGCAGAGTTGTTAAAGGGATGGGTTTCATAGGTGCATCACCTACAATGTTTCCGATTGGAAAATTAATAGAGGAACTTACAGGTTCCATAAATACCCTCCAATACTCACTTGGAATTTCTACTGGTTTTGCAGCTGGTACTTGGAGTGATTCAACTATAGGAGGTTTCACCACATTCCATTGGTCCCTTGGTGACTCAAAATCCTTTAGGAATTCTCTCTCCAAATCAGAATTTCTTAATTTGACTGCTGGAGGTTTTACAACACTCCCTTGGTCTCGTGGTGATGAAACCCCTTTTGGAGGTTCTTCTTCCCTATTAGAATTTCTTAGTTCTTCTGATCCTCTACTTGCTATTTCTTCTCCTTCTATTGACGGAAAATATGTCTCCTCCGCCGGTACCCTATTTATTAATTCTCTCGCTGATGAAAGAATTCCCTCTGGTACCGTGGATGGCACTGGTTGCTCCACCGACTACCTTTTGGACTTCGTCTGAACCGTTACCCTGATAGCAGCACAGGATGATGCCTCAGATTTACATTTTTCAATGATCTCCTGAATATATGTCTTCCTTCCCAGATCCATTCCTTTCTTTGGGGGTCTTCCTCTGCCCCTCTTATTCTAATCCCCGTTCATACAAATTGTGAATAAGGTTCATCAAAGTAACAAAATCGCTCAGGACCTAGAGCAGGACAGATAGCTTCCTCCCTAGGACGAGAGAGTAGGTTCAAACATACAATATAATAAATGAAAAGGAAAATTGAATTTTAGGACCTGAAGTAGGGTAATCAAATACCCTCCTTAGGATGAGAATTTGGCCTTTCAGAAAAGAATAAAAAAAAACAGAAAGCTAGAAACTATGCCTAGGACATAGGGCAGGGTAGTAAAATTCCCTCCAAAAGACGAGGGATCAATTTTAATGAAAATCAAAGTAAGAAAAAAAACAACACGCTATGCTCAGGGCTTGGAGTAGGGTAATAGATTCCCTCCCCAAGAAAAGAGATCAATTCTAGAGAAAAACAATAAAAAGAAGGAAAAATACAAAGTACTACGCTCAATATCTGAAGTAGGGAAATAAATTCCTTCCCCAAGATGAGAGATCGACCCTTAGATCGATTGCAAATCCTGTTCTTGCACCTGTTATCCTTCCCCGGCAATGACGCCAAAATGTTGGTGCCCAAAAATGAACAATATTCAACCCTTTTTCCACATAAATTATCAACCCGAGGGTGTTAGTTATTTCAAGACTAACAACACAGTATATGTAGGAGAAATCACATGACCTGCTATAGATCACAGGCTTAAATCTATAAACACACAAACTACTGTAACAACAATTAAAAAGACATTCACAACAATTGAAATATTACACTGGAACAACAGTAACGAAATCAAACTAAAACCTGAAAACAATGAAAAGAAAGGGAAATGCAACACCTGATCAGAAAAGTGGGCCCAACTCTCTAATTAGGGTTGCGGCAAACTCAAAAATTACAGGTGAAACAACAAGATGTTGTGCATTCAATTAATTGTAGAATATACTATTACAAAATCTGTATGTAATTGTGCTTAACCCTGATTCATAGCCCGCAGGCCCTTTTTATACAATCGTTCAGGAAAATCCCCCCGATTTCTTTCAACAACTACATATTTAAAATTATACAATCTGTTGCAACAACAACCTAATTACCAAAAGTGAACCAAGACAAATCCTGAGATGTAGCTCAGGTGAAACAGAGTCTGTTACACTGTAGCAGCAAGTGGAGGCAATGCTGGAAATAGGAGCTGCTCCACGACTCACAGCTGTAACTTTTCCTGCTTTTTCCGAATCTATCAAAACATCGGAGTTAATATTGAAAAAAGGTAAAACCTCCTAGACTAATACTTCATTAATCAAATATCCCATGTAAAGTAGGATAAAGTTGTTTACCTTGTGTTTTTAGGAATAATAATGACACAAAGAGATAGAAAGGTGGGCGAACATAGGAGAGAAAAGTATACAAATTCGGTACCCAACATATCCCCCCAACTGGTCTATCTGCATGTCCTCATGCAGCTCTTCATCTCCTCAGATCTGGATTGAACTGACTGTGACTGGCATGAAGCTGTGTGAGATCATATTCTTCAGCCATTTCCGTCCCCGGAGGTTTATATCCTTCCGTCAAAACAACATCCTTCCACCAGTCTGGATCAACATTGTATGCAGGAGTATATCGCTTGGTTGGCAACCAGATAAGGGGAAACTGAAACCTCAGACCCATCCATCTGACCCCACAGGTATGAATGCATGCTACGAAATGTGGCATCCTCTCTAGAGACCGTGCAAAGTTAGGTGCCCCAAATGGTTCTCATCCTCTGACGGCTGAGGATGACAACATACACCTTCTTTGACAATTGTCGAGCGTTTCTCTATGGAACATCGTAATCTGTCTGACACAGAGGTCAACACGCCATGTCTGGGTTGCCAACATGTGTTCTCCATGGTCCTCAATTTGTAGAAATGTGTAATGCTTGTTATAAATGTTTGAGGACTGGCCATGGTCCTTCCTCATCATTAACGGTCTTCTAACTTGGTTTTCTTCAAACGTATCCCATGCCTTTCTCCACTTAATATGATTGATGGTATAGGTGGTGAAAGCTCTTAAATGAATGTCCCCCGTGAATGTAACAGGGTTAAAAGACTGATCATGCTTCAAGAAATACCCGTGCATGTAGAGCTCGCACATTAAGTGTTGTTCTATGATATCATGAATTTTT
Organism: Pinus albicaulis; assembly: GCA_034641835.2. Lineage (NCBI taxonomy): Eukaryota > Viridiplantae > Streptophyta > Pinopsida > Pinales > Pinaceae > Pinus > Pinus albicaulis. Next base: position 237,852,443 of record CM076569.1, on the reverse strand, counting down.
AAAATACGGAGAAATTGAATAGGGTCCTCAATCTCGTACCAAATCTCCTTATATATAATTTCAAGAAAAAATAAAAGAAATTTATCGTGAAGGAATAAGGCATAGCTATGTGCAGGAGGTCTACAGGCCATTACCTGTTGTGCTAGGGAGAACATCTTCTCCTTATCTGATTGCAACAACAGTACTTTTTCTTCCAATTCTTCTATTCTAGCCTTCTGTTTAGCTTGTTTCAGCCTCGCCTTATATAACTGATCTATGTATCCTGTGATAAACCTGGTGACTTGTTCTTGAACTCACATGGTTTCTTTCTTATGGTTACTTGCAGTAGACTGCCACTTTTGGATTTCAGCGGCCAAGAAAAATTCTCAGCCTTCAAACAACTCTTTAATTGGGCCAGTCTGTGTGGTTGTAGAGGAGACCTAAATTTTTGGCTTTACTACCCTCCATTTGTATATTTTTACCTTCTTTTTTAGTCGGGAAACTTTCCTTTTCAACTCCCAAACCTCCCTTTTCAGTCTCATGGTTTCACTGAACTGCAGTTGATACCTCTTCTTGAGAGGTAACCTTCTTTTCTCACACTGTTCAATCCATTCCTGTTTGAAAATAAATTCAGTTTCTGGGCCTATGAAAAGCTCAGGAGTCGGTGGAATGTTGTCAATATTCTTAGCGGATTCTTTTGTTAAGCTTTCTGGTTGGGCTCCCTATCTTCAGCGACTTCTTCCTCTATATTCCCTTCAGGGACTCCTGTCGTCTAGTCAACATTTCCATCGACCACTTTGTAATTCAATGTTTCCATAGGAATCCTATCTTCCTTGCGAGCCTCTGAGTGCCCCAACAGAGATTTGGAAATGACTGGGCTGATCTTGGTTATGTCAAAAAATTTAAGCACTGTCGGAACAACTAATTCCTCCATTAATCATTTGGGCGAGTGGAATCCCCTTGCCCCTCTAGGAATCATGGAATGGAATAGAGAACGAGGAACAGATTCATCATCCTCATTTACGGCTTGCGCTGGAGCTTCATGCATTACTACCTCAGTCGGGGTCGATGTTGGTTCTTGTGGGGCAGCACCGATTCCGAAGCTTGTTTCCCTTCTGTCCTCTCGCTCTTTTTTCATCATTTCTTCTTCTAGGGTCAATACTGGTTCTTGTGGGACAATATCGACCTCCCGGTTTATTCCTTCTCTACCTTCCTATTCCTCATGAATTGCTTATTTTTCCACAGTCGATACTAGTCCTTGAGAGACAATGCTGATTTCATAGGCTGACTCCTCCCTACTTCACTACTCTAGCTGAATCGGGGGTGGTTCTTGTGTAGCACCCCCACTTGTTTCAACATCCATATCTGCTTGGGAAGGTGATGTTGTTTCTTGCAAAACATCATCACTTGTCATTCCTCTCTCTACCATTTCAATCTCCTGTTCTTCATTTACAAAAGTCGATGATTGTATGACAGTCTCGACCTCCTGCACGATATCCATAATTCCTTCATTTGTGGGCTCCTCAGGCGAGGCTAGTTCTTGTGTGGCAGCCTCGGCTGTGTCGCCAATTATCTCCTCCATTCTCATTTATTTACGTTCTTCCTTATCAACCTCCATTTCCACTTCTTTGGGTTCCTCCTGATCAACCTCCATTTGCATTTCTTCGGGTTCCTCTTGATCAATTCCTTCTAAATGTTCTTCTTCTGCTAAAACAGTCAGAGATACTAGTTCCTCTTCTCTAGCAGCAATAACGACTACTATCTCTTCTTCTCAGGATCCACAGAGTTCCACCCAGGAGATCCAATGTCTGTTTATTGAATGCATGACCAATAAATGCACCAATCAATGGTTGGAGAGCATTGCCGGCATCTGGCATGAACGCCGAGCAGACTATGCCATGTACTGCAACTATTTCAATAGGAAGAAGGGCATATTTAAGGCATGCACCTAAGCCTGTGGAAATCGAAGTTGTGTTAGAATTTTAAAATGATACTTAAATAGAGTTGTGGCCCGACCTTCGCAAGTTATGTATTTCATTACAAAACCTGCGACTTCATTCCAAGGATATGGCACAGTCTTGCACTGATATCCTTTACCCATTTGAATGACACTTTCCCCTGCTTGTAAGAATAATTAGGGAAATTTTGGGAGAAAAACTCTCCAAGAAAACCATTGCTACCCTTGCTGTCTTAGCCTACTAACCTCTGCAATTATGTCTTATGTGACAAGAACTTCCAGTCCTCTGACCCATGAGTGATTATCGTCTAAATTAAGTGAAAAATCCATTGTGATTCTCCCACCCTGCATCGACAAAGATTTTCCATACCTCTGGATTGCTTTGGACCGAAGTTGTGTTTTCAGGCTCATGCCGCACAACCAGTCTGCCCATACTATGGGGAATCGTAACAACACTTCTTGGAACAATAGACTGTTGGGCGAAATGGTGGATACCAAATTCGGAAAAACAACATGGTGAAAATGAAAGGTGGTAATGGTAAATACGGATGGTAATTCTCTGAGACCAAGAAAAATCATAAAAAAGTATGGTTCATGCGATGAATAAAATAGGAATTATTTCATATTGAGTGGAAGGGACGTGTTACGGATCCCAATACAATTTTAATGATTATACAGAGTCTTGATTAGGATTGTAGGGTGTACCACACACGGATTTATAACAATGGATTTACAGAATCATCATTACGCCGTCATTAAATTATGACGACACCCCCCAAACTTTAAAATTTTTCGTCCGCGGCATTAAAGTTTTCAAATGGGATATTTAATTAAATCAGTGAAATTCATGTGGAGGCATACCTGGCGGCCTACTTGGATGAAGTGACGGTTGGTAGGATGACGATGCAATAATGATGTAGATGGAGTAAGAGCAGTACGAGTAGCAGCATCTGAAGTAACAACATCTGGAGTAGCAGTAGTGCGAGTAACAACATACGGTGTAACAACATCTAGAGTAACAATAGTGTGAGTAGCAGCATCTAGAGTAACAACAGTACGATTAATAACATTCGACGTAATGACATCTGGAGTAACAGCACTGCAAGTAGTAGCATCCGGAGTAACATCAGTGCCAGTAACAACATCTAGTGTAACATCATCTGGAGTAATAGCTGTGCGAGTAGCAGCATCCAGAGTAACAACAGTGCGAGTAGCAACACCCGAGTAACAACATCATGAGTGGCAGCAACCGAGTAACAGCATCATGAGTAGCAGCAACCGTGTAACAACATCATGAGTAGCAGCAATAGAGTAACAACATCATGAGTAGTAGCAACCAAGTAACAACACCATGAGTAGCAGCGACCGAGTAACAACATCATGAGTAGCAGCAACCGATACTTGGAAAATTTGTTTTCTTTGATTTTTACTCCTTAGTAGTAACTCCTGCAAAAAGAAAAAACGATAAATAATAACAATATAATTCTTTATTATTTTATTATATATATATATATATATATTGTTTTTTGTTTAAGGCAAAGATGTAGAGGAAGAGTTCTCTGCGCTGATAAACTGAAAACCAAATTTCTCAGAGAGGTGTTTGATAAAAGCATCCTTAGAGGTCGGGCAGTGGTATAATCTCAGGCGATGTCCATTGACTATGAAGGAAGTGTGTGTATCATCAATTGTGACTAGCCTGACTGTTCCATTATCGAATATAGTGTCCACCTCGTAAGGTCCCATCCAGCGAGTGCAAAGCTTTCCCTTAAAATCCTTAAAGTGGGAGTCATAGAGTAGTGCCCAATCTCCACTCTGAAACACCTTATTCTTAATAAACTTATCGTGCCATTTCATTATCTTTTGCTGAATAGCAGTAGTTCTCTAGATAGCCATTGAACAGATTTCATCTAGTTCATTGAGCTGGGCTAGTCGGTGTTTCTGGGCATCTGACAGATCCAAACCAAATTCAAGAGCTATTCTGAGTGTACTAATTTAAAATTCTATTGGAAAAAACAAGGATTTCCCAAAAACCAACTCGAATCGTCAAAATCTGGTTGTATTTCACCATGTTGTTCTGTATGCCCGGAGAACTTCAGATAGCTTATGAGCCCAATCCCGACGATGGTATGCCACAATTTTTGTCAACATATTTTCCAATGTATTTTTTGTGCTTTCCACTTGTCCATTCGCCTGGGGGTGGTATGGAGAGGTCACCCTATGCTTGAACCCATATTTATGCATGAGCTTGGCTATCATGTGTGATGTGAATTGTGCTCCTCCATCTAAAATAATATCCCTTGGAGTACTGTAACGAGCAAACATTTCTTCAAATAGAAAATTTGAGACCACCTACTCTGTTGCTTTCGCAATAGCTTTGGCTTCTACCCACTTAGTCACGTAATCAATACAGACCAAGATGTGGACCTTTTGTTGGGAAGGTGGGTTAAAGGGTCCAACGAAGTCAATAGCCCATTTCTCAAAAGGCTCGAGGACTACCTATGCCTGCAAAGGCATTTCAACAGATCGACCGGGCTACCCCATACGTTGGCGATTATCACACCTCCTTACATAATTCTGTGCATCGCGAAAGATAGAAGGCCAATAATATCCCATTTGTAGCACCTTATGGCATGCTATTTTTTCTACAAAATTCCCTCCAAAAGGGCCATCATGGGCATATTTCACTACTTCATAAATATCATTGTCAGACGCAAAGTGCTGAATCTTCTTATCTGCTCTTGTATGAAAAAGGTACCCTGCCATCCAAGAATATCGGGCATTATGATGAATAATTTTTCACTGTTCCCTATACGATAAGTGAGGAGGCACTTTCACTGTAGCAATATAGTTAGAAATATCTGAATACCATGGAGGTTTAGTATAAACTGCAAAAATATGTTCATCAGGAAAGCTATCTTCTATAGGTGTGCATTCGTCATTGTTATCCATTCTAGATAGGAAATCAGTGACTACATTATCTTTTCCTGGTTTGTATACTGTTGTAATATCAAAATCTTGAAGCAAGAGAAACCACCCTGTAACACGGCCAAGAGTAATAGGTTTATTCATCAAATACATGATTGTTGTGTGATCAGTATGAAAAAAAGTAGAATACCCGGTGATGTAGTGCCATAACTTATTAATAACATAAGTGACAGCCAGGAATTCTTTTTCTGTCACTGTGTAATTTAGTTCAACATGAATTAAATTCTTTTCGACATAGTAAATTGCGTACGGTGTTTTTTCTACCTCCTATCCTAAAACATCTCCTATTGCTGTCTGAGAAGCATCGGCATGTATGTGAAACAATAATGCCCAATCAGGTCCTCAGAGGATTAGAGCCGTGCAAACCAGCCCTTTAATTTTTGTGAAACCTGTCTCACAATCTTCAGTCCACAATTATTCTGCATCTTCTATTAGCAATTGAAAAAGTGGATGTGCAATTTTAGCAAAAAAATTTATAAAGCGTCTGTAATAACTAGCACAACCAATAAATATACATACCTATATGGGTGTTATGGGTACCGGGAAGTGTAATATTACCTCTACTTTAGCCAGATCAACTCGAATTCCAGTACCTGAGAGTAAATGTCCCAATACTACTCCTTCTTCCCTCACCATATGGAATTTGACTGTACTCAGAGATACATGGGTCTGCTTACATCTTTTGAGTACTTTCTCCAGATTTTCCAATCCTTCCTCAAATGAGTTTCCATATGCAGTAAAATCATCCATATAGATCTCAACGCTATCATTGACCAAATCATAAAAGATTCCCAAAATTTCTCTCTATAAGGTGGCAAGAGCATTACACAAGCCAAATGGGAGGAGCCTATATGCAAAGGTTCCCCATGGGCATGTGAAAGTTGTTTTATCCTAGTCTTCTGGGGCTATCTGGATCTGGTTATATCCACTGAATCTGTCTAGGAAGGAAAATAACTTCTTCCTAGCCAAGGTATCTAGGACTTGGTCAATGAATGGAAAAGGGAAATGGTCTTTTTGAGTTGCCTTATTTAGTTCCCTGTAATCTACACAGATCTGCCATTTACCACTATTTTTGGGAACAATCACTATCGGAGATACCCATTGGCTATCTGAGATGGGGTAAATGAATCCTACATCCAATAATTTTTGTAATTCTTCTTTGACAATGTTATTGAGAGCAGGGTTCATTCTCCATTGGGGTTGTATTACAAGGTAGACATATTCCTTAACATAAATATGATGAGTATATAAGTTAGCAAGGATCCCCTTCATGTCAGTATAATCCAAGGCAAAAGCTTCCTGATGATCTTGAAGGACTTTCAAAAGCTGTTTTGTCTGGGATTCAGACAGGTTTGGGTTGATATTAAGTGTTTTCCCTGGTTCAATCTCAATTGGGATACTATTATGGGATGAGGTTACAGGAATGTCTTCAATGTCATATTCTGGTTCAATGTTTTCCCGTGTTTCACAGCTCATAGCAGATTCTATAATCTCTCGAGTTGAATCGGAAACAGAACTAGAATCATTATTAAAAGTGTTAATGGCATCGTCCTCGGTTTATGTTTTAAATTGAAGGGCCTGCCCAATAGTGAGGACTGATCTAACATCTTCATTTTCAAGTTTAGGCTCTTCTATAGGTAGAGGTTTCTAACTAGTTAATAATTTTTCAGATGGGCTAGGTTCCACAGGAGGATAAAGAGTAAGATTCTTTGTAACTGTCCCATTTGATATGATCATATGCCCAGATTGAAACCTTATGTAGGTGTCTGCAGTTGCGAGCCAAGGTCTTCCCAAGATCAATGGGTTACCACCAACTTAAGATCGAGTCTGTAATAGAAGGAGGTCCACAAGGTAATGCCATGAATCTACTAAAATAATCACATCCTCCAATTCCCTACTAGTTTAATTGTAGATGTGTCTGTTAGTTCCATGATAGTAGGGGTTGGTTTAATGTTTCCAAGACCTAATGTGTTCATTGTTTTAGAGGTGATAATGTTGATGGGAGCTCCCAAATCTACCAGTACGTTTGGGATTTCAACCCCATTGATATGTACTGTTAGAATCGGGTTTCCTGGGTCTCCATATTTTACAGGCATGATATTTCCTAACATGATGTTGGATAAGCTGCCCATCACATGAATGTTTAATGGATCCTTAGGTTTTTTCCCTGGTTTCTTAGAGAAGTACTCTTTAAGGGTCTTTGCATATATAGGTACATCCCTCATAGCCTGTAGCAGGGGTATTTTAACAAAGAGATTTTGTAGTTCCCCTAGGAAATCAAACTCTTCTTGAGGGTTCGGTTTAATCAAGGTCAGTCTTTCAGGATATGGAGGAGAAGTTGAATGACCTTGATTAGGAACAGATTGGGGAGGTTTATGGTTCATTATCTTTTGGTTTGATTTATCCCCAACTGTCATCTGTTCTCATTCTGTATATTCACTGTCAATCTGTTCTATAATAATAGGTGAAGTGGGTGCATTTACTACCCACCCAGATCGTAGGTTTATCTCATTAAGTCCTACGGTATAAATTCTATAAGATGGAAGGTTAAGAGTGTATGTTTGTTGGACCCATTTATTATTTGGATTTGGATTGGGCTGGATAGGAAGCTGGGGTCTAATGGCTAGGTTTCCTAGAGGTACATTGAAGGGAAACTGAAGTTGTTGTTGAGGCATAGACTGAGGAAACTGACCAGTAGGAGAGGGTCCACGCCAGTTCTGATTCCATGAAGGATTTAGAATGGCCTGGGGAATCCATTTTTTCCAAGGGGGATACTGATATTAAGACCACATAGCTAAAAAAGGTGCAGATTGGGGACCCATATTAAAATTATTAAAATACTGAGATGGGTCCTAAAACATATCTGGATTCATAACTGGTGGTCAAGGTTTCCATGGCTTCTTATGCCCCATGAAGTACAACTGGTCTATCACACTTTCTTCACTTGCCCCTTGAAAAACTGCCTTCAGTCCAGGAAAGGAAGGACACGAGCTGGTCACATGAGTCTGCTCACAGATTTCACAGGCCTCCATTGTGTTTAATGGGCATTCCTTCAAAGGATGCTTCTTTCTGCACTGTGGGCATAATATAGCCATAGTCTTTTCCAACTCCATTTGTTTTTGTTTTGCTTGCAGAGTGTCCATCTGGGCAGATAATTTGCTTAGAATATCATTCCTTAAGTTTTCCATCAGGTTTCCAATTTCTGCCTTTGTAACCCCTCCACCAGAAGTCTTTGATGACCGAATATCTTGTCCACTCTTTGCAGCCCACTGTGAACACTTCATGCAATAGTCACAAATAGTGTCGAAGTCTTCTTTCAAAATATCCCCTTTTCCTACTATATTCAAAAGTTGTAGGGAGTCTTCCCTAAGTGCTCGGAGAAGAATGTTCATAATTTCCTTGTCCAGGTCACTATGGCCAGACCTCTACAATATGTATTTGAATTGTTCCACACAGTACTCCATGTTTTCGTCCTCTTTCTGTGCAAACTTAAATATTTCTTGTTTAATGTCATGGGATTTACAGTAATCTTGGTATTTTTCCAAGAAGGCTTCTTCATCCCTTCCCATGAGGCAATCGTGCTCCCTCCTAAACCCATGAACCATCTCAGGACTGTCCCTTTTAAGCTAGCAGGAAATATTTTTAATTACTGAGAATCAACAATATAATCATATCCTCGACAAACAATGTCAAATTCGAAGAGGAACATATTAGGGTCTTCAGAAGAAAGCCCATGGAAACTAGGCAGAGTTGTTATAGGGATGGGTCTCATTGGTGCATCATCTGCAACATTTCCGATTTGAAAATCATTAAAGGAACTTACAGGTGCCATAAATACCCTCCAATACTCACTTTGAATTTCTACTGGTTCTGCAGCTGGTACTTGGAGTGATTCAACTGTAGGAGGTTTCACTGCACTCCGCTGGTCCCTTGGTGACTCAAAATCCTTCAGGAATTCTCTCTCCAAATCGAAATTTCTTAATTCGACTGTAGGAGGTTTTACAACACTCCCTTGGTCTCGTGGTGATGAAAACCATTTTGGAGGTTCTTCTTCCCAATTGGAATTTCTCAGTTCTTCTGATCCTCTAGTTGTTATTTCTTCCCCTTCCGTTGATGGCAAAGATGTATCCTCCACCGGTACCCTATTTATTAATTCTCCCGCCGAAGAAAGAACTCCATCTGGTACTGTGGATGGCATTGGTTTCTCCACCGACTGCCCTTTGGACTTCCTCTGAACCCTTACCCTGACAACAACATGAGATGATGCCTCAGATTTAGATTTTTCAATGATCTCCTGAATATATATCTTCGTTCCCAGATCCTTTCCTTTCTTTGGAGGTCTTCCTCTGCCCCTCTTATTCAGATCCTTGTTCATACAAATTGTGAATAAGGTTCTTCAAAGTAGCAAAATCGCTCAGGACCTAGAGCAGGATAGATAGATTCCTCCTCGGGACGAGGGAGTAGGTTCGAATAGACAATATACTAAAATAAAAGGAAAATCAAAGTTTAGAACCCGAAGTAGGGTAATCAAATACGCTCCTCAGGATGAGATGTTGGCCCTTTAGAAAAGAATAAAAAAACAGAAAGCTAGAAACTATGCCCAGGACTTAGGGTAGGGTAGCAAAATTCCGTCCCCAAACCGAGGGATCAATTTTAATGAAAAAAAATCAAGAAAAAAAGTGACACATTATGCTTAGAGCTTGGAGCAGGGTAATAGATGCCCTCCCCAAGACGAGAGATAAATTCTAAAGAAAAACAATAGAAATAAGGAAAAATACAGAGTACTACGCTCAGGACTTGAAGTAGGGCAATAAGTTCCTTCCCCAAGACGATGGATCAACCCTTAGATCAATTGCAGATCCTATTCTTGCACCTGTTAGCCTTCCCTAGAAACAGCGCCAAAATGTTGGTGTTCGGATATGAACAATATTCAACCCTTTTCCACATAAACTATCAACCCGAGGGCGTTAGTCATTTCAAGACTAATGATACAGTATATGCAGAAGCGATCAAATGACCTGCTATAGATCACAAGCTTAAATCCATAAACACAAAGACTACTATAACAAAAATTAAAATAGATTGCAGAATTAGAAAGACATTCACATCAATTGAAATATTACACTGGAACAACAGTAACGAAATCAAACTAAAGCATGAAAACAATGAAAAGAAAGGGAAACACAACACCTGATCAGAAGAGTGGGCCCAACTCTTTGATCAGGGCTGCGGAAAACTCACAAATTATAGGTGGAACAACAAGATGTTATGCATTCAACTAATTGCAGAATATACTGCTACAAAATCTATATGTAATTGGGCTTAACCCTGATTCACAGCCCGCAGGCCCTCTTTATACAACTGTTCAGGAAAATTGCCTTGATTTCCTTCAACAACTACATATTTACAATTATACAATCCGTTGCAACAACAACCTAATTGCCAAAAGGGAACCAAGACAAAGCCTGAAATGTAGCTGGGGTGAAACGGATTCTGTTACGCTGTAGCAGCAAGTGGAGGAAACGCTGGAAATAGGAACTGCTCCACGACTCACAGCTGTAAATTTTCTCGCTTTTGCTGAATCTGTCAAAACATCAGAGTTAATATTTCAAAAAGGTAAGACCTCTTGGACTAATAATTCATTAATCAAATCTCCCATGTAAAGTAGGAGAAATGTTTACCTTGTGTGTTTAGGAATAATAATGACACAAAGAGATAGAAAGGTGGGCGAAAATAGGAGAGAAAAGTATACAAATCCGGTACCCAACAAGGCCCATTTTAAACCTCAAAATTCCCCTAATGATAAGTGGGTTCAGTGGTTACATCTCGTTGAATGGTGGTACAATTATACTTACCACATGTGAGCGAAAATGTCTCCATTTCAAGCACTATACGGTTATGAACCTTTGAAATGGAAGGAATTTTCTATCATCCAGACGAAGCTACCAACCATTAAAAACCAATTAGAAGAAACCCAAAATGTTGTACAAACTCTAAAATAAAATTTAAATAGTGCGAGAAACTGCATGAAGCAATAAGTTGATTGAAACAAAATCGAGAGAGAATTTGAAGTTGGAGAATGGGTTTTTGTCAAACTTCAACCATACAGGAAACTATCATTAAAACAAAAAGGAAAAAATAAATTGGCACCAAGGTTTTATGGACCATACCATATCAACAAAAAGATCAGCCAAGTTGCATATAGTTTAAGACTTCCTAAAAAAATTCATGTTCACAACATCTTCCATGTATCCTGCCTCAAAAGGGCACTTTCGTCTTTAGATGACAAAGTAAGGGTCATTTTAGAGCCAGAAGGTATCATCTCCATCACAAAAAAGAAGCTTTGATCTTGAATAATCAAGGAATACCAGATCGAGTGGAAGGACTTACCAGAAGAAGAAGCTTCTTCGGAGACTGAAGTGTTTCATCAACAACATCCCTCATTACATATGCTTGGAGGACAAAGCATATTTGGGAGGAAGGCAACGTTATATAAAAAATTAATCATTCTGTAACTATTAGTTAATTAAGGCAAAGGGCAAGAACAAATATCATGCCCATTCGCCAATAAACACTTAGGGTTGTATTTAAGCTCGAGACCTCTCGCTCTGTAATGCATCCAATTATTCATTTATTAATAAAATACATATATTTGTCATTTTCTGAATATTACTGTTGTATTTTTTTCTCACTTGTGGAAATATTTATACTTTGAGATCAATGTTTTTTGGACTTCTATATTCTATAATTGTAAATCATCTTTTTTGTATTAATGGAAAGTGTTTTTGTGTCAGCATACAAAAAAAAAGTTATATAAAAAAAAGTAAAAATAAATAATTTTTAAAATAATGTAATTATTAATTAATAAATTTTCAATAAATAAAATTATAAAAAATTAAAATTACATTAAACTTTTTAAACAATAATAATAATAGATATAATTATAGTTAATTAATAATTAAACTAGTCTAAATCTATCTTAGCTTAGGGTCTACCAAGTGCTCAGAGAGATCAAATATCTCAAAGTGAAAACCTCTTTTTTGAATACAAAAGAGAGTAGATAATTATTAGAGCTTGGTAAATTGGAAGTTAAGATGGATCTATGATGGTATTATAATTATAAATGAAAGATGTTTAGCATTTTTTTATAGTTCTCATATGGATAAATGAAATTTCAAATATTAACTAATTTACATTTTTTAAAATATTGGCAAGCTCTTGGATAGTATCGGGTTAGTTTTTAAGGCACTCCTAGATGTTAAGTCACCAGTTCAATGCCTCTTATTCAATTGTTATTCTTGAACATGAGCATGATATAGCCTCACTAATACCGAAATTACAAAGAAAAATTTTTGTATTTTTATTTTTTTTCTCATCTTTTCACATTTACTTAATATAACTATAAAATTACCCTATAAATTTTCAAATAAGAAACATAATATAAATTCTCAGTTATCTATCATAGGTTTTGAATTATTGAATATATAAATGTTTACACCGATGGTGTTTATTTTTTAATCAGTTCATTGGTCACCGTCGTCAACTTTTTTGTCTTTCACCGTTGATTCGAATTTTATTTTCCACCGTTTGATTTTGACCATGCTTTGTGTTCATGAATTTCCCTCCGGGCATGATAAATCGTGTGCCTCATACATATGAGCAATGCCTCTAAGTCATCAGATCGTATCCTATCTGGTGATCTCTCTTAGGCAAGCCTGGCATTAGGCTGGTTGAATGATTGCTTTCGTGTAACGTGCTTGGATTATTATCATGACCTATCATGACCTTTATAACATACCTCATTTTTTCGACTCCAGGGCTGCCTCTATCACTGCTTGAACTTTCTTGTATTGTCCTGTGTTGTCGCTGGCCACAATCACATTCGACGTTACATTAGATTTTTGAAGAAGACTTCGATTCCTGGCAGACAACCATTTGGGATAACCTTCATCCAAAGATTGCAACTCATCCTCAGGACCGACCGAACAACAGGCATTGCGTCAGAAAAACAGGGATCTTTTGTCAACTGAGCACGACAGAAATGCCCTTAACAATGGCAAGAGCATTACTTGCAATCTCTGTCAAATTCTTCAACGGGATTTTGATTTAAGCTTTCACTTGATCGTTTGGCACCATGGTTTCAAGTCCGTCCAAGCATGTGTCAATATGTTTTTGGGAGGCGCCGAGCCACATTTGCACATCGCCCATCTCGTCCTGTAGCGACGCAAGATCGAAACTTTGTTCAATTGCGCTAGAGCTATTTAGATTCTCCATAATTGCATTCATCAACTCCATGTAGTCCAGAAGAGCCATATTATGATTTCTTTCATACATTTTCTGGATCTAGTCTTGTCGGAATATTGAAAATTCCAAATGGAGAGATTAAGCTCCTCTCCTCTAAACACAGAGAAATTTAAAATTTGATAGGAGACAGAGTTTTCACACTGAAACAAACTTCTATTTCCTTAAAAAAAATTGTTACGGATCTTCCTCTTAACGCAGAGGGATAACATAAAGTAGTGACTACTTCAAAACGCAGTGCACAGAACAACTCTATTCTTTCAAAACAATGTTCTATGTCTCATAAAATCCACACTGCTGTGTATTTCTTTTTCCGCGCTGCTGTGCGAAAAAAAAAACCAAAACAATACAACACATTCTTACAGGCTCGCGAACCTTTCTCTTTTTATATGCCGCGCATATATATTAAAACATTACAAAAGAAAACTATATGAAAATTTAACCAAAGTCTACATAAAACAAATATAATGCGGGCTATACAGGTAGGGACCACATCGCAATCGCAATCGACAAAACAAATATGTGCTAACAACCAAAACTTCCGATTGTGATTCAAAGACGGATGCGATTCAATTAACAAACTCCGGCCTATACCTGGATCAGGTCCGCCACTTCAAAAAGTGCAATCGGGCCCAACACATAAGACCTTCCGATTGCGATCAGGATCTCAGACGCGATGAAACAATAAACTCCATCGTATAACGCCATCGGGTCCGGCCCTTTGGTAAAGTGATCGGGGAACACAAGAAAGATTCGCCGATTGAACCCTTGCGATTGGAAACTTGCGATTGCAATAAAACATCGCCACGTGGTCAAGTGGACCCACGGGCCTCGGCTATTGTGGAGGGCGATTCATAACATATGTTTTAGTTGTATTGTGTACAACCGTTCCGCTTGCGGAACTCTTCCACATCCACAAGACATTTGGACCATGAAATATTTGTATTGCGATTTGCGATTGCGATTGGATCGCATCGCAAATATTCATATCAACAAGACACTGCTTCAAAAAAAAAAACTTTGCGATTGCGATTTGGGCATAAGTGGTGGGAACCACTTGTCCCGCCAATTCAAAAATAAAAGGACTTCGGCTGTGCTTAAACAATTTGGCCCATTTTGGTTGTTGAGGGCTTTAAACGCCCGAAATGACTGGTTTAATTAGTTATGTTCCTCCGTAGACAAAGATGGCTCTGCCCATCACAAATTTAATTTCTCCTCTACTATTGTGGTTGCGGCCCATCACAATTTAATTCTCCTTACAGTTCTCCATCATTCTTCAATACAGAGTGTTGTGCACTCCACGCTCTGCTGCGCTGCCTTTGTACTCTTTTCTCCCTGCTCAAAGGCTTAGCAGGTGACTTTAATATTTCAACACTCCCCCTTAAAGTCAGCTGCTGGGTTATCCATCATACCCAAGCATTTTCTTAAAAATTCAAAGGTCTTCTGCCCCAATGGCTTTGTTAAAATATCTGCATATTGCTCCTCTGTTTTACAATGTTGTAAAACAATTTCTCCATTGTTTACTAATTCTCTGATATAATGAAATTTTGTATTTATGTGTTTTGTTATTTTATGAAATACTGAATTCTTTGACAATGCAATAGTTGAGCTATTGTCACAATAAATCACTGTCCCTTTTACCTGTTCTTGGCTTAAACTTCTCAACATTTTTCTCATCCAAATTGCTTGACACGCTGCTGCTGTAGCTGCCACATACTCTGCTTCTGCTGTAGATAATGCTACAATTGGCTGTTTCTTAGAAGCCCATGAAATGGCTCCTGAACCCATATGAAAAACATAACCGGAAGTGCTCTTCCGATCATCTACACTTCTAGCCCAATCACTGTCAGTGTATCCAACTAATTCTGAATTTTCTGAAGCTGTATACAAAATACCAAATCTTTTTGTTCCTTTCACATACCTCAGAATTATCTTTGCTTCTTGCCAATGTGCTTCTTTTGGCTTCTCCATAAATCTGGAAATTAAACTAACAGCATGCATAATATACGGCCTAGTTGCAGTCAAATACATGAGGCTGCCAACTATGCTTTTATACAAACTTGGATCAAAATCCTTGCTGCTGTCATCTTTACTCAACTTCAATCCCATTACTGTGGGAGTAATTGCAGCTTTGCACTCCTGCATATTAAATCTTTCTAAAACTTGATTCACATACTTTGCTTGAGAAATAAAAATTCCTTTTTCATTTTGTTCTACTTCTATTCCTAAGAAGTATCTTAATAAACCCATGTCAGTCATTTCAAATTCATCTTTCATGATTGTTTTAAAATTCTCAATAAGGTAATCATCATTACCTGTAAAAATTAGATCATCAACATATAAAACAACAATGAGTATTTTACCATCATTTTCTTTGATGTAGAGGGTGGGTTCTCCCTCACACTTTTCAAATCCATTTTCCAGTAGATAGGTGTCTATCCTACTGTACCATGCTCTTGGTGCTTGCTTCAGCCCATAAAGAGCTTTCTTCAATTTGCAGACCTTATGCTCTTGGCCTTTCTTCTCATATCCTAGAGGTTGTTCCACATATACCTCTTCCATTAAAAATCCATTTAAAAATGCAGATTTTACATCCATCTGGTATACTTTCCATTTGTTTTGTGCTTCTATGGACAACACTGCTCTCACTGTCTCCATTCTTGCAACTGGTGCAAAAGTTTCTTCATAATCAATCTCATGCTTCTGCTTATATCCTTTGACAACAAGTCTGGCCTTGTGTCTTTCTATTTTTCCTTCAGCAATGCTTTTGGTCTTATAGACCCATTTTACACCAATGACTTCTTTACCTTCTGGGAGATCAACTAACTCCCATGTTTTGTTCTTCTCTATGGCATTAATTTCATCATCCATAGCTTCTATCCATTTTCTATCTTTAATTGCATCTTCAAAATGAATAGGATCATCAACTTGACAATACAAAGAAAATAAGGAATTCATACCTTCATTTGCCGCTCCTTGCTCATAGATTTCTCTAATGCTTATGAACCTTGTTCCACTTTCACTTGGTGTAGTCGTGCTTGAATAAGCACTCGAGTCTGCTCCATGTGGTGTGCTTGGATATGCACTCCCACTTCTTATCAAGGGTGTTCTCGCTGCTGCTTGAGGTGTCCCTTGCTGTCCTTGTGTTGGTGGAGGTTGTGCTACGGATGGGTTGCCAATTTCAACCACATCTTCCTCATCTTCATCATGAGATAAACAACTTTTAACATTGACTATTTTCTCAATGCTTCCATCCCATGCTTCCTCTTCAATAAATTGCACATCTCTGCTTATCACAAACTTCTTTGTGGATGGGTTATACAATCTGTATCCTTTGGAATCTTCAGTATATCCAAGAATAATGCACTTCTCCCCCTTACTATCCAATTTCTTCCTCAACTTGTCTGGAATGTGTGCATATGCCACACATCCAAAAACTCTCATGTGGGTGACTCCCTGTTTTCTGCCACTCCACGCTTCTTCTGGAACTTTGTTCATCACAACTTTTGTGGGGCATATATTTAAAATATACACAGCACAGTTTGTTGCTTCTGCCCAATACTCATTCGACAAGTTCTTTGCCTTTAGCATGCTTCTCACCATTTCCATTATGGTTCGATTCTTCCTTTCAGCAACTCCATTCTGTTGCGGTGTGTACCTTGTGGTAAATTGCTTGTGTATGCCATTCTCTCTGCAAAAACACAGAAATTATTTTGATATATATTCTCCTCCTCTATCAGTTCTGAGAACTATAATGTGCAGTCCGCTCTGTTTCTCTACAAGAGCTTTAAAATGGCGAAATTTTTGAAAGACTTAACTCTTATATTTTAGGAAATAAACCCACACTTTTCTTGTGAAATCATCTATGAAGGTTAGCATGTAATTGCTGCCTGAAACTGATGTTGTTTGCATCGGCCCACACAAATCTGAGTGAATGATTTCTAAGGGTGCTTTTTCCCTTATGCTTTTCCCTGACGGAAAGTTTTCTCTGTGTTGCTTTCCCAAGATGCAGCCTTCACATAGGCTTTCGGGCTTCTCAATCAATGGTAAACCTCTTACCATTCCTTTTCTGTGTAGCAAATTTAATCCTTCGAAATTGAGATGTCCAAATCTTAGGTGCCATAACCAATTTTCATCTTTCTCTTCCTTCTGAAAGGCTTCTTGTGTTACAGCTGCTATACTCTTTCCTTTTCCCTTCAAGTCAATATTGAGCTTGAGCGGAAACATTCTATTGCTGGTTATTTGAATTTCAGCAATGATTTTCTTACTTGGAGGTATGTCTTTTATTTTGCACACATCATATTTGAAAATTACATTGTAACCTTTATTTATGAGCTGCCAAATGCTCAAAAGATTACACTTCAAACCTGGAACATAATACACATCAGGAACAAATTTCTGCTCACCATTTCTTGCTCGAATACTAACTCTGCCTTTTCCTTTTACAGAGATCTTAGTATCAGTCCCTGTGGTCACTTTAGATTTAATCTCTTCATCTAAATTGACAAACATTGCTCTATTTCCAGTCATGTGATTACTACATCCTGAATCTAAGAACCAAACATCATCTTCTCTATTTTGTGCTACATTACATGCTAATAGCACATTACTTTTTTTCTTTTCTTCTTTTTCTACATTAGCATTTTGCTTATTTTTCATGTCATTTTGCTTCTTTCTACATTCATTGGCATAGTGCCCATATTTCTTGCAATAATGACATTGGACATTGGATTTGTCATACCTTTGTCCATGAGCATGTTGGTGTTGATGTCCACCTTGCTGGCTGTTTCAGTAGCCGTGGCTTTGATTTTGACTGTTTCTCCTTCCATGTGAATGTGAAGAACTGTTCCTTCCACCTCTGTTCTAGCTTCTGCCTCTTCCTCTTCCTTTTCCTTGACCTCTTCCTCTTCCTGAAGGCATCTGAGTCTTGAAGGAGTGCTCAAGAGATAAATGTTCATCTCTGCTCAATCTCTGTTCATGAGTTATGAGTGAGGCATGAAGTTCATCTACAGTGAACCTTAAGAGATCTTTGGTCTCTTCTATAGTGGTAACAATAACATCAAACTTTGAGGGTAAGCTCCTCAAAAGTTTCTCCACAATTCTTCTTTCTTCAAGAGTTTCTCCATGGGACCTTATCTGATTTACAATCCCAATCACGTGTGTAAAAAATGTGTCTACATTATCTGACTCTTTCATGCAAAGAGTTTCAAAATCTCTTCTAAGCAACTGAAGTTTTGCTGTCTTAACTTTCTCCATGCCTTGATAGGCTACTTTCAGAGTTTCCCATGCTTTCTTGGATCTCTTGGCTGCTGCTATCCTTGGAAACACACTCTCATTTACTACTTGATACAAAAGGAAGAGAGCTTTAGCATCTTTCTTCCTATTGCTCTTCAATAGGTCCTTCTCTGCTTGAGTTAAGGCATTAAAAGCCTGCTCATCAGCTGGTTCAACAAAACCATCTTCTACAAATTCCCATAAGTCTTGTGAGACAAACATGGCTCTCATGGTAATGGCCCAATAATCATAGTTCTTTCCATTAAATTGTGGAAGCTGAACATTTCCAATGTTCATACCAGTGCTTGGTCCAGCCATTGCTTGTAAACTGAGCACTGAACTTAAACAAAATGTATTTCCTTTCCTGAAAGAACAAACTCTTTTAAAACAAAAACAACAGCTCTGTTATCTTTGAGAAATACCTGAAATTTTGACTTCTGTTGGGCTTTCACACTGCTGGAGAAAACGCTTCAACAAGTCTTCTTCTTCTTCAGCTTCTTTGAAACATTCAAAGAGCCTAAACTAGCTCTAATACCATGTCGGAATATTGAAAATTCCAAATGGAGAGAGTAAGCTCCTCTCCTCTAAACACAGAGAAATTTAAAATTTGACAGGAGACAGAGTTTTCACACTGAAAAAAACTTCTATTTCCTTAAAAAAAATTGTTACGGATCTTCCTCTTAACGCAGAGGGATAACATAAAGTAGTGACTACTTCAAAACGCAGTGCACAGAACAACTCTATTCTTTCAAAAAAATGTTATCTGTCTCATAAAATCCACACTGCTGTGTATTTCTTTTTCCGCACTGATTTGCGAAACAAAAAACCAAAACAATACAACACATTCTTACAGGCTCGCGAACCTTTCTCTTTTTATATGCCGCGCATATATATTAAAAAATTACAAAAGAAAACTATATGAAACTTTAACCAAAGTCTACATAAAACAAATATAATGCGGGCTATACAGGTAGGGACCACATCGCAATCGCAATCGGAAAAACAAATATGTGCTAACAACCGAAACTTTCGATTGCGATTCAAAGACGGATGCGATTCAATTAACAAAATCCGGCCTATACCTGGATCGGGTCCGCCACTTCAAAAAATGCAATCGGGCCCAACACATAAGACCTTCCGATTGCGATCAGGATCCTGGACGCGATGAACAAATAAACTCCATCGTATAATGCCATCGGGTCCGACCCTTTGGTAAAGTGATCAGGGAACACAATAAAGATTCGCCGATTGAACCCTTGCGATTGGAAATTTGCGATTGCAATAAAACATCGCCACATGGTCAAGTGGACCCACGGGCCTCGGCTGTTGTGGAGGGCGATTCATAACATATGTTTTGGTTGTATTGTGTACAACCGTTCCGCTTGCGGAACTCTGCCATATCCACAAAACATTTGGACCATGAAATATTTGTATTGCGATTTGCGATTGCGATTGGATCGCATTGCAAATCTTCATATCAACAAGACACTGCTTCAAAAAAAAAAAACTTTGCGCTTGCGATTTGGGCATAAGTGGTGGGAACCACTTGTCCCGCCAATTCAAAAATAAAAGGACTTTGGCTGTGCTTAAAAAATTTGCTCCATTTTGGTTGTTGAGGGTTTTAAACGCCCGAAATGACTGGTTTAATTAGTTCTGTTCCTCCGTAGAAAAAGACGGCTCTGCCCATCACAAATTTAATTTCTCCTCTGCTATTGTGGCTGCGGCCCATCACAATTTAATTCTCCTTACGGTTCTCCATCATTCTTCAATACAGAGTGTTGTGCACTCCACGCTCTACTGCGCTGCCTTTGTACTCTTTTCTCCCTGCTCAAAGGCTTAGCAGGTGACTTTAATATTTCAACAAGTCTGAGGCATTCTTTGCTTCCTATAGTGCCACCATCACTGCCAGGTTAGAGAGTTCCTTGGGGACGAAATTGTATGATGAAGTATACAATGAGAAACTGGAAATGAAAGTGGTCAGATACAGTGTAATTTTAAAGAGGGCTTGTAACACCTTGTTGGTTGCTTGTAATCCAGTTCCCGAACTAGATCCTCCGTTATTTCTATTGGAGACAACGACCCTGGAAACCACAAAGGCTATGATCGCCACAAGAACCACTAAAGCTACTGAGATTAAAATAACTCTTATTTTCCTCCTTTTAGTCTCTCCTGATCGATATCATCTTCCTTCCTGTAGGATTTGAACGAATGCATCTTGTCTTTATTGCAGACAGATCCTTAATAAATTATTTCCTCGACTAGATTGGATCCGGAGACCAACACCAAGTAGAAAAATAATCAGAACTCTGAGATGGAATGAGAAGAATAATCCCAACTTCAATGCTGCCAATGCCTGCAGACTGAGAGTGCTTGTTTCTTACAATGGGAAACCTCTTCTTCTTAGTTTCATTTGTCTGGATTTTATAGCCTTAATTAAGAACAACAATGTCGATGGAAGAATTTTTATAGTATTTATAAATTTAATAACATACGACGTGTGAAACAGAGATGACCTGTGAAAAATGGGTAAAGAAAAATCTATGTTTCACACAAATTCACGTTCAGTAATAGAAAGAACAAATTATGGGTTTGGTAGAGATAATAGTATATATGTAGGGCAAGAGAATAGTTGCATAATCATTTTCACGGTTAAGTGAGTTTGATAAATTAATAAAATGTGTTATTTTGCATATGGTGTCAGCGATTAATGAGAAAATAATGTAATTGTAATGTTATCATAGAGTTTTTTAATATGGTGTACTCTTAATTAAAGTTAAGAATTTTTAGATGTTGGCAATGGGCTACCATAGGCAACATTAAAATTAATATTAATATTCAAAATCCCAAGTTTAGATTTGTATAGATTTTAGCTACTTAAACGTATAGATTAAGAGTTTATGAATGGATAAATTTCTTTTATTTATTTATTTATATTTAAAATTTTGTTTAATTAATTTATAAGAAGAAGGAAGCCTACTTTTATTAATAATTTTATATTTATTAAAAAAATTAAATATTTTTAAAATTAATAACGATATATTGATTACATATTTTTAAAAATAATAATATATAGAAAAAGAAAGAAATAAATTAAATATTTTTCAAAAATATTAATTTTTAGATTTTTTTTTTATAAAAAAATCATTATAATATAAAAATTTTAGTTGCAGTTGGACTAAGGAAATATGACCTTACTCTCGCATTGGCGATCAATAAATCCAATGCTATAGCCTCATTAATGCGAGGGGGCAGTATATGCCATCCAATAGATTTATCCAAGTACATTACCGAAAGGGTGACATACACTGCCCCTGCCCATTAATGGGGCTATAACATTGGATTTATTGGTCACCTCTCACATTCTCCTTTCTAATGCTTGGGAACGGGGCCCATGTCTTGATCGTTGAAGCTCCTTCCTTCTGTCCAAATGTCAAAATAAATAATATCAATCACTACATTAATAGTTGATCAAAATAGTGATCAAAGCTTAGAAAAATATCTTATTGTTTATGCAACTTGTTAGCACTATAAATGTTAATAGTCTGATCGCCATTGTATCAATGTTTTCGAATTTTTCTTATTACCTACCCTATGTCAAAGTTCTAATCATCTTTAATAAAAGCCAAAAAGAGTCTCAAAACCAAAAATACTTTTAAGTTTTACAGGTGGTATTGTGTTTTAGGTTCATATAAAGAAGTTAAAACTATTGTTTTAACTTAGGTTAGTGTCAAAAGTTATTGGTCATTTTTGTAATAAAATAATAGCTTCTTTCTAGGATAATAATTTCTCTTTTGAAAAGGAAGCTATTTCTCTGGAGCTTGGTTACATTGGTGACACAGAGATAAAATGCAACTATTTCTCCGAAACTTGGTTTCATTGGTGACATAAAGATAAAAGGTAGCTATTTCTCCGAAACTGCACAAGGAGTTGCAAGGAGCATTTTTCAGAGAAAATATAATTCTCCTTTGAAATTTTTGAAGATCTTCTATGTTACAATATGTTATTTTTTTTAAAAGGTTAATTATTTTTTACTTAGAGGAAATATTATAAGGGAAGGGTTATATTATTGATGGAGCTAACCTATAGCTACGTATTAAGGCTGAAGCGAAAATTAAGGTACAAGGTATCAATTTATTAAATGATGCAGGGGAGTGATATATGTTATGGGGTGACCTGGCGCTCATATTTGAATCATTTCAAATCGTTTCATTAAACCACACCGTAATTAAAGACGTAGACTCCATAGGGTTAGATTCGTTGTTTTCATGACCGAGTTCTCTAAGGTTACAACTAACAGAGTTACATTTTCCAGAAACCAATTTATCATCCCAAAGTAAGAAATTAAGGCTGCGTGTAGGGTTTTTACCTATATATTGAATAGTTGTGTGTAAAGAAGGAGCTTAGGTTTGAGAAGAATGGGAAAAGGTGGAAACGTTAACTGTTTTCAGCCAAGAAATACCATGTTTGTTGATGCTAGAGAAAAGCCCCAATTTCAAACAACAGGATGGTACAAGTTTCTACAAAAATTCTCAGGGGAAAATGTAGTTGTTGCACAGGCCTTTGCTGAGAGTTTTGATGAGGAGAAAGTCAAGCTTGGAAGAAAAACTTTCAAAATCACTGAAACCATTATAGCCAGGGCTACTTAGACTTCAGCTACTAGAGAACGTTGGTTCAAGAAGAAAATTCTACAAGAATATGTAAGTGCCTTCCTCAAACCTGAGCATGTGAATATCAAATGGACTCCAACTGTGCATATTTCTTGATTTAGGCCAGAATGGCAGCATGTAATAACCACTGTGCAACACTCTATCACTTGTGAGGTATATTATCCTCTGTTCATTAGTATCAAATGATATTTCTCTCTCACATCTCAGGTGCCAGACCTTTAAATTTACCTTTCTTTCTCTACAAATCCTTGTTAAAAATGTATTTGAAGTTGCAGAAAATCCCTAACTATTCCCTGCATAACTTCCATAATAGGGGTTTAATCAAGATGTTGGTGGTCTATCACCTTACGAAAAAGAGAACTACCTCGGAAAAATTCCTAACAAATGAGATTTTGGTAGCATCAATTCTAGGAG
The DNA here is from genome assembly GCA_034641835.2 of Pinus albicaulis. NCBI lineage: Eukaryota > Viridiplantae > Streptophyta > Pinopsida > Pinales > Pinaceae > Pinus > Pinus albicaulis. The sequence continues at coordinate 237,828,866 of CM076569.1, read as the reverse complement.
GAGGGTAGGGAGACCTAAGAAGAAAAATGTCCAAGAACAAAGTGGCACAACACGTGTGCCAAACAGTTCACAACCAGCTCAGTCTATTCCATCAACGAGTAGACAAAATAGAAGTTCAGCTAAGAGAGCCAGAACTGAACCTGTCACTCCCATAACAATGGTACAAACAACAGAAAGGGTTTATACAAGGAAATCTTCAATGGAACCCCAAAATTTAGCATCATTCATTAGATAACATTCCATGAGATTCAAGCAAGGGAAAAATCATCCTAGTAAAGAATTTAAGTCTAGAGGTGAGGAAAACATAGCCTCTTCCTCAAGACATAGAGGCATAATAAAATTGATCCTAGCATAATAAAATTCAAATGAAGTCAAACCTGAAGCACCAGTTCAACATTCTGTTCCTGAAGTTGTAGAAGAGCAACAAGAAAATAGGGATACCCCTTCAGTAGAGGAACCAAAATTAGCTCAATTGTTTTCTTCTCTCAAGACATCCAAGACATCGACCAGAAAAAAGGACAAGAATTCCATTCAATCTTATTCATCTTTCGAAGAAGACAAAAATAATGAATATTTCTCAAAGATATGGTATGAAGAAGGTTAGACTAGCAGTATGATGCAGAGGAAAATAGGGGTTTCCTTGATTCCCAACCCATACCTCAAAAGGCCTCACACTAGGCCTAAAAACAAGCTTAGACTATATAGCAAGCTCATTGCTAATCCTAGATTGAGAGATGAAATCATTAATATTGATGAAAGCCCAGGAAATGAAGCCAAGAATACGAGAGATCAGAAACAGAAGCATGCAAGAAAAAGAAAAACTAAAAGGCTCATTAAGGTAGAGTCTCTCAAAATCTTTGCTTCAATACTTGATATTATTTAATCATTTCAGGAAAGTGAAAGAAGGAGAGGCACATATTTTTTGGCTTAATCAACAAACGATACTATTTCCGGTAATAGCTACATGTTTATGAAAGGCAACTATTATTTCCTAATTTTTTTTATAAAGGAAGTAGATGCAGTTTTTGTTGAAATATCGAAGGATGATGCTGAGGGGTAATTACATGCATGAAATATCAATAGAATAAGCTGTTGCTAGGTGTCAGTTAATCAAGTTATCTTCTAGATGTTAGATTCGGTTGAAATTTTTTTCACTTTTGGGGGAAACAGCCAGATGTCATCTTCTGCTGTTAGTTACACTTTTTAAGGAAGTGACTATACCAGAAAAAAGGACTAGTCTTCCAGCAGCTTGCCACATCACTCTAGCCACTTCGAGCTATTTTCCATCATGCCTTTTATTTTTATTATGTTGCACTACTGTGTATTATGGTTAATGATAAATTTCACCTTATGTATAGGAATGTAATAACTTCTCTAGAACATATTCACACCTTTTGTGGGAATATCAACATAATACCTTTTGTATATATATGATGAAACTCAATGGAGAAAAGGTTCGTGGTTTTTGAATCTTATACTTATGTGATCAGTGTACTGTTTTCAGTTAATGACATTGAAGAAGACGTTTTGAGGACTTATTACCATCTTGATATGTGTATTGTTTACCTTTCTTATGTATTCCATACCTAAATCTCTTCAGTTCCAGTTCATAATTTCGAATGCTATTATATGTTTTTATGAGCCTCTTGATATTTTTATGTATCTTATCAACTTTTATTAGCCTTACTTAGTTAGCTTTCTTGATGAGATGTGCATAATGATTGTTTAAAGAGCATTCCTTATGACAATAACTTTTCATGATATTCAAATAAGAATATTGTAAGTCTTGAGATAGCCTTCTCTTATTGATATATTTTCAAACTGGTTCTTGTGTTATTTTTTCATCAAAACAGTGGATTTATGACTTGCAGACCCACTGCCCCTTCTATTATTATATACTTTATTCCTACCATAAGCTACAAACTTATATTTTTCTACCATATCAGGTCTAAATACCCTCATTGGTGTGACAATGAATTTGATTGAAATCCCTTGTCAGTGATTGAGAGCTTAAACCACCTACCAATTATATAGTCCAAATCATTAAATTTCCCTAGAGCTTAGGATGTGACTGGTCAAGCACTTGAAGTAGTCCAAGTGCTGATTCCAGCACTAACATCTTTTGGTGGGTCTACCGGGAGACAAATATCTTGAAACGAAGTATTCTCCCGAGTCTCTTGTTTAAAAATTGCTGATGCTCAATTCTAGATGGTGAAAAATAATTGGTAACTTGAGGAAGACTAAAATTTGGTTCACCTCATGACTCCACAAAGAGGAAGAGGGGTTTCAAGACCTCCTACTACAAGGAGAAATTGGAGATCACCTATTGTGACTCCAGTTGCTGACCCAGAGAATATCATTAAAGATGCAAAAGCGAAAAAAAGATTAGATGAAGCTACATCTCAGTCAGTGAAGAAGGTACATAAAAAGTACATTCCAAAGCAAAAGGTACCCTCATCTAATTTAGAATCAAAAGAAGTTTCAGTTTCAAAAGATTCTACTGAAAAATCTCAACTTGAAACTGCTTCCCTAGAAAATAAAGTATATGATGTTAACGTAGGCTCAGCTGAAAGTTTTTCTCACCCATTATTTAGTAAATCAGAGATAAGTACTATTCCAGTTAAAAAATAAAAAATAGAGGTTTTGAGTGTTAATAAGGAATTAGAAGACTTTGTTCTGATAGAAAGGGAGTTAGAACAAGTATTGGAAATTGCACCAGGGAAAATTTTAAGGATGGAAATCTATTTGAAAGTTTAGAAACCTTGGCAAATCTTAATAATTTGTAATAGAAAAATTATAAAATGTTTGATGATATTTTTGTAAAAATATCTAAAATTATGTTTATATTATATTAGTATATATAAGATCTTGGCGATTTTTAGGGTAAAATAATTTCATAATATAGAACTAGGGAAAATTACTTTTAGAAAAAAATGGAAATTCACAAATATTTATTTTGGAAAAAGTATAGAAAATTAGCCCACCCGTGAATATTAGCCCCTAAAATTTTCCCTGAATTGCACCTTTTCTAGATAGGGATGTTTTAACTGAAGAAGATTTTAAAACCATTCTAAATTTTCTTCAAACTCATCCTGAATATCAATCTTTTTATACCCCTCAGAAATAGTATTTTCCTTTGTCTTTAAATCTAGCTGTTGGTTCATCCTCTTCTCATAAATTAGAAGGGAATGTTCCTGAAGTTATAACTTTCAACTTATCTAAATTTTTAGCTCAACAAAAAAAAGTTGAATATACTTAATCCCCTCAAGAGACAAAATTTGAATCTGATTCTTCTATAGAAGGTGAAACCAAGACCTCTTCTGTTCATCTCTTTGAAAATCCAATTTTTTCAATCCCAAAACTTGAATAACTAGTCCAATAATTCCAATTTTCTGTTGTCCCAAATCAGATTCAAATTCCACAGATTGTAATTCCTAGTTCCCAAACAACTACATTAGCCAGTCATCCATCAATTGTACATCAGCAAGCCATGGCTCATCCCGCCCTTACAATGATGCATCAGATAGTTGCTGCAAGCTATGCACCACTTGCTCTTCATCAACCTTTACATCCTCTTCCTCAAGGGCATTGTCTAAAATATCTGCCAAAATACATAGGAGAGGGAGAAGGAGTTTCTGCCGAGGAACATTTGGTTGCTTTCTATAGTTATGCTAATAACCAAAACATTGAACAGGAAGATTTTTGGTCAAGAATCTTTGTTCAGAGCTTGGATGGAGAAGCTTGTAAATGGTTTAGAAGTCTTCCACTAAACTCAATAACAAGAATATATGAATTGGAGGAAGTATTTGTGAAACAATGGGGTGATAGAAAAGATTATTCATACTAACTTACAAATTTTGGAACTCTAAAAAAGAAGACAAATGAATCATTGGCTGATTTTACAAAGAGGTTTAATAAAATTTATCAAAAAAATCCTGAAGAAATTAAGCCTCCTAAAACTACAGCTATGATAACTTTTGCCAATGCTTTAGATTCTGAGTTTTCTCTATGGTTAAGGGTTGAGAAAGCACAAACATTGATGGATATGCAAAAGGTTGCAATTGGAGTGTAGTCTAATCTTATGCCATCAAATAAATTGAAAATGGAAGAGGAGAAAGCAGCAAAGGACAAAAAGAAAATGAAAGAAGAAAAACCTTCTTCCTCCAAAACTCTCACAACAGAAGAAAAAATTGATCAAATGTTCAATTTGATTAAAGAACTTTCCTCTAAGATGACAAAATTGGAGTAAGATGACAAAATTGGAGTTAGAGAACAAACCAGCTGCTAGAGCCAATCAAAATGAAGCCAATAGAAATCAGGCTCCCTTCAGAAGACCTTTTTAGCCTCAACAAATCCTACAGTGCCCAAGGAGGAATGTTGATGATCAAAATGTTCAACCTCCATTAAATAATTTTGCTGAAAAAGAGTGTTTGGTCAATTTAGTGTGTCCTAAATTGCTACATTAATTTGTCAATCCGAGATTCGTAAGCTGACGAAGTGTGGCGCACTATATGTGCAAGATAACCTATCTCTTACTTTTTGTCGTTTTTGGGTTTTTTATTTATCTTGGGGGTTTTATCTTGGTTGGTTTCCTAATGTGAGATGGAAATTCTAAAAGAAAAGTATGGATATAAATGTTCAAGGCAATGATGTCCTTTATAATGATTTCCCAAACTTCAAACTTCAAAAGGGTTTTAAAACATGCAATGACAAAATTAACTCCTAAAAGAAAATGAAAATGTGCCACTATACTAGTCAAACAAACAGTGAACTATTGATCATGAAACCCATTACCCTTGCTGCTGTCTAAATACAAAAGAAACTGTGCTCAAAGAAACCCAAGAATTGCAAGCAAAGTAAAGCTAAAATCAAATTACATCAACTCATATTCTGACCCCTCACCATTAGTCTCGCCATGGCTTTCGGAGGTAATCATAAACAACTTGAGCAATCTGATATCTAATTTGCAGAAAAATAAACTAATATCAAATTACACACTCATACTTCAATCCTTCACCATTAGTCTCGCTATGGCTTTCGGAGGTAACTGATAATGACATGAGCAATTTAATATCTAACTTGCAGAAAAATAAACTAATATCAAACTACACACTCATACTTCAATCCCTCACCATTAGTCTCGCTATGGTTTTCGGAGGTAATTGATAATGACATGAGTAATTTAATATCCAATCTAACTAATAAAGAAAATGTACAAAACTGAAATAAATAAAATAGTGTTGGAATTAAAAGCTAAGAAAAATAAATCAGCAGAAGGACAAGACTGATTCCATGTCATTAGTCATTGTAAAACTATGTGCAAATGCCCGGGCTGCCTACTGTAATCTGGAACAAAGACACTGATCAGTTAACAGCAGTATAAAGCATGAAAAATTATGGACAGAAATAAAACTTTAATACCATAAGAGATGTAATATATACACGTGAATAACTATGGCATAATGAACGTAAGGAAATAAAGCATGAAACTATACAGCAATAAACAAAACCTCGGCGTGTGCAGGGGCCCTCTGCACAATCCTCGGGCAACAGCGGTCAACCACGAATTATGCTTATGAACAGAGTCTTCTCATGTATTCAAAACGCAGTCATAACAAGGAAATAATGTCACGGCATAGTGGGCTTTCTTTTCAGAAAAATTACATTACAGAAGCTAGCTACTATGCATATGAGAACGCATTATTTATAACAGAGGATGACATAACTACTTTCCTACAATCTGCGCTGATAAAAGACACGTGAACAACCACATCCAGAAATCTAGCATTATGGCTGCCGTGAAGATTAAATCTATGGAGGGTGGTCGTTGGATTCGGCTTATGGATCAGTTCACAGGTGTTGATATGTCCCCTAAGTTTTAGGAACGGCCACGCAAGTCTTCACGTGGTGAAAAATGAAGTTCTGTCACCGTAGGACTCTTAGGTTGACCACCACTTGACTACCTTTGACCACGGCCTTCTTTGGTGAATTCGACTGAGCCAATAGGACTCGGTCCATATCCATGTCATTTCCAACTTGCCCATGTGGCTTGATTTGCCTGAAGACACCTGCAATATAGACTTTAACAAAATGACTGCGGAAAGTGACAAGATTCTGCAACTCAATGAGCAAAAATCTAATTCAAACAGCAGACACAAAACATAGTTAAAAACCACTTTAAATGCTCTTTTATGATTAATATGCAATGATGTTGATGAATTAGGAGGTCCAGGTAAATGGAAAAAGTCTAGAAAGGTGTATAGGAAAGATGCAAGTTTGGGACTCAACAAAGAGAAACAAGAAAATGGGGAAGAAAATGAAGACATAAATCTTGTAGGAGAAACATCACAGTCAACTTGTTTGACTTTGCAAGAATATGAAGACCAGACAAGGATATATCTCTTTTCAAACGATGAGAATGCTCAAATTCATGCATAAAAGAATAAAAAACAGTAAGAAACTCAAACTAGAAATTATCCTCTCAAGTCCAAAGGTCTTGTCCAGTAACCTCAACAATAATCAGATTCTAAAAAACAAGCTGCTAAACAAAAGGCAAAAGTCAATGATGTCCCTCCATCTCCTAATTCGTCCATGGCTCCTTTTAAGTCTACTAAGATGAATAGATTCTGTTAGAAATATGGTATTGATTTGACTCATTCTACACCTTATTAACCTCAAGGCAATGGGTTAGCTGAGTCATCCAATAAGATCTTGGTAAGAATAATTAAGAAGATGTTGCTCGAAAATAAGAAAAATTGGGACACTCAGCTAGTTCATGGTCTTTGGGCATACAGGGAAGTGGAAAAAGATCAATTGGAATGTCTCCCTTTCAACTTGTTTATGGTACTGATGTCGTAATTCCATTGCAATTAGCTCTTCCTATTATGAAATTTCTGCAAGATGAAATATTTGATGATGAAAATCCAATTCAAAGGAGAATGTTGTAGCTGATAGAAGCTCATCAAATCAGAGAATCACGGATGGACAAAGTATAAGAATATTAGACCAAAGTTAAATCTGTTTTTGACAAAATAAAAAATCAACAGATATTCCAGGAAAATGATTTGGCGTTGTGCTGGGATGTCAAGAGGGAAGACCATGGAAAGCATGGTGAGTTTGAAAATTTCTGCTCAAGCATCTGGATGATGATCAACTGACTGGAGGTCCAGTTAATTCTCATTTCCTTCAAAATTTCTATGTTTGATAAGTTAGTTATTCATTCCATTGTAAATATCTAAACTGATGTGTCAATAAAACTCCATGCCCAATGGTACTTGTGTCTATAAATATGGTTAGTCTTGGGTTGAATCAATGAAAGGCCAATTCTAATCATAAGTTCCTAAAGCTTTCTCGGTCCTGAAAGTTTTAAGGCACTGAGTCTACAATCCTTGAAGCCTCATAGGGAGGATTTCATTCCCAATAGGAGCCATTGTTAGCACTATAAATGTTAATAGTTGGATCGCCATTGTACCATAGTTTTCAAATTTTTCTTGTTCCCTAGCCTATGTCAAAGTTCTAATCATCTTAATAAAAGAAAAAAAGAGTCTCAAAACCAAAAATATTTTTAAGTTTTATAGGTGGTATTGTGTCTTAGGTTCATATAAAGAAGTTAAAACTATTGTTTTAACTTAGGTTAGTGTCAAAATTGATTGTTCATTTTTGTAATAAAATAATAACTGCTCTTTCTGGGATAATAGATGCTCTTTTGAAAAGGAAACTATTTCTCCGGAGCTTGGTTTCATTGGTGACACAGAGATAAAAGGTAGCTATTTCTCTGAAACTTGGTTTCATTGGTGACACAGAGATAAAAGGCAGCTATTTCTCTGAAACTGCATAAGGAACTGCAAGGAGCAGTTTTTTAGAGAAAAGATCATTCTCCTTTGAAATTGATTGAAGATATTCTATGTTATGATATGTTATTCTTTTTAAAAGGGTAATTATTTTTGACTTAGAAGAAATATTATAAGGGAATTTTTATATTATTGATGGAGCTAACCTATAGCTACCTATTAAGGCTGAAGTGGAAATTAAGGTACAAGGTATCAATTTATTAAATGATGCAGGGGAGTGATATATGTTATGGGGTGACTTGGCGCTCATATTTGAATAATTTCAAATCGTGTCATTAAACCACATCATAATTAAAGGTGCAGACTCAAGAGGGTTAGGTTCGTTGTTTTCATGACCGAGTTCTCTGTGAAGGTTACAACTAACAGAGTTACGTTTTCCAACAACCAATTTATCATCCCAAAGCAAGAAATTAAGGCTGCGTGTAGGGTTTTTACCTATAGATTGAACAAATGTGCGTAAAGAAGGAGCTTAGGTGTTGAGAATAATGGGAAAAGGTGGAAACGTTAACCATTCTGAGCCAACAAATACCAGGTTTGTTGATGCTAGAGAAAAGCCCCAATTTCAAATAGTAGGATGGTACAAGTTTCTACAGAAATTCTCAGGGGAAAATGTAGCCGTTGCACAGGCTTTTGCTAAGATTTTTTATGGGTAGAAAGTCAATCTTGGAAGCAAAACTTTCAAAATCACTGAAACCATTATAGCCAAAGCTACTCAGACTTCAACTACTGGAGAACGTTGGTTCAAGAAGAAAATGTTGCAAGCAGATGTAAGTGCCTTCCTAAAACCTGAGCATGTGAATATCAAATGGATTCCAAATGTGCATATTTCATGTTTTAGGCTAGAATGGCAACATGTAATAACCACTGTGCAACACTATACCACTTGTGAGGGTAGATTCTCCTATGTTCATCAGCATCAAATGATATTTATCTCTCACATCTCAGGTGCCAGAACTTTAAATTTACATTTATTTCTCTACAAATCCTTGTTAAAAATGTCTTTGAAGTTGCAGAAAATCCCAAACTATTCCTTGCATAACTTCCATCATAAGGGCTTAATCAAGATGTTGGTGGTCTATCACCTTAAGAAAAATAGAACTACCTAGGAAAAATTCCTAACAGATGAGGGTTTTGGTAGCATCAATTCTAAGAGGAGGGTAGGGAGATTTAAGAAGTAAAATGTCCAAGAAAAAACTGGCACAACACCTGTGCCAAATAATTCACAACCAGCTCAGTCTATTACATCAATGAGTAGACAAACTAGATGTTCAGCTAAGAGAGGCAGAACTAAACCTGACACTCCCATACCAATGGTACAACCAGCAAAAAGGGTTTATACAAGGAAATATTCAAAGGAACCCCAAACTTTAGCATCATTCATCAGAGAAAATTCCATGAGATTCAAGCAAGGGAAAAATTAGCCTAGTAAAGAAGTTAAGTCTACAGGTGAGGAAAACATAGCCTCTTCCTCAATACATAGAGGCATATGAAAATTTATTCTAGCAGAAGAAATTTCAGAGGAAGTCGACCCTGAAGCACCAGTTCAACATTCTGTTCCTGAAGTTGCAGAAGAGCAAGAAGAAAACAGGGATACCCCTTCAGTAGAGGAACCAACATTAGCTCAATTGGTTCCTTCTCTCAAGACATCCAAGACATATACTAGATTAAAGGAAAAGAATGTCATTCACTCTTATTCATATTTTGAAGAAGACAACATTGATGAATATTTCTTAGAGACAAAGTATGAGGAAGGTCAGTCTAGCAATATGATGCAGAGGAGAAGAGGAGTTTCCTATATTCCAAACCCATACCTCAAAAGGCCTCACAATAGGCTTAAAAACAAGCTTAAACTAAATATAAAACTCATTGATAATCCTAGACTGAGCAATGAAATCATTAATAGTGATGAAAGCCCAAGAAAGGAAGGTAAGAAGACTAGAGTTTAGAAACAAAAGAATGTAAGAAAAAGAAAAACTAAAAGGCTCACTAAGGCCAGCCCCTCAAAATATTTGCTTCTATACTTGATTTTGTTTAATCATTTCAGGCAAGTCAAAGAAGGAGAGGCACACATTTTTTGGCTTAATCAACAAACATATCTATTTCCGGTAATATCTACCTGTTTCTGAAAGGCATCTGTTATTTCCTAATTTTTCGTATAAGGGAAGTGGAGACAGTTTTTGTTGAAATATCAAAGGATGGTGCTAAGGGGTAATTACATGCATGCAATATCAATAGAAGAAGCTGCTACCAGGTGTCAGTTAATCAAGTTATCTTCCAGATGTTAGATTCAGTTGACAATTTTTGCACTTTTGGGGGAAACAACCAGATGTCATCTTTAGCTGTTAGTTGCACTTTTTAAGGAAGTGATTATACCATAAAAGAGGAGCAGTCTGCCGGCAGCTTTCCACATCACTCCAGCCACTTCGAGCTATTTTCCATCATGTTTTTTATTTTTATTATGTTGCACTACTATGTATTATGGTTAAGGATAAGTTTCACCTTATGTATAGGAATGTAATAACTTCTCTAGAATAGATCCACACTTTTTGTGGGAATATCAGCATAATACATTTTGTATATATATGATGAAACTCAATGGAGAAAAGGTTCGTGGTTTATGAATATTATACTCATATGATCAGTGTACTTTTTTTCAGTTAATGAAATTGAAGAAGAATTTTTGAGGACTTATTACCATCTTGATATGTGTATTGTTGATCTTTCTTATGTATTCCATGCCTAAATCTCTTAAGTTCCAATTCGTAATTTCGAATGTTGTTATATTTTCTAATGAGCCGCTTGATATGTTTATGTATCTTATCAACTTTTATCAACCTTACTTAGTGAGCTTTCTTGATGAGATGTGAATAATGACTATTTAAAGAGCATTCCTTATGACAATAACTTTTCATGATATTCAAATAAGAATATTGTAAGTCTTGAGATAGCCTTCTCTTATTGATATATTTTCAAACTGGTTCTTGTGTTATTTTTCCATCAAAATAGTGGATTTCTGGCTTGCAGACCCACTTTCCCTTCTATTATTCTACACTTTCTTCCTACCATAAGCTACAAACTTATATTTTGCTACCATATCAGGTCTAAATACCCTCATTGGTGTGACTGTGAATTTGAATGAAATCCTTTGTCAGCGATTGAGAGCTTAAACCACCTACCAATTATATAATCCAAATCATTAAATTTCCCTAGAGCTTAGGATGTGACTGGTCAAGCACTTGAAGCAATCCAAGTGTTGATTCCAACGCTAACACAACTTATTTAAATTCAAAGGGCCTTGGTCCACCTAATTCACAACTTATGAAGCTTAAGAATTTCATGGATGGAGAAAGAAAGAAAATATACACAAGTGTTACTAAATTGATAAATGATAGAGGCCTTAAGTATAATGATTTCATAGTTGTTTCTACAGATGGAGCTTCTGCAATGATTGGACATGAAAATGGAATTATTTCATTTTTGAAAAAGAAAATTCCAAATCTTATAATATTTCATTATGTAGCTCATCATGAGTCTCTAACAACAACGAATTCTTCTAAGAAACTAGTTAAGCTATTATATGTAGAAAAAGCTGCAAACAAAGTGTATTCATGGCTTCAAAATTCACCAAAGAGAAGTAATGAACTAAATGATTTGTTGGAATTCATGCCAATTGATGTTCTTGATGTTTTACAAATATATACTATGAGATGGTTATCTAGGGGAGAAGTTTTTATAAGACTTGTGAAGCTTATGCCAATAATCTTTTTTAGAAAAATGAAAATAAAACTTCATCATGGTATGATAGGATACAGACTTACTCTATTCATTTTTTTAATTATACGTTAGTGATGTGTTAGGTGAATTGAATAAATTACATGAAACTGAGATCCAATCAAGTCCAATTTGAGAGACTTTCCATAAATATTAGACTGAAATGAAAAGAAATGGTGCAAGAGAAGCATCTTTCTAATATTTTGGTGATTTAACACGATGTCAAACTAATAAAAAAATAACAAGTTTGAACCTTTCATAAACGAGAAAAATTTCATGCTGCTCTGTACAAAATTCTATTAATCCTATTAATGTGACAAGAGGCTGATGATGCAACCACCCTAACAGTTACATCTCTTTACAAAATTCATCTTGTTGAAAAATAATTTTCTCTCGCTTCACAGCAGCAACAAGTCCATCTTTATAAATAGTGCCAAATCCTTCCTTGCCAATAATAGTGCTGAAATAATTTGTTGCCCTTCTAATCTCCCTGCTGCTGAAACTTCTAAAGCTGGAGTGTGGCCCTTTGTTCCATTCATGAAATTTCTGGCATGTACTTGATCTCAAAGTTCTATTCCATTGAGAGTGATTTAAAATATTTGAGTTCTCCAATTCTTTCACTTTCTTGTGTATCAAAAGTATCAATAGAAATAAAAGTGACGATAACACTCTTGTAACTCCAACTCCAAGAATGACTACCAAATACGAGGATGAGTGGGACTTCCTTATGCGATCTACACTTGAATGAGCAGAATTTGGAGATTAATCTGGGCTTGGACTAGAAGATATTGATGCTGAAGGTGTTGGGCAAGTACGGTCCCATTTATTTGTGAGATGGGTTGATGTTTGAGGCCTTGAGAATTAAAAAATAGGTTTCTTTGTCATTTGCAAAGTTTGAATCACCATGGCTCACTATAGTAACAAAGGTAGCATCCCTGCATATGCTTAAGGTCACATTATCCTGCACACCATCATGGTTGTGAAGAAATGTAAAACAAGAATTCAAGCATTTTTTGTAATTATTTGTCGATGATAAGGATGGCACACAAATCAGCTGCATTTTCGTGAAATTTCGGCATTTCTTCCGTCTCCTCAATATTTGTACGACCTTTACAATGAAAACTAGCAATAATATTTGTACCCAAGCCACAAAATTCCATCACATAAGATGAAATTCCATTTGACAACAAAGTGTTTGATACTGTCTTGAGACAAATTGCAGAAGAGGATGCAAGAATTACAATCTCGCCCATGATGTTTGTGTATCATGATTTAGAAATGGCTACTATAACATTTACAAATTGACAACGTTTTCCTTTTTCTAGAGTCAAGCATGTCGATCTTACCTTTGTGAAGTTCAATTTTCCAAAGTCAAGGGGACAACCAGTGTCAAGGAAGGAAAAATATCATTCCCAGGCACCAAAGAATCAATACATTGAGAACCGGCCAACTGAATGCCAATCCATGCATTTCTGAGGTGAAATTTCCAAAGAAAGACTAAATGCTACATGGGCTGAGCTGAAACTTCTACACTCTTAATCCTTGCACTGAAACTACTGAAAAAAATGCTAATGCCTAAAAGCTTTAAAGCTTTACCCCCTTCCTCTTCCATCACCTAAAGGTTACTAAATTTCACCATCAACAAGTGTCATGTGCTGCAAAACACACTGAATTCTCTATGTTCCAAAGAAAAAAGTGTTATGAATGGAAAAATATTGGTCATGTGAGGTAAATAATCAAAGCACTCCTGTCTAGAAAGCTAAACAAAGATTCCAGAAGTGTGATTACAGAAGATTTCCTATAAATAATAATGTTAAAAGCACCTACATACACACAGTGGAGTCCTTGTAATACGTCCTCCATTGTATATACCTTTCTATGTTCGGTATATGTTGTCCGAAGGCATTTTCCTGACTGTTTAGCCCATGTGTGCCAAAATTAGGTTTCTAGCAATGTTGACGTCCTAAACGATTTATTCAAGTATTTTGATGTAGTGTCTTTGGCCATGGTTTCTTGCATCAACAACAAATGAAAACAGGTCACTGACAAGAAGGATCTTTAGGAAGCCATTTGCAAGTGCCATTGGCCATCCACCACCTAACTTCAGAGTGGGCAGTTTAAATCCATGGTCGTGGGCCTTAGCAGATTTAGGCATCTCTACGTCAATTTCCTACACCCACTTCTCTCCAGAAACAATAAAAATCAAAAGAATTTAAAATCTCGTTCAGTATCAGAGGGCATTTCATCTTCTTCGAAGCAAAAGTGGAACAAGGACGAAGTATATCTTTCCCTCTCACTTTTTTCCATCGATCGCTACTAGATAAAATATTATGTGCGTTTGGATTCACCTCGCACGGATGGAATTGTGTGGAAGCCCTATTCAGATGAGCAATAGGAAGCCTCCACTTCCACATCCTTCACATCCAATGTGCATCTCCTTCTGGAATATTGGAGACGAAAATGTGTCTTTCACCCATCTAACGCCAATATCAACAGTACCCCTCATCATTCATCTAAAAATATTGACATTAAGGCTGAAGATGAAAACTATTGTTGGGATCCATGGATTCACATTCGTCTTCCAAATAACACTTGCATACAGAGAGAATTTAAGGTAAAATTTACTTGTTTCAGAAGAGTTGAATATCTTCAAATCTGTAATATAAGCGTTACCTGCGGATTACTAGTTTCTAAATATTTTAATTACAGAGATATGTGACAAGGTTTCCTTCTCACGGGTTGTCTGTATTTATCTTAAATTCATTGCCGATCAAAATTAAATATAATTAATTTATTGGGGTTGTTAAAAGTTTCAACCTCTACATATCTAATACAACTTTCAAAACTCCCTGAGCCCATGGATTGGGACCTTCAAAATTCCGTGAAGCCATGGATTGCGTGGGTGTTGCTTCCCATAAATTAATTGTAGTCTACTCAAGGGCATAACATGAGTATATAGTGTAGAGGTCTCCTTTGAGATTTTATTTCATCTTGTGCATCAGTTCTATTGTTTTTGTGCCAAAAATATAGATGAATTTAGAGGAGAAATGCTACTGATAGTTTTTTTTTTGGTTAATTTGTACTCTCTTTCTGGGTTACACTAATGTTTTCTTATTTCACACCATATCATTGTTTCAAATCTTTTATTCAATACTGTATAAAATAATGCTCCATATAGATTTTTTTTTTTTTTTTTTTAACTCTCTCTGTGTGAGCGTAATGTTTTCTTATTGCACACCATGTCAATGTTTGAACGTTTTTATGGAGCATTGAAAGGAGAAATAAAATCAAAGTATCATAAAATTGCGATGAACAAAAATTTTCATCAATTTGAGGTTATAAAATTCAAGTTTAACGTCGAATTTCTTATCTTATAAATTAGCACAATATGATTTAAGGTGTCTTTGTCATTTTAGGGGTTGGAATTAAAAGAGAATTAAAATTAGAATATTTTGAAATGTGGATGGGCATACAATTCATATTAATTTTAGGCTTTAATATTTACAATTATTATTTAAATATTTAAAGAATTAAATTAAATTATTTGGGGTTTAATATTTACATTTACTATTTTTGAAGAATTAAATTAAATTATTATGTGAAGGTAGATTATTTATCTTATAAATTTAATTTGGAAAAATATCAAATTAATTATTAGAGATTATTAGAGGTTTAATAATCACTTTCACAACTGTTAGAATTATTCATAATATTTCTGGTTTTAAGGTGTTCTGAAATTTTATAAAATTATTTAAATTTAAATTATTTATTATGGATTAATGATAATTTGGTGTTAGAAAATATTTAATGATATGGGAAAAATAATGGTTAATATCTTGACAAAAACAAAACTAAAATTAGATGTGTATTATGCCCCAAGTTTGAAACACAATCTCTTTAGTGCTAATCAATTTATTCAAAAATGGAATAATGCAATCCTTTAGGGAAATAATTATTTCCTTTATGATAAACCTTCATGGACTAGAAGCAAACAAACCCCATGTTATTGTTGTTATTGGGTTCCAAATTGTGCTTCCTTTTTAGTTCTTTTGACTTTTTTTATTTTTATTTTTATTGCTAGAAACTTTGTAAAATTCTTTCGATAATAGTCCTAATGATGAACCACACTGGTTGGTTTGAAACGCATCGCATGTGATTATTACTGAAATAATTTTACAAATTTATATGATGGATCACATAAGCTTAGATTCCAAAAATGCTAGAAACTTCTTGACAATTTTTTTTATTGATGAGACATCCAATTGATTTTGATGGTGAGAATGAGTTGGGAAGGTGCTCATTCTTTTTTCTTATGTCGTGTATTTTTAAAACATATTTTCTTGCTCTTGTTTACCATGAGTTGGGAAGATGCTCATTCTTGTTTCTTATGTCGTGTCTTTTTAAAACATATTTTCTTGCTCTTGTTTACCTCGTCCGTCCTCAATATCCAAATCATTGGGTGACACATTTCCACAAACATTCCAAGTGCCTACTAACATTCCACCGAGAACAAAAGAAGAAATATCATGAAAAGTGAGTTGTGGCTCCACACCCTATATTGGTAAAGAACAAAAAAAAAATGGAGAAAATGCTTTACCAACCAACCAAACATTATTTACAAGTAAACGTGGTTATACGAAGGGGTTTCATTAAAATTGTTCCTTAACACAAAGTTTTTTTCCCAGTCTTGAAATGCTTGCCATATTTTAAATATTTAATTGCTTGAAAACTTTTTCAAATAACACAATGCATAGTAATTCCATTATGCAACAAGTAAATACATGCCATCGTCATTGGAAAAATACAATATGGAACACTACATAATTAGAAATTGACATTGCAATACCAAGAGAGCCTGCAAAGTTGAGTTTCTGGCAAAAATTTGTGAAAATAAATCTTTGACAATTTTACCACTAGTTGTATTGCACCATAAACATCCATACAAAGCTCTCTGTTTTCTATGTACATAATTTGATAGCCTATTACAATGACAATATAACATTAATAAATTCTTTGAATCTTCTAAATAGGAAATTTAACATGTGTCATAGGAACAAGATAATCTTAGATGCATATTTCCATGAACTTAATGAAATAATGGACTCTTTGGAGTTTAAATACTATTGTTGTTTGCCGAAAAAATAAATGATGCATTACTGCTAAGGTAAAAACCATTTGAGATAGAATAAAAGAAAGGAAGCATGTATAACATTTATGAAAGGAAATCATTAAATATCCCCGCTCATTTGCAATAAAAATTTTATTCTATGTATTGATTGGGCAAGATAATCACCAATGTAGTCAGTCAAAACCAATGTAGTCAGTCTAATGGAACACGTTGATTACTTCTGCCCTTTGATATAAAACCAAAGTTCGTGTATTTGCTCGGTTGCCCATCTGTCATAACTAGACTGTAGTATGCATTAACCACCTTTGCAATTGGGCCATTGGGAGCCTCTTCCTTTGTTGCATAATTGAACTCATCCAAAACTATCTTGTGTATCTCTTTCTCAACATCGTTGAGCTTTACCTCATCCTTTGTTTTAGGGAATTTTCCTATTGCATGTGCCTCTTGAGTCCCATTGACCATTTTCAAAATGGTCTACTATGAAATATTGCAGGAAGGCAATGCCTTTGAAACCCAATAGTAGGCGGGTACCACTTAGTGCATCTTGAATAACATCTCTAAAGGAAAAATAGAATCCCAACTACTTGGCTTTAATTTCTTGACACTTATGACAACCCACTATCTCATATTTCATAATGTAGATACCTTATCTTAGAAACCATTGGCCAAAGGATAGAATGATTGCATTTGTATTTGTTAGTACATTCACCCACTCTTAGTCTAAAACATCGAAATGAAGCTTGATTACTCCTTGAGGGATGCCCTTAAACTCTTCCTCTATGTTTTTTACTAGATATGGTGACCAAAGTACCATCAATGTAAAGCTATATGATGCAAAATATCACTGCACAGTTACATTGGGTTCATCTTTATATATGGTTTTAGGATGTTCTACATGCATAGACTGAATACATTTTCAATTAGACATCAAAGCCAAGAAAACCATATGAATATAAAGATAACAACCTTATTTTTTTGTAATGGGTTGTTTTGATTTTCAAACATACATGAGAAAGCATACACAATAGAGATTTCATATGATTACGATCTGCCTCTTCTTAGTATACACAAGAATGGTTCTAATGGAGCCCCTAAAAATCAAAAGAAACACGAACACAAAGTGTGAGAGACTTAATAATCACTAGCACAACCATAAAACCATTTCTAATCCAAAATATAAACATGGAATTGTCAAATGGCACAAGAAACCATACCAGAATCTGCATTGTTTCCCCAAAAATTGCAAGCCAGAAAATAAGTAGAAATAGACCCCACAGATTGCACATAACTTGTAAAATTTCACTATTATGTTTATATGAAGAAAATTGTATGTATCAACTTTTGGACTTTTCTTAGCCTGAAAATATTTACTTAAAAAATTTCAAATTCATGGCATAGCTAAGATAAACTGGCTACTACTAATTACGTGGAAAACTGAAGACAATTTTGAGTTGACTCAGAGGATTACTTAAATAATTTCAAATTCATGGCATAGCTAAGATAAATTGACTAAAATGAAGACAATTTTGAGTTGAATTAGAGGATGACAGGGTAGCAACACTCTCTACAGGGACCATTTCAGGGGAATCACCACATTGAACCAGGTCATGGTAGACAAACCTATTCATGTCCTCACAATCACATGGTTGTTCTAGTTGATTTCCAATAGTTACATGATTAGCATGGATTTCAACCTTCTACTCTGGTGTTGATATTTCATTACATGGCCATAGTTAAAATGTGCAGTAGCATATTTTTGGGGTAGTGCACTCCCAATCCTTAAATTTGGGAAAATTGTTGTAATTGCACACACAATTCACATAATTTGGTGATAATTCATTCAGGATATTTTATGCATAACTACAAGACACACTTGCTATTTCAAGCACAACAATGAAAGACAAATATTTCCAAATCTTAGCAAAATGATTTTCCAAAATATTTCATACCTTCCAATATATCTTTACACCTTTAGAGACAACTGCTAATTATTAACATATGAATAGTTTTTTTTTTTTTTTTTTTTAATAAATTTCAACTATCTAAATTTTTCATTGTAAATATATGTATGAAAAATTATTAATTTATAGAAGTAAAATAAACCAGTAAAGGTATTAAAAACTAGTAAAGGTATTAAAAATTTTCCATATATTTCAAATATATCTATCGATAATTAAAACACTACCAAATAAATTAAAAGAAGATACAAATATTCTTTCTTTCATGCCATGTTAATCAGCGTAATAACCATAAAACTTCATATAATTGGTAACTTATTTGTTCTTATAAATCTCTTTGGCAAACCAAGTCTTAAACGTTTGGAGAAAGACAATCTTTTAATAACCATCATTTCATATGCTATTCATAGTATTTAAATGTAGCGCAAAACAATCTTTATAAAGAAACCTATCACGAAAATTTTAGTTTACCGGTAAGACTGCCTATAATATATAGCAAGATGCCATGATGCATGCACTCTTATGTTTCATTGTCTTATTGATGACGGTAGCAATCTGTTCATGTCTAGTTGTTTGTTTTTTGATTTGCTAAGATGTTGGAAAACTGTTTCTGCTACAGGTATTTTAGGCAAACCTTTCTGCTAGCTAATTTTGTTGGAAGACTATCCTATGAAACTCATGGCCAAAGGGAATAGGGGAAAGAAGGACACCAAGGAAAAAGGTAAGGCCAAAGTCTCAAACCCTCCAGACAAGCGTGGCAGGGAAATTATGGAAACTCTATTTCAAACTTATTATGAGGAGACCTCTTGTTTTGTCAAATCTCTCATTCATGGATGGGAGACAGATGCCAGAACCAAGATGGAAGAAGAAGAAGATACGACTGAGGATGAACTTAATAAAATCATCACTGACCCGGGTCATACTCGAGGTAGAATTTCTCTGTTTCACCATTCTATCAGAACCTATTGGTTGATAAAATGCCTTCTAGTCAAGGAAATAATGTCAGTACAAGAGGTTTGGGGGATCCCAAAGTTGCAACAACTCTGTTTGAAATCAACAGAAGTATTCAGGAAATGAACCTTCGTCAGCACCATTAGTATGTGCGCCTCGGCAGAATCGAGAAGGACTTACAATCCATGCACTAGGTTGATATGCCTGGCTCTAGTGTTAAGGACTCGGCTCCTCTCGAGTCTGATGGTTGAGCAATGATTAGCCTAAATTTACTTTTTGATAATGATAGCGGATAGATTTTATGTTTATGTTATGTGCATGCTTGAAGATATTTATATTGATATTAGCTATTTGAAAGATGTATAACAGACTTAATATGTTACGATGTTTTGAGCGTTTACAACCCATTTAGAGAGCTTAATACAGCATGGTTTCCTGTGTAATGAAACCCAATGATGTACTTTTTGTATCTTTATTTTGTTTATAAATAGAAACATAAAAAGTCCTATCAAATATAATATATATATATATATATATATATATATATATATATATATATATATATATATATATATATATATATATATATATATAGATGCAAATTCGTTAAATTGCTTGATGTATCGCTTGCTTTGATCTTCAACTTTATTGCGATGCAATTGTTAGGCGAGTTTACTTTCGCGGAACACAAACTTATAACCGACATTTATATGCTGTTCTTTCCATCAGTAAAACGTTGGTGAGGTGATACCAGCTGGCAACCTTCGGCATGCACTTCATCCCTGACGCAATTAAAGACAATAATGAAGCATTGCTACCGTAGTTCAACGAAGTGTACCATCACCTTTATTCTGCGATGTCACAGTTGTGGTCAAACTGCTCGCGGCTGTGAGCGCTATTATGCCTGAAGGCATGTGGTTCCTCTCTTCATTCGCTCACGTAACGCTTTACGCAAGCGTCCTCTGGAGGTCGCACGAGGAAGCGAATGTATACATACATTCGTCAACCTTATAACTTGTCGGGTATGTATCTCATTCTCCTTGGCTTTCAAGGTGCCAATTGCCACGGTTTCGTTTAGATTGTTGTCTTTTATGGATGTTTCGGGCTGGTTAATGACTTTTTGCTCTGTTATTCCCATAATGAAACCAGTTCAACCGTGCTTCCGCGACCCCTGTATATTGTTTGCCCACTCTGTGTTACCTGCTGTCATCGCGGGTAGTATATGGCCCTCTGCACTGTTCGTTGTTTTAGGTAAACATTGGGTTATTTGGAGAGGGTTTCGAATTTGTTTATGTATGGTTTTGCTCTGTCGGGCTGCTAATTGGGTCAATCTATATCATTTTTAAGTGCTCCATGTCCTTTTCATTCATTGCTCTATCTCTGAGAGATGGGTTATCATCTTCAACCTACAACCATATCTGTTCCATGTTTTCAGACCCAGAGTTTTTCGGGATTGTTTTTGGAAGTGGAGGGTGGAGCTTGTGGTTCTCTGTGCCTCAGCCATTCAAACTGTCCCCCCACTCAGCTCACCGAATTTAGCCCCAAGCCTTCAAAGACTCCATGCTCTGTCTGTCTTAAGCTCAGGACTCACATATCCAAGGTGCGCAGCCACCTTTTCCTGTATGAGGTCTACTAAGCATATGGTTATCTGGATCTTTTTCTGGGATTTTTTTTCGCATAGAGTCAAGGGGTCTGTGGTCCTCTGTTCTCCTACCAGATATTTTGGCTCTCCGCATTGGTTACAAAATTGGCTCTTGTGGTTTCGTTTTCCTTGTTCTTATGCTACAAACATTATCTCTTCTCAAAGGGTGCGCACGGGTTATTTAGATATGGTTCCTCACTCCTTTTTTGTTCCTTCATGCCGGTTTGTGTTATTGAATAGGATTTTTCCAGCCATGGGGAAGAGACGTTCAGGGTCCGAGTCTGTTAAGGGCAAAAAGAAAGTCCAGTATGAGCTTGCCCCTAAGAAACGTGGTCATAAAACCAACCAGGAGCATCTGGAGACCTTAGCTGCAAATTATGTGATGGGTAATTCTTCAATAGTTCGTCAAGAAATTCGTGGTTGGGAGAGGGATATACAGACTGATCCTAAAGATAATGAAGCAGAAGCTGAGATTTTAGATTTCATAACAGACCCTGGCAATACCCGTGGTCGTCTTACTTTATTCAATCAGACTATTCATACATACTTGATAGTCAAGTGTCTTGTAGAAAAATCCATTCAGAGTCTTCTTCTTGTCCATGCTAAGGCAAACCTGGCAAAGATAGAACCTCTCCTTCAGGACCTGCTTCAGGACATTCAGAACTAGTTGCAGCATATCAAGATAACTCAATATCAGGCAACTGATCATACTAGTAGATTGGATGATCGGGTAGGCCGTATGGAGAAGCTTCTCTAGCAACTATAGCAAGTTGATATGCCTGGGTCTAATGTGAAAGACCCAGCTCCATTTTCCTCTTCAGATGGATAGTTATTTTCCGTATCGTGTTTTTTGATGCACTTTTTAGTTGTATATGAACTCTCTTTATGTCATATGTATGCACAAACTGCAGTAGTAGGACAGATAGCTCATGAGACTTATAGACAGATGAAACAATTTCAATTTTGGTATGCTTTTCACACTTTTAGGTGGCCAACAGACCTAGTTTCCTACGGGTAGGTTGAGGTCACAGCCTAAATTTTATATTTTGTAGCCTGTCCTTCAATTATAAATAGAAAATAGTGTGGTCCCACCAAATTTTCAAAAAAATATCGATATGTTGTTGATAAATCAATGGTTATTGTTCATGCATTGTGAACTTCTACTACGTTCAAAGCAATATTTCTAATTTGTTGTTTAATATATATTCAAGAAGCATAAAAATTTGATTATTATTATTATTATTTTGGTATCTAATTATTTGTACATATTTAGAAACTAAATAATTTTTCACGACTATATTAATTTAGATTAAAATAAAATTGCTATATATTAATGTCAATTCAATAATTTACATTTTAAAATGTATCATATGATTCAATGAAGATTATGTATGTGTTTATAAATGAATATTTTCTTGTTTGGTCTATTTTAAATTGTAACTAAATGTAATTAAAAATTAGTATAGGTTTATTATTTTTTGTTTAGTCAATTTTAAATTGTAACTAAATGTAATTAAAAATTAGTGTAGATTTATTTTAAGTACATATTTAATATGATTTATGTGTAAATTTTTTATTATTTAAATTGTATTTTTGAATGTTAAATAAAGTATATAGGATCAAATAAATATTTAACCATGAAAACTTATATATAGAGAGATATATGAAGTTGATATAGATATAGTTAACATAGATCTTCAAATAATTTATTTAAATTTCTTATTAAAATATTTTTGAAAAATATAAAATCATTCACATATTTTTTTTTACTTGTAATTACTTTACAACAATTTTTTTTTCATCATAATAAAACATTTAAAAGAACATAAATTGACGTTGTAAAATAAACCTCTCTACTTAATTATTAACAACACCAAACTTTAAAATTTATACAATGCAACCTAAGTCCCTACTAAACCATAAGCCAACAATATATCACATACATCCGTGTAGTGATGTTTTACGTTTGGACTTAGGGGTTCCTCAACCCATACTGAACTCAAAAGAGGTTTAAAGCTCAAAGTGGAGAAAAACATTTCAATATACTTAATGTAGTTAAATAAGGTTAGGGTTAATTATATTAATTTTTTAATTTTTATTATTATTATTTTATAATTTAATGTTTAAGATGGATTTTATATATATATATATGATTTATGTTTTTTGATTTTTATTGTTTATGTTTTATTTTTATGTAATTACTTATTATTAATTCTAGAATGTGTTTATTTTGGAATACGATTTTTAGAATTTGATTTAATTATAGATAATTATTAAGTAGATGGTGGTTCCATGGAATATTGTAAGATGTTTTTGGTAATATACACAAATCATAGGTTGAGATTTATCTCCAAAGTAGTTATGTTATTCTTGTCTTTTAATTAAATTTATTAACTAAAAAAAATCAAATTGACAAGTATTATATGAAATGAGTTATGGTTTTTTGGGCACGTGATATTGAAAAGGCATGGTATTGTAACAAACCGTATTTGAGTTGAAGAATCTCCATGAAAATATGAAAGTGAATCTCCTTGGTTAAGAATCATGTTACATGTTTTTAAAAAATCTATAAACGTGTAATTTATATATTATTAATAATAATTTAAACAAAATCATCATTTGTTTATTTTTTTATGATTTATTTTTTAAAATTATTTATTTACTATTATTATTATTATTTTATTTTATTTTAACTATGTATGATAATTAAATGTTTTGATGTTTATTAACATTTATCAGCTATTTAATTATGATGGCTGCGCTAGTTCTAAGTAGGCATATTTATCTTACTAAATATGACAACTAACTATTATTAATTGTAATTTTACAAAAACATATTTATCTTCCAAACTATGAAAAGTATCTTTTGTTAATATTGGGTCACTTCCATTATTATATGTGATAGACATTCTCTTGTATTTGATACATGACAGATTTAATAAATCAATTTCATTTTCTTGTGTAGAATTTTCTTGGATTTTGTAGTAGTTTATGTACCTTGGATGTTCTTTTAAACATCTTCATAAGACCCACTTGAAGATGACACTAATATTTCTCAATATTTTGAAAACTATAAATAGAAAAATGGAAAACAAAATGTTAGAAGAAAGAAATGCAACTCAAGTACTAAACTTCCTGAAGAAAATGAAGAACCAGAAAAGAAGAAATGGGAACAAACCAAAAAAAAGTAAGAAAATAAAGAACACTGAAGAATCAAGAATGAAACTGAGAAGAATTAAGAGAATTTACAAACTCTCAAATGTAAAATCTCCATAAATGGTCGATCTCGAAGAAGGAGGTTACATGACACTACCTCAAACCTTGAGCTTGACAAGGAAGACACCAGACATTGATCAAGTGCAACAAGAGATCTATGACTATAAGGAGTCTCTAGAACAATGAGCGCAAGAATAGGTAAAATTCTCCTCTTAGAATCAATAGAATACATTTATTAAACCCCTCGGTCAGATCATACTCCTAGAAAAGAGCATAGAATTGAGGATGCTCTGAGGCAAGATATGTATGAGTTAGAAGTTCTAAACAAAGATCTTACATAGGAACAAGAAGAAGAAAAGATACAAAATTAAATATCAAGGATTCATAATGCTAATAAACGTTTGCATCTATGCCACTGGTACAAGAAAAATAAGAAGTTCAAAGCAAATTCTAGATTCCTCAAAAAAGGAATCCGGGGACTGCAGAGTAAAATCATAATGAAGAAACCAAGGGAATTATTCAACATCAAAATGAGAAAGAAAAGTACTAGTTTGGATATGCTTCACAATCTTCTCAAAATATATAATAAAGAAGAAGGAACCAATTTTGAATTTTTAATGCATGAGGACATGAAAAACCTTTATGTGGGGGAATGTTGAAGTCTGAAATTTTTTTCTTTTATAATACCATTTTACCTCTCCTTTATCTTTTTCTGACCATCTTGTTGCAGTTTCATCCTAATCAAGGTCATCACAGACTTACACAAGCGTATAAAATGTATAATCATCCATGTTTTAGAATCTATTTTTTCATTTTGAAATATAATTGAAACATTTCTACAACCACATAATCTTTCTCATTCCGTAGCTAATATATAATGCTACAACCATCTCCATGGTTAGACAAGTTTCAATGCACCAAAGAAGGAATGAAAGGTGTTGAGTGTGGAGCCCGATTATCTTCTTTATGTATCACGGCATTAGGTCCATGTCCTTAACGGGGCGGCAACACCACCCGTAATTTAATCGTCATCAGGGGGGGGTGAAGGCGTTGTAATTTCGTAGTCAATTTGGGTTGTTCATTAGGCGGATGATCTGATGGTAGAAGTTATGTTTAATTTATGGTTTTTTTCCCTAGAAAGCGAACCCCTCTATTATATGAGGGTATTGTATTGTGGCTGTGTATTTTGTGTATACTCTGAGTGAGAAATAACAAGGGGCATTGTGTAAGAGAGTACAAGATATTACAACGAATCTGATGTAGTTTGTGTCTCTTCATTTTGCTGGATAATATAAATGAATGACTGGTTGTTTCCGTGGATGTAGCCCAAGTTGGGTGAACCACATATATCTATGTCTCTCTTGTTTTATATGTTATTTCTATGTTTGTGTTTCCACATATTTTATGTGTTCCATTTCTCTGTAATATATAATATTCTAACATAAAGGTACTTGTAGATGTAATTTTTTCCACACATGAATGTCCACCTATCGACATGATATGGAAACATACAAAGATCGAAATATCTAGAAGTTAAAGTAAAAGTAAAACTTTGGCTATGAAATTTCAACAGGAGATCATAGCGAAATCAAGAGAGCGTGGAAATGATTTTTTCAATCGTGATAAGACATCTTCAAGAATGATCCCTCGTGATTTTCTCTTCTAGTAGAAAATCATGAGGAGATAGAATTTTAGTTTAAATTTACTTCTTAGATGGTAAACTAGTTAAATTTTCTATCGGCACAAGACTTTTAAATCAATTAGATAAAGAATCGTCTAAAGTCATGAGGAAAAACCAAAAAGATAGTTAGTTGTTGATTATTTCAGTATTTGCAAGTTATGTTCACAAAAATTTTGTAGACTAATATAATACTTTGTTCCTCTTTTCCAACACGTGATTGAGAAATCTATTGATCGGTGACGAACTTACACTCACGGGAGGCTCCCCTGGGGAGTTGTAAGGTTATATAGTTTTTCATTTATGTTACAGTTTCTCATAGATAATTTGCATTCAAATTGAAAATTCATATATTTTTTCTCTCTCAACACGAATAGTTACATTTCATTTGATTTTTTAATTACCAGTTGTTTTTTTTTTTTGGTAAATGAGGCTAATCTATATTAATTCGAAAATAGAACAATACATATGCTATAGGCTGAGTTGGTAAGCTGCACTTAACCAATCCCAGCCTTTGTTGCACAAGTATGGGTCTGCCTTCTTGAAGGAAACCAACCCGGAAAGGACATGAAATAGAAAATTACAAAATGCGTTGTAGCACCAAGGAATATAGAAGTTTTGTGATAATAACAAGAATGAAAAAAACCTAGGAAGAGCTAAGTTGCAGCACATTCATGAGTCTTTTGCATCATCATTACTGTATGGATCTTCCACCACAATGGGACAGGCATACGCTTGCGAGACAAATTCCTCTTCAGCGGTGGGTTGACGCGGATGCCTGGAGACCGATGCACAGAGGATGGGAGCCACCGGTTACTCGGCATCCAAGACCCTCATCCAGGTACCTTTCAAGTCCATTATCTAAACATATGTGTCATCCCCATCATCTTCCTATGCCAAAAGCGGCTCAGCCTTGCAGGGTAAGGGGTAATATTGGTGTGCAATGGTGGACTTACTTGGTCTGCTTCTGCCTCTCTTCAAAACATGAGTGGGGGCCACCTCCTCTTGGTCGAGTTTGGGGCTCTGGGGAGCCTCTCTAACATGACTTCCTGAGGAGGATCCTTCAACAGATTCAAGGTGATTATCAGGCCCTCGGTGGTAGCGACCAGGGAGCGCATCTCTCTGGCCTCCTCTGATGGTTCTTTGTCACAGCCTAGGTGCCATGATCAGATGAAGCGTAGGATTGATATGGGTTTGAGAGGAAGGGTGGAGCTGATCTAACCCTAGGTGGGAGGTGCAAAGCAAGGTGTTAGTGGACAGGGAGGTGCACTAAAGGGGAATGCACGACAGGGGGCGTGAGATGTTGTGTGCACCCAGGCTTATGAAACTAGCATGATAGATGGAGCTGAGGTGAGTCTCACATTCAAGGAGGTGCATAGCCCGGGGGATTCTATGCAGCGCAGCACTAGGGGAAGGCTACGCGACAGACTGGGCACACATGAGGGAAGGAACTGAAACAACAAATAAACGAAAGGAACATACTATGAGTCACTTTGTGTTGTAGGTCCTTCCCTTTAATAGGCCTATGACACATGCGAAGTTGCTGAGAATTATTGTGCCTCGCGCGCAGCTGCGTGCTGTAACGGTTTTCATGAGTAGGCATGTGCATCATGTTCATCTAGGAGATCATTCAAAATATTGCTACAAAGAGGTACCCCAGAGGGGATGATGCTGTCATATCTTTTCTTCATTATGCCCGATCTCTGTCATCTCATGCGAATGATTGCAGGAGTGTGGTTCCACATTGAGTGAAGACCTGCGCTGCAGATCTTTGTAATCTCAAGTGCGGGAGAGGCAGCTATCATGCGTACTTCTACTTTCACCCACATCCAGGGAGAGAAGATATTTTGAATGAGAGTTTGGAATTCTCTACTTAATGAATCATCCTCAACTTGGGTGATATTGGAATAATGCAACTCTCTATAACTTTCTATACCCTTGTTTGCGAGGAGGTCCACAACTGAGTTTGATTTCCTGCACACATGGTGAAGATTTACTGCCTTGTGATTGTGTATTAGTTGTTCCAAAATTTTGAGCCCATGGGATGACCTCCAGCTAGTGGATACCTTTGTGGAGGCAGTTCAATGGAGGAAAATTATGGTCGCCAGAGTAATAATTTGCGAATCTCCCTCCATTTCTAGGGGAAAATAGTTAAAATAAATTTCTCTGTATATACCTTGGATGAGTCCCTCAAGCTCCGCGGAGTTGTTGTTGTCCCATCCCATGTTTCCATAGTAGATCAGAAGTGGCTCGCCTTAGGAGTTCCTGAAGATGCCTCTGAATCCTGCATTTCTGGGGTTGCCTTTGGGGGTGCCATTGAAGTTACATTTGAAGAAGCCATTTGGGGGAGGATTCCATTTTTCATGAGTGGTGGTTTTGCCTATGTTCCTTGGGGTGATGTCTAGGGGGGTATCTATGCTCATATGCCAGTTGATCCATATGTTACGCTCCGTAGTGAAGGTGGGGAGATCCTCCTTACTCTAGGAAGTAATGGCTAGGGTTTCGGTGAGGTTGCCATGTATCCTTGCCCAGATTTTCTCTTGGGTGGATACTTTGTCTTTCAAGATCCGACTGTTCCTTTCTTTCCATGGAGTTCAAATTAGAGGCCTGTTCTTATCTGCTGGAGTCTCTGGATCAAAGGCTGTCAGGAGTAAGTATTTTTGTCCACTCCGTTTATGGTGTTGATGATGTTGCCCTTTCATTAAAAGTCCGTAAAGGATTTATTGTCCATGCAAGGCAATCGGAAGTGGGCATAGTCCACCAAGTGGTTGATGAGTTCACATTTCCTCTAAAGATAGAGGGCATTGTAAGGTCCTACAAACCGTCTCTTCAATATATTATCCCATGTGAGGATGCTTCATTTACTGATTAACCATAAAAAAGTGGCTACTTTGGGCCAGAGCTTGGCTGACCATATCTTCTTCCAGATGAGATTGGAAGGATTTGGGTTCTGCTAATGTAAGAGGTTGCAGGCTTCCTTGGTAGAGTAGTTGCCACTTGGCGTGTGACCCCATCTAAGGATATCAGGTCCTAGTTGGGCTCTGATTTTTCTTTTAGTGATTAGTTCCTCCCAAATGTTTGTGTGGTTTTCATTATTCCAGTCTTCTTGGTCATCTATCCGTGTGTATATAGTTCCTGTATCCCTGGGTTGTGTCATTGGTCCAGAAATCTTGTACGCACTTCCTCTGCCTTTCCTATAATTCTATGCTCCACAGGGGTCTTGGAAAGATGGATGAGAGTCTGGGAAGTTGCTGCCAGGAATCCTCCCAGAATCTGGCCTAAGTACCACTGCGTAGCTCCCAGAAACTATGGGTTTGTATCAGTTGTTTTTGGTTGCTGGCAACTTTCCATATTTGAGATCCTCATGCCTCTATGTTGAATCTGATAAGGTCCTCCTTGGGCCAGTTGCTAGCATATTTGGCTGCCCACAAGTTAGCCCTAGGTTTGAGGGGGTTGGAAACCCATTTCCACCAGATACTAGCTCCCATGATACTATTGATGTGCTATGGGTCACGCAGCCCTAGCCCCCCATGACCTTTTGGCTTGCATACTTCTTTCCAGTTGACTAAAGCCCATTTAGTTTTCTCTTTGGTACCACCCCACAGGAAAGTACTTTGTAGTTTATGCATGGCCTTGAGGACCCATTTGGGGGTTGTGAGTATAGAGAAGAGGTAGATGGGAAGAACTGCTTTGATGAGAACATGCGGCGTGATATATTGAGAGTGCGATGGGTCTAGTTGGATAACCTGGTTTCCATTTTGTCCAGCAGCACACACCATGAGGAATGATTAATGATAGTGGCTGTGAGGGGGGAACCAAGGTATTTGGAGGGAATAGAGGCTATGGAGAAGCCCATAATGTGGGAAATATTGTGTCAAGTGATAGGGGGAGTGTGGAAGAAGAAGATTTGAGATTTGTCAGGGTTGACCCCTGTGCCGGAAGCTTCAGAGGAGTCTAGAAGAGATTTAAGGGAACAGGCTTCCTGGACCGAGGGGTGTCCCATGATCATATTATCGTCCACAAATTGTGGATGGGAAGTGGGGGGATGATTGTGGAGGGACATACCCTGCAAAGTACCTGAGTGGACAGAGCTTTTGAGTAGGCGGCCCAACCCTTTATCCATAATGATGAAAATGAAGGGTGAAAGGGGATCTCCTTGTCCGATACCTCTTGAGGGATTAAAGGTTGCATAATGTATGAAATTGACAAAGATGGAAAGTAATGGGGAGGTTATGAGGCTCATGATCCATCTTACCCAGGTGTGGCTGAAGCCAAAGGCAAGAAGGACATGTTTTATGTTGTCCCAGCTGAGTTTGTCAAAAGACTTGGATAGATCGATTTTGAGGAGCATACTTGGTTTTTTGGTGATTTTGAGAGAATGAATGACCTCATGGGTTAAAATGATTCCATAAAGGATTTTCTGTCCTTCTACATAGCCCGTTTGCTTCGGGGATATGATCAGAGGGAGGAGCTGCTTCAGTCTGTTAACAGTAACTTTGGAAATTATCTTATAAATGACATTGTAGATTTTTATGGGCATGTACGTACTTGGCGTAGCAACATTGTCTTCTTTCAGAAAAAGAGTGAGGAAGGTGGCGTTAAGAGCCAGAAGAAGCCAAGTGAGTGGTATGCGATTCCTCAACGACACCCCAGACCTCTTCTTTGATCGTTTCCCAAAATAAGTGGAAGAATTTGGTGGTGAATCCATCAAGGCCTGGAGCTTTCCCTTCCTTCAATTGGAAGACTGCTTGTTCCACCTCAGCAAGAGTAGTGGCTTTAAGTAGCATCCAGCTGTGTTCTGTAACCAAATTAGGTATATGCTGGGTGATTTTTCCTATTGCATCATGCCTCTAATTATTTGGTTCTTGGAGAATGTCCTTGAAGTGGTTGCGGAGCTCCTTCGTGATGTCGTCTTGATTTTCCAGTCGCTCTCCATTTTGATTTTTGAGAACCGTGATTCTATTATGCATCATGTGCTGAATGGTGGAGTGATGGAAAAACTTTGTGTTTTTTTCTCCCTCTTTGAGCCAGTAGATCCTATATTTTTGTTTCCATAGGACCTCTTCCTACCTTCTTCTCTCTTCCATCTGAGTTGTTAATATTTTCTCCCGATTCTCTGAATCGGTAAAGCGACCTTCCCTGATGATAGTTTGTTGAAGATTCTTCATTTTCTCTTCCAGCATTCTTTGATCTTTGAAGATATTACTAAAGGTGGTTTTGTTCCATACCTTCAATTTCCCTTTGAGCATTTTCAACTTTGTCTAGAACTCGTGCATTTTTGTTCCTTGAGGTGGTAAAAGGGAGGTCCACCAATCAAAGACCAATTCCTTGAACCCTGGATGTCTGAGCCAGCAGTGTTCGAAGCAGAATGGTTTGGGCATAGGTGTACCTAATATTAACCATTGAAGTTGTATTGGCCAGTGGTCGGAGCCGGCAGCCAGGATAATGGTGGCTACTAGATCACCCCCTAGATGTATGAAGTCTTTCGTGATGAGAAACTGGTCCAGTTTGGAAGCGATTTTATGGGTACCTCCTCTTGTTCCAGGTGAAGATTCCATTGGAATTTTTTAGATTTATGAGGTGGTTTTCTTGGATGAAGTTCTTGAATCCATTGATGTCTATGTCTAGATGTTGCCTTCCTCCCTTTTTTCTAGTAGATTTGTTATCATATTGAAATCTCCTCCAAGCAGCCAGAGTGGTAGATATCTCTAATTATTGAGCTCAGCTATATTTTCCAAAAGCTCTGTTTTCTGGTGAAGATTCGGGGAAAGTAGACATTTGTTAGCAAGTCATTGATGGTTGTTCCAATCAAGTGAAAGTTGGCATGAATGAAATGCCTATTGGCATGGTGGTTATCTAGGGTGATTATTTGGGGGTTCCATATGATTGTCAGTCCTCTTGAAGCTCCCATGGCATCTACCTCTATTATTTTTCATCCTTTCCATATCTTTTTGAAGATTGTTTCCAGAGTGGAGCTAGAGCATTTGGTTTCTTGTATGTAGAAAATTGTAGGGTGTTCCTCAGTGATTATTTTCTTGATTATCCTGTGCTTAGTGGGGTTTTGAGCCCTATTATGTTCCATGATATGATATTCATTGAGGGGGGTTGGTAAAGTAGGCGTAGAATCGGGTTAACTTGGGGAATCTCCCAGATTCCACCATTTCTTTTCCCATTTCTACTGTTCTTTGCAGCACTATTTTCCGTCCTCTTTTGTGGGATTCTTTCGTGAAGTATTTTGTATTCATGAACATACCCCCCTAAATTCCTAGAGAAGGGAGTCACAGTTTCCGGGGTGAGGATTTCTTCAAGCTTTCTAGGTCTCCGTCGGATATTGAGCAAAATTCCTTCTTATTGCATGAATCCTCTAACCAATATATGAGATCCAGGCCCTCAAGATCTATGCTCTCTAGTTCTTCCTCCATGGCTTCTGGGATTGGATCCAACACATGTTCTTTGTCCTTCAATGCAGAGTTGTCCCCTACGAGGATAGGGGTTTGGGGTTTCAGAAAGGCCTCTGGTTGGATCTTGTCCTGTTGTTTCTTGGAGGTCTGGGGCTGCTCCTACGAGGTTTGCCTTGCTGCTTTGGCTGGTTTGTTCTAATTTTCACTCAGCTGGTTTAGGGCTGTGAATCTATTGCTAGTCGCAGGGCCTTTTTTGTTCTTGTTAGAGTTGGTTCTCTTGTTATGCCTCTTCTTGCTTGCTACTTTCGTAAACCCTTTTGTTGCTTGGTCATTTGATTCATTATCAGCCGCCACTTTTTTATTTAGAGGGCAGTCTCTGAATAGGTGCCCATGTTGGTGACACCTCTGACATTTGAAAGGAACATGTTCATAATCTACAGTTTGTATCCATTCAAAATCCTCGTGCAACATACTTACCTCACATGGTCGTGACTTCGATATGTTCATCTAGACACATATTCGTGCATATTCTGCATAATGATTGATCTTTGTTTCCTCCATTGTCTTGATGAATTCACCTAGGTCATTGCCTATGTACCTTAGGGTTAGCTCGTCCTAGTAATCCTGGGGGAGGGAATAGATTCGGATCCAGACTGGGGCCCATGTAAGATCTTGTTTGTCTGGGTTGAATCGCTCAGTCCAATGGCGGAGGTATAAGCCTGCAGAGTTGAAGAAATGGGGTCCTTCGTCCATGATCCTATTTTTGTCTTCAATACAAGTGAAGATCACATTGAAGAAGCCTTTAGCACACAGCTGAAGGTCAATATGCGCCTTGGGTTTCCATTTGGAAGCTATCCATCCTTGGAGGGATTTTTTAGTGGGCCAGAACCCATGAACTTGCCTATCAACGCATGATCCTTCATGAACTGTATTCTTTCGTTGATGCAGTGCGCAGGGAGCTCGATCATGCTTCTTTTGGTATTCTTCAGAATGCATGTGGATGATGTGATACTTACTTCTTCTGCTGCTGGTGTGGATGTTTGTTGTGCTATGGGAGTTGCCCTTGTTGTGTCATGAGGCGAGCCAAAGTTTTGCTGATTGTCGATGTCAGCCCCTGCTGTCGCCCCTGTGGGGGGCTAGTCTGTGGTAGGGGGAGCAACAGTCCCCCACTGGTTTCTGTCATTGGTGAGCCTCAAGGCTTACCAAGAGTGTGATCGTGGCCTAACGGGCTGGGAGGGAGATCTGTCTGGGGCAGCCTGCACTGAAACCTCCAAACCCTAGGTCATGGTGGTTGCTTGTGTTTAATATTATTAACTTCAGAGGGATAGATGTTAGAGAGTGATTACCAGTTGTTTTATTTCCAGAGCTCTCATAAAAATAAAATAACAAAAATATTTATTTCCAAAATGCATTTTGTTCAGTAATTTAGTTTTATAACTCAGTTAAATTTCTTGGATTATGTATAGATGGTTTTCATAGTTTATTAGTGCACACTAGTAATAACTTGAAACTACAATTTCATTCGATTTACTTTCCTATTGCAAGTAACTAGAATTAGCATTTCTTTCTGCAAGTTAGTGTTAGAACTTCTTTTCTACAATTAGAGTTAGGATATCTTTTCTGCAAATAGTGTTAAAGTTTCCTTTTGCAAAGCAGTTTTAAGATTTCGATTTTGCAATTAATATTAGGATCTATTTTGTATAATTAGCATTGATATTTCCTCTATGCAATTAGGAAATAGACTTTAAATTATGTAATTTAAATTGAAATTTCAAGTTATAGATTAATTTTTAATACATTTTGGCATTTGGTTTTGATGTATCTTTAACGAAATGAGCGTGTGTGAAAACTCTTTAATATTGTCTAAAATTTATCCATACATAGATAAATTTCATCCAAAGATAGAATTCCTAGCATATATGGTGCACTTACACTTCATAAGTACACGAACCTTGGTTGGAAATTAATGAAGTAATTTAAGATTAATTAAATTACCTAAAAAATGCAATGCACACATTAGATGAAAATGGCCTTGAATATACCCACTAAAGAAATTTCTCTCACATATGGATAAACTGCTCTTGAGTAATGATCTGATTACAGTCCAAAATGATGCTCCTCTTCATCTTACGAGAGACTCACTAAAATACAGTTTTTCTATTGATGATCAAGTGGAAGAAGATAGAAGTGGGACTATTGATAGTGTGATAGGAAGATACTACCCAAAAATTAGGATGCACAATGGTAATTTTGATCCTTTTTCAAGGTAGCCTTTGGGGGATTACTATTTCAGAAAAATCAGTGGTAAAAAGAGTATTATTGTAAAACCAACAAATGAGTATATTCATTTTCTCCCAACAAACCAAAAGTCATTGTGGGAAAATTTTGGGGAGAACCTAGTTTAAAAATATACGTTGGGGTTGGAGAAAAAGTATCATAGAAGTTGCAACATAACTTCTATATCATGTTCATTTTTCAAATGTTCCCCCTACTATTATTGTAAAAATAACACATTCAATTTTAATTTAAACATAATTTCTATGCATAAGAAAGAAAATAAGGGAAAAACTAAGAGTAAAATTTCATTGCTTTAGTACATTGTCCCACATGATTGTGATGACAATGACCATGGAACATCTAGTTTTTTAGTGGTTGTTGTATATAGGATTGAAATACGAGGTATTAATCTACCTAATATTTATATACATGTAGGTAATTTTCTTGTGAATAATATTATTGAATGTAGGAAAATATCTAATCATATCATGACTTGAGGAAAATCCAAAATTTCTGAAAAGAAGAAGAAGAGGAGGAGGAGAAATAACAATGAATATCAATTCATAAATCAACAATGATTTAAACTAATAATTAAAAGGAGACTAGAAGAGAAAAAATATATTAGTAATTTATTGAGCCAACGAAAA
This sequence comes from Pinus albicaulis, assembly GCA_034641835.2. NCBI lineage: Eukaryota > Viridiplantae > Streptophyta > Pinopsida > Pinales > Pinaceae > Pinus > Pinus albicaulis. The sequence goes on along the minus strand of CM076569.1, from coordinate 237,793,347 downwards.
AAATATAGGGAAAATAATAAATGTAGTAATCCCTTGAGCCAACTAAGAAACAAAAATGAATACTTATATATCATACTCACATCCAAGAGCCTGTGATAGTGAAATAAAAAAGCTGAATTTTTTTAGAAGATGAATTCATATATCCAAAAGAAAAAATAACAATGAGACTTAATGAATAGATGCCAAATAGAGATATATTCAAAAGAAACAATAACAAAAAAAACTTAATGAATAGGTGCCAAGGATCACTACCCCTCAAAAGTGTTGTTTAGTCCCTAGATATTTTAAATGTTTACCCATATGTGCATGAAAATCTCTCGTGCAAAGAAAACAACAATAAATAAAAATATTCAATAGGATTTTTTTGGTTGTGCATCGCAGAGGAACCTTCCTAATGAAGGATCAGAAGTCATTTTATGCTTATATTCAGACATCAATATTTCTTTTAAAGCTGGAATTGTTCAAGAAACTAACAAGATATGTGAACATATGACTCTAAAATTTTATCCTAAAACTAGCACAAGAATCATAACATGACTCATCAAAGTTTAAAATACAAATTATTGAACTACGCCAACAAATTATTGAACTGTTAGTTTTTCTGTGGTGTCATTTGATGTATCTCCACTTCTTAAATCGATTCTATCTTAATTGTTATCACCATAAAAAAAAATTCATCAATTATATCTTAAGTATTATAATCATCAAGACAATTTCAGGAAATAAGCTTGTATATTTAATCTGGGCTTCAATGATCTCCCAATCAACCAATGTCATGTAAGAAAATGTCATTTGTATACCTTTTGAAAATGCAAATATCATCTGAAAGGGAAATATGAACTACCATACCTACAAAACACCCCTCTATTTGAAGAAGATATCTTTTGAATTCCTCTTTGGATCCCCTACCCACTCTACGTTAACAATGTATTCCTCTTAAAAATCCTCCAAGAGTAGATGCAATTGAACGACTTTAAAATTGCATTCCTATTGAAAATCCTCCAAGAGAAGATGAATTTGACCAAGAAACAGGAGTAGAAGAAACATCCAAAGTGGGAAAAGTTCTCTCCCAATTGAACAATGAATAAAATGATCTGGGCGGAATTTTTCTCCATTATTTATCAAAAAATTACAACAGATTTCATTCAATTTCCAAAATAATTAGTACCCAGGAAAATTTTTGCAAAACCCCATGAAATATTGATGAAATTTTCCTGCTAGGAACATTTATCGATTAAATTTGGAGATAATCAGTCTCCTGGGAGAAATTTTGCAAACCCCTCGTGAAATTTTAATTTTTTTATTTTTTTATTATTTTATTTATTTTATTTTATTTTATTTTTATTTTTAATTTTATTTTTCTAATTTTTTTATTTTTTAATTTTTTTTCCAGAAAGAAAAAAAAACTGTTTTATATCATGATTAATAAAAATAGTGCATAATACAATATAAGAAGTGTAGTGTAAAATCACTTCCGAAAATAAGCAACAGTGCCCCTAAAACCAGAAAATAATGCGATCTGGCAAAACATACCCATCACATGAGACTCATAATCAAGCAGAGAATCGCTGACAAAGTCTAAAAGGATCCCCCAATTGCCAATTGGAAAAAAATGTAACAAAAGTAGCATGGAGAGAAATAAGAAACATATACATATCATGGGGACCCTGCACGTCCCATGACATTTACCGTAGCGGCATATGAACCGGGGCATATAGATGAAACATAAAAAAAGCATGATAGAATCATATAAAGTCTTCAGCGAAAAACTATTCGCCCATGCCCCTTGAGTTGAAGGAGAGGGTGAAAGTCATTTGGAGACCCCAGGAGGGTCACAAGCTCTATCCTCCCTGAGATCATCAGCTGAAAAAATAGGAACCTCTCTGAGGTCAAGGAGTTCGTTCCGGAAGAGGGATTTTGTTTTCGGCCTCCCTATGAAGTGTCTGGATGCAAACTTCGTTTTTTTCCTCACCGTAATATTGCAACCCGAAGCCGGCGAGATGACAATATCAAGATTCCTAGGGATATTATCAAATATAGTGAGGGTAGCCAAGTCAAGGTTCGGGTTGTTTAAAAGGAATTCAACATCACATCCAACAGTGTTTATAGGTGAGTCCGATAAGTCCACATTCTCAATATTATGTGGAGAGGGAGGAGAGGGGGGAGGGTATGCACATTCAAGGAGAGACATGGACGGGGATGTATATAAAGAAGCATTTGTGGGGCAGGCTTGATGGTGGTCAGCAAGAGCAATAGAGACATTAGGTGAGTCTGATAAGTCCTCATTCTCAATATTATGCGGAGAGGGAGGAGAGGGAGGAGAAGGGGGAGGGGATGCGCGTTCTAGGGGCAGCATGGATGGGGAGGTATATAATGGCGTAGAGATGGGGCAGGTTTGATGGTGGTCAGCAAGAGCAGTAGAGGCATGCGGCATTTTATCCTTCCTCTTGATAGTCGATCCAAGGTTTACTTCGGATTCTAAATGCATGGGCGAACCGGAATTCGTCGGGGGAGTATAAACATTGTTGTTTATAGAAACAGTAGGAGCCGTCAACTCCTTGTATGGTGGAGATAATTCCGCACATTGTGCACTAACATTAGCAGATAAATCAATAGCAGAAGCCGCAAGAGTAGAAATACCTGATGGGAAGACATTTCAATGTTCATTTGAAGTCAGCTCTCTATTAGCACCATCAGACCTTTGATTGCCCCAACGGGGCCTCCATTGCCGCTGGGGGCAGTTACCCTTCAAGTGTCCAGTGCTGTGACAAACCAAGCAGCGGAAAGGTATGCCCCAATAATCCACCCTTTGCCTGTGTCTTCTCGAACCCCAAACGAGGTCAACATCCCTGGGCAAACTGCCAGAGAAGACCAATTCAACTAATATCCAGGCAATGTGTTTGTCACTGGCACCAAGAATACTAGGGTCGATGTATTTCGTGCATCCAATGGAATTTCCAATGGCCCTTAATGCTTTGATCGTCTAGAACTCCAACGGAAGGCCTGGGAGCTTTACCCACACCGACCTATTCTTTGGAGCCTCCAATATTGGATTAAAACCGAGGTACCAGGGCAGAAGTTGCAAGAAACTCTTTCCACGAACCCATGGCTTGTTAACAATCAAGGCAACATCTTTTTCGTTCAAAAAATGGATACTATACCAATTATTTAGGAGCAGGCTGACCTTCGGGGCATATCCAACAATTGGACTCCAAACATTCTTTGCCCATTCCATCATGTCAATCTCATGTCCATCGGCAAACATCCAGCGCCCGATTAATACACGCTTTTGCAGACTAATGACCCGCCCCCAAAGATCCTCATGTTCCAGCACCACTTCTTTGATGTCCACAACAGGCTTGAAGCAGGCTAGTCGATCCTTATTCTGTTTGTGCCTGCCTCTGCGAGTCGTCCCACTATTGGGCCCATTCAAATTCCTCCCAGCAGGTTTTACCTATTGACGCGCATGAAAACCTGGAGGCACAAAAATGGATTGAGCAATAATAGTAGCATCCAGCTCGAAATCCTTTTGCCCAGATTGTGCAGTAGCCCCCGTGGCAGTAGTCATGGCAACTTGGCCGACGTGTCAGAGGAAAAAGGATCAAGATAGTCAGCATTATAGAATCCCACCAGATAACGAATACTAGTTAAGGGCCAATTCCATCTGAACAAGAATGCAGCCTGTCACATGGGCCAGGAGGAAAGGAAGACCATGTGGGCTATCAAGAAGGAATGTTCGTATTCAGCAATATAAATCCCAACAACCCCCGCGTCCTATGGATTGATAAGGTCGTAGAATTAATTTAATCGGAATTTTAATGATATACCCGCATTACGTATCCGAGTACAATTGTAAGGAGCACTAGCAATCCCAAACGAGACAGCCGAATCCACCGCAATCAAACACCACAGCCCAATAAAATCATTAGCCCATCCAAACCCATAAATGGACGTCCCATATACCATCAACCGTGCCATAATGATCAAAGGCGTCCAGATATTTGTATATTGTACATGGGAACCCTCCTGGCCGCATGCAAATGATGATGTGTATGCGTAGTAGAGGGAGCAAGGAAACATCCGATCACCACGTAAACCCCTCATGAAATTTTAGCTTCTTCGTGAGAAATTTGCAAACCCCCATGAATAAAATTTTGCCACTATAATCGCTCCCTAAAAATTCGCAACCTCCACTCAAGGAAATTTTTGTCTCATCGTATTTAATTGTTTTCGAAAACACTATTGAAATTTTGCCACTATGAGCAAGCTCTCTTCAGAAATTTTTGCAAACTTTGATGAAATCATGCTAGAGAAATAATTTTGCGTACCATTTTGCAAAGTACAGAAATTTAGTTTCTACTTTCTCAATAAAGTTTGCAAACCCATGAATTTTAGTTATAAATTAGCACACAATGTGTTTGTCAATTTTTAAAATTAAATTAATATTCATAATTAATGTTTTTTCAATAAATTTATAAAAATTTTAATTAAATAATACTAATAAATATATTTTTTAATATGATATAGTTTTTTGGATTTATTTTTAATGAACATAGTGGTTTTGGAAAAATTTACCGTGGAAAGGTTCATTTTTTTCGTAAGGAAAAAAGCGTTGCTTTATATATATAAGAATATGCAAAACAATACATTATAAACATGAGAATAGAGTGCATGTAAGCACCGTTCTAATAGAGTAGATATTAGAGCCGAGAAAAAGTTCGTTCTAAGACAAAATAATAAACCCCTCAAGACAAGTGAAATAAAATGAACCAAGCCCACTGGAGTAGAAGAACAACCTAAGGAAAAATGTTAGAAGGGAGAACACATGTGCCAAATAAATAGATCAAGACAATTGGCACTAAAATGCTAGCAAGTCAACATTCAATATATGCCATCACATAGGCTAGGATCCAATAACAACAGCCCGAAAGATATAGAGCCACAGCCATCCAAGAAAAAGTAATGAACATAAACCGACTCACTTGTTGCAGGAAGGGATAAACTAGCTTGCTTGCACCTGTATATAAAAACATAATGAACCAGCTCGCCTGATGGAGAAATAAATCGACAATCACCCGAAATGGGAATAGGCTCGCTTGCAAAATAGAAAAAATCCAACAAAAACTGTCAAGTGCAGAAAAAAATAGAGGAGATAGGGGATGGGTATTTTATCTACCCACACCGCCATACCATTCAAATACTAATTAATCTGCAAGAAGCGAAAACCCATCTGAATACCATCTTTGGACAATCTATCAGCCATAGTATTGTTTTCCCTATATATGTGAAGCAATGGAGGAGAATCCATCAAAGAGCATAAGAGTTTTGTTCTTTTGAGCCATCCATGACATCACATAGAGGAGAGGGATGACCTGTCCATGATGGCATCTAATATTATCTCGGAGTCACCATAAATATGGACACGCTCCAATCCTAAGTTTCTCACAGCCAACAATTTGGACCATAGTGCCATCAACTCAGCCAAATTTTTTGTACCCATAACCCCATTCCAACATATGTGGATCCTCTCAGACTTAGATAGCTTGATCCAAGCCCCACAGCCCATCACCCCATTCAAGCAAGCTCCATCAAAGAAGACTGCTGGAAGGGAGATAGGGTGAGGTCTAATCCTTCTAGACCCATCAACAATAGAGACATTTGTAGTCACTCTATCATCAACCCATCGCATAATAGCATTGTAAATGCAACCAACATTAAATGGGATACCACAAAATATAGTCTAGTTCCTAACAAGCCAAATCTCCCAAATAAAGAAGAAAGGCAAAGATTGAAACTTCCCTTTCACATTATCCCACCAGTTCACTGCATCCATAAAATTAACTGGGGTCCATGGATCCCAAAGATAAAAAGGGCCAAATAGATTCCAAATATTAATGGACCACGGGGCAAGTAAAAAATAAGTGATTGATTGATTCACTACTTTGATTCTCAGAATACATACCAATCTCGGACCTTATACACCTCTCCTATTGAGGCCATCCCACGTAAAGTGAATCTTTCTCCTCCACTCAGAGCCATCCAAACAGTAAGGATTTTAGTAGGAATATTCTCATTCCGCGAAAATTCTCAAAACCGACAGCAGTCAACTCCATAATGTGCAAATATGTTGATGTTGTAATACCTTTTTTCACCATTGAGCCTCAGCTGCAACTGTTCCTCAGAGCCCATACAATTTTAGTCCCCATCATTTGAGAGATGATAAACCAAATCCATCTCGAACCTTTAACTTGAAATCCGACCATTCCACGACATCCCCCTCCCCGAGAGACCCCATTTCAGTGTAAGCAGATTTAATAATCGAACATCCGTGGTTCCAATAAGAGATCACTCGTGGAAAAGTAAAAATCCCTTTGAGTCAACTGTGAAGCATCGGAATACTCAAAAGTATGAACATCAGCCATTCCACGCAGTTTTTGTCTCCATCTCGATAGGATCTAGAAAGGTTCATGCAAATCAAATATTTCTCCCCACAAAATATTAAAAAAATTGTCGTCAGTAAAATATATATATATATAATAAAGTCTTTATATTTAGGATTTTTATACGAAATTTAAAATAATTTGGTTAATAAACTTTTATAGAAATTTAGAAAACATTTGGTTAATAATTTATGTTAAATATTAGTGATATATATAAAACAACTATTTTGATAAAAGTGTTGTATATTAATTTAGATAAAGTAAAAAATTATTTTATTTTTTTATTAAATTTCATGCTAATAAATATTGAGATCATAAATAAAAGTAAACGAAATAATATTAAAAATTGTCTACCTGGGCATTTTTTTTTAGGCATAATGTATAGCATATAAAAAATCATGAATAGAGAAAGTTACGAGTCTATACCTTTCATCAACAATGCACATCCCAACATTTGACTTTTATATTGAGCAATGCACACAAAGTCAAATCCTTTTTCACTCTAAAACTACAATAAAGTATGTTAGAAGCATTTGGTGGTCATAAAAAACTCCTTGCTAACATTTTGTGTAGTAAGCTAAGTGAAAGTTCTAAGCTATTCCAACAATTATGGCAGCTCACATTATGAGTGTCATTATGATGGCTACCAATTCTCTTAATGACAAATTTCCTTTAATACATCACCATATCTATAGCACTTAATTTTGGAAAATGTTGATGGTTGATTCATTCCAATAATTTCTCACACCCAAAATAAATTAACTTTACAAAAATTTTTCATGCACCATTATCCACTTATGTGATTTACTATACTCTACTCTATCAAAGAAGTAAAATTTATATGGTTTGAAAATTCAAATTGATGGTTTTCTCAAACAATTTTTCCCATAAAAACATTAGTCCATACCAATGTAAACTCAATCAAATATTTTAAGTCATAAGACCATTCTCAAACCAATACACGGTTTCCCGATAATCAATCAACACTTACAACCCCCAATAGTTAATGAGTTAATACTTGATAGTACAAAAAATGAATTTGGAACTAATTCCTCTTTTAAAGCATTATTATATATGTACTATGTACTTTCAATTGCATGTTCATACTTTACTAATTCCAATATTAATTTACCAAATATATACATATGTGAATTCCACTCATTATTAGAAATCAACCATGGTTTATAGTAAACAACTCATGATTTCTCAAAAAAGACCACTTACAACCTAAAACCATGGGTCACTTGAACATATGGATAATGGATTATAATATATTGAGAAAAAATTATTTAGCACTCCATTGGATTCTCATCCAGTATCGATGGTTTTCACACTTATTTTCTCATGGGTTTTAAAACACAATCGTTGGTTTTCAATTCTACCCAACTTCTAATTTAGCTAATTGACTAAGGAAAACCGATTTTTGGGTTTTTAGATTTCTCATATTGGAAAAAATGATCCCCTTCATTCATAACTCAACATAATGTGTATAGGGTCCATATTATAATATTTAATATGTAATGGTCAACAAATACTAAATCAACTAATTATTAAACCAAATTGACTATATCAATAAATTAATGACCATTTCTCCAAGACCAAATCAAAATTATTTCCCTTTAGAGATCGAATCGTGAATATAAGTCTCCACTAGCTAATTATTGCAATATGTCAAGGCGTTCATGCACACCCACAACTTTGTGCGACCCATTAAAAAGGGTTATTTTCATACCTCAAATTCCATTTACTCATTTTATCTTCTTCACACCAATTGAATATACCACTTTTTTTCTTAGAGCCGCTATCAAAAATGCACTCCCTATGCCCTACAAATCCCACTCACACTCCTCTTGGACTTTTAAAATGGAAAGTTTATTAGACTAAAACCATTTCCCTTTTTTTATTTTTTAAATGACCACCATTGCATTTTATTTTTGCGGGTATATCCTCATCATGGTTAGGGCAAGAAATTGAATCAAATGCACACTCTTATTAAAAGGATAATCATCGATATTTTAAAAGAGCTTTATTTATTTATTAATTTAGAAAGGCTAATCATTGATTTATTGTTTGGTGCAGAAATTTATTCATTAGTGCATGCATACGGTAATGAGAAGAGTAAACCAAACATACTAAAAAAAATTATGGTCGAAAACAAAACCTTTTGAAAACATGCTTCATTTCTTAGAGGATCTTCCCATTGTGAATTTCGCTTAATTGTTGCTTGAAGTTCAAGTTCTTCCTTAGCCTAGTTGGAATCAATTTTCCTTTTTCTCCTTTCTCTTTGATATGCTCTTGGTTTCTCACTTGCTGATTGTTTTGATACATTATATAAGTATTCACATTAGAATTCCCTTATCTTCCCATCTAGATTCCATGATGGCCATAAGAAGCTTGTAGTCTTTGGCCATGTATGGCCTAAATTATCACGAAAATAACTTATTTAAATATATCCAAGAAATAGTGGAAAGGGCTTTAGAGTCCTTTAGATGATTTATTTTTTACTACTTATGCTATGAACCCTAAAGGTTAACAGATTATGCTCAAAACCATTAGATAAGTAATAGTACCCTTATAAATGAATTTCTTTGTACACAGAAACTAATGGGATCACTCTTCCTCTTGATTGGTTGCTTGAGAATCCTTCTCCATCCGTCATACGCTTCTTTGATGGGAAAATATTGTCGCTTTGTTTCTATAATTAGCTAATATATGAAAGTTAAAACATCTAATATTTCTCATACCTTTCATTTAATCACATTCTTTGGCTTTGTTATTGATGGTGGCTTCCTTCATAATTGCTACAAATTTTTGTTTTCAACTCTTCAACCATTGTCTCATTTCTCTCATTTTAGATTTGATCCGCTCTCTTCTAATCTTTTCTTCAAGATTATTGCAGTACTTGTTGATATGATCCTTATGTTGATTTCCAACTTCCACTTCAATCTTTCTTGCCTTCTCCATCTAAGTTTTAAGAGTCAAAAATTTTATTCTTTGAAAACAAACTCTCTTTTCTGAATAATCTAGATTAAGATTTTCAAACATTAGCTTTTCCTCGCTTGAGCTTTGTTTCTCGTCTTTCAAGAGTCACTAACCTCTTAAGCTCTTCATCTTCAAACTCCTACACTATAAATACTACCTTCCTCATCTCTTGAGAAATCAAATTCAAAAATATGATTATTATCTTCTTCAATGACTCCAAGATCATCATCACTAGGCTTGCAATAAGAAAATAAAATGTTCTTGACTAAAAATAATTCTCGCCATACCCTTTTACTATGAGGATATGTTCTTCTAATTTGGTAGCGATTCTTATCTAGTTTGCAACTCTTCCTTTTATGACGCGTTTCCTCTTATTCTTGGTCATGGCCCATGATCCGCTCTCAAGCGATCGAAGCTTCACGCATAGAACCCAACTATGATACCAATTGTTGGAATTGCACTACTCATCTGAGAGGTGGGGTACATGAATCAATAGTGATGGGTTTATTTAACTTTTTAAAATTTTTATCAACACACTACAAGAATCATCAACCCATCAACTAACATATTAAACTCATCAACTAACATATTCAAACTAACATAAAATCATCGCATAGAAAACACACTGCAACAACATCAAAACAAGTACATACGAAGAACACAAATTTTTTCTCGTTGGAAAACCCGCTCGAGGGGAAAACAATGCCCACTATTGATGTTTTTCAAATATTATATTAAGTGTTGAACAAATTTTTACATAGAGGAGCTTATAACCATAATAGAGAAGACTCGAGCTTCCTTAATAATATGCTATCACCTATCAAATAGGAAATTTGTTTCTCTCACGGATCTACAAAAATCTATCCTCTAGAAACCCCCATGAACAACGTCATCCTCCCCCAAATCCCATTGGACTATCCAAATATTATTGGATGGAGAAATTGTCTCTTACTACTAAATATTTTGAATCACTACCTACTATGAAGCCTCCACATATTCACTTCTCCATTCGAACCAAGTTTCACTACATTTTCAAACCGGACTTCCTCAAACTCGCTCATACATGAGCAACCCAACAACTTCACCGATCCTGGAAATGATAAGCAGATATACACACGCTACTCAACACAAACACACGTATACAATATTATATCGAGAACATCGTAGCGTACTTCCTCACACTCTACACACCATCAATCAACCAAGAAATCAATCTTCTCACACAATGTATAAGCCAAAATAATCAACAATAATCTCCAAACCAGCAACATGGGCAAAACTACCATGGTTATGATAATACCATGGGCACTTATACGATGATAATATTTAAACCAATACTAATGAGCTCCATAATTAGGTACACTTGAGACTAATTGTACATTTTTTTCACTTATTAAGTCTCTTTTCTTTTATCGTATTTTAATTATATTATGGATCGTATATGTTGCTAGGGTAGAGCGGTGATTAAGGCTTGTCATACTTTGAGATGCTTTAATATTAGTTAAATGTAGAAAATCACAAAAGATATTGCATTTTTATGAATATTTTTCCATTAAAATCTTGAGTAGAAAACAAGGAGATATTTTAGGGCGATTTTCCACCTCCTTAACTCCCAAAGCGCCTAAAGAGATCCTCGATATCCATCCAGTAGCTTGCAAGTAAAGGCAGCCATAGAAAACTCAAGATCAAGTGCACCAAAAGATACACTTCACTTGGCAGCCAAGTGGACACATCACCTAGCATTTTAGGAGTCACGGTAGCTACCCTCTAGGGTTAAATAGGGCCGAGAAAGAGCTCATTAGGATTTTAACTTTGAAGGAAGCTAATAAAATCTTGAGCTCTTGTAATAGGTTTTTCAGACTTCTATGTTGATGTAATGAGACCATCTTCCCACAATAAAATAAGTATTCAGATTAGTGCTTCACCGTTCTAGTTTCTCGGGGATAGGCTTGTGGGTTAGGGCCCAATCCATTGTCCTTAGTATCTCTTGTGTCATTCATTCTCTTACTTTTATGTCATTGTAGCTAGTCTTGCTTATGATTTTTTATCTAGTTTTCTTACTTCTTTGTTTCAATTCATTATGTAAGCTATTTCCATTTCATCTTTGTACAGTATTCAGGCTTGCTTACATGTTGGTAGAATGGCTTATAAACTTAAAAGTTGTGTCAAGCCTCCCTCTCTCATCTCTTTCAATGGAGCTTTAGGAGGGTAGACCTTCTTTGCAAGCAAAAATTACTTTTTAGTTTATGATTTTCTTGGAATGAATAGTAGAGTTGTTGCGCCTCATGAGACATGTTTAGAATGTTGAGTGAGATTGCCTATGCTTATAGGCTATAACTAGATTTTCTTTCAATTTCAATTCATATTTTCATTTTCATTCATCATGCAGATTTGCTAATATTTATTACATTCAAACAAGTAGTTTTCTTGCAAGTTCAAGTAGACATAGCAAAGGAGGACTTCATCACCACCTACAAATTCATTTCTCACCCTTCCATCAACATTCTTTCTCTCATTTCCAACAACCATGTTTTCATATTTTTTCATCTTTCATACTGCATGAGAAAACCACTAGAGGTGCAACATAGACTTTCTCAAGAGGTTCTGAGCTTGGCTAAGGGGTTTTCATCTTTCCACTAATCCAAACACACCTCTCACTCCTAATTCCTTCTCTACACTATTATCACCCATTTTTGGCCTCGTATTTCCCTTAGACTATTTCCCGAGAAATTTAGAACTTTCCCGTAGTAGCACTTGCAGTAGCACCATTGAGCCCTAATTAAGCCTAGAAACCACCACCCACCTCATCTAAACCTACCAAAAACACCCAGTACACCTTCAACCTTGCACCCATGAGTCCAAACCCTTCATGCAAAGCCACCTTAGCGCTTTTCTCCCCCTAGGTGCAAAACAATACATTTACAAGCATATTTAGGCTATGACTAGGTGCATGATTAAAAGCATGATACGTAGAACACAGAGTAGACAAGTAGTGAGTTTATCCATTTGTCCTGAAAAAGTGTAAATTTTAGGTTATTTTCACTTTATGCAATTTCAATTCAACAATTTACTTCATGCAAGATGCCTAGTTTGGTTCCATTCCTTATCATAGCTTAATGTGTATATTTATTTCTAATCGCGAAGTAGTTAGATGTACTTTCTTGTTGTAGAAATAGTTCTTTGCTTGCCGATAGAGTAATGATTTGAATCATTGGTAGCCTTTAGTTCTAAATTCATAAGTGTGACAAGATTTCCATCAAAAACCCTAGATATATACACCCTTTCGTAGAGCCTGAAGAGGATGACATGAGTAGAAATACAACTATTGTGTATATAGCAATGTCACCTCCAATTTTGTACGAACCCCGTGTTGATAAAAGATAAAAAGTAGGGCAGCCTTCCTGGGAGTTGGCAAGCACTCTTGGTGCAATACTAGGGCTCACGTAAATACAACATGCGTACTAACATGGTTATGCCGATACCAAGGGCACATGTACAATGGTAATACGAATACAGCTGCAGTAATACCAATACCAAGACTACTTGTACTAAAGTAATACTAATACCACATGCCAAGTTGCTCCATAACACACATTACCAATACCATGGTAATGACAATACCAAGAATACTTATACCATGGTAATACTCTACTTATGAAAGTATGCAAGATGTATAAGTAAACCAAAGTAAATTCTCAAAGAGAGTAACTCCCACTATACTCTTCTTTCCAACATTATAATGTTTTCCTCATAAGCTTCTAACTGATGCTGTTACTAACACTTTGTGTCCTTGGATGATTTGTGTTACCCTATTTTAGGCCAAGAAAACTAAAACAACACATCTGTCATAACTAAACACAAACCACTTACAACACAATTATCTACAATAGATCCGTATACACAAAACATCATCGCGAATTGCTTGCATTAACACCCTAAACAATCATGCAATAAAGCAAACACTTGTACCAAACCAAGCATATGCATCCACATACAATGAGGCGCATCTCAATGCTACTTTCATGCTACTAGGTTGACATCAAGGTTAGCCAACAACACTACATCACAACACCAATGCTAACACCAAATTCTAATTATTTTCTTTTTGTCTTAGTTAAAATCTAGGATTTTAACTATTGTTAAAATATAGGATTTTTAACTATTGTTAAAATAATTCTAGGCATTACAACAATGAAAACATGAAAACAAGTAATCATATCATTATCAAACACCTATGAATTCTTTCAAAAAAACAAATAAATACAAATAAAATGGAAAGATCATAATGCTGTACCCATCATGTCTTGTCATGATTAATTGTAACAAGATCACAAGAAAAATGTTGTTTGCTAAAACATGAGATCTCATCTTATTAAAATGCACAATGTCAAAACCTTTTGAAAGTATTCTATTAGATGCAGATAACTCACTCTAATTCTGTCCAAAAATATTTTTGGGTCTTCATTGTTAGGCTACCTCATTAATATGAAGTTAATTTAAGCAATAAAGTATCTAGTTAATGGGCTAGTCTCTTAGATCTTGTGACAACCAAGTTCTAGGAGATATCTTCCCATTAACTTTTAATAACTAGCATGATCGTAGTATGTTTTGTTTATTTCAGTGGATTGACATGTTGGCACTCCATTTTTTTGCGGGGCACATATATGAAATGGTTTCCTTAGAAGGTAATGAATGAGGAAATGACTATTGATTGGCACATTACATAGAGGGAATACAGACTATAAATGCATTGATTTTTTTATTGGGTTGATGGCTATCAAAGGAGAATACATAACGAGAGAGTGAAAGAACACAAATGAGAAAAGGGATTGTATTTGGAGGATTATAAATCAACTAATTTTGCGTACCATTATAAAAAACTTAGCTGTTGGTATAAACATCCAACTACAAACAATGCCAAGCAAGAAATCATCAAAGGTATAGATACTCCCCTACTTGATCATGAAAATGAAAAGTTAATGGAGACCATTTATGTTAGTAGTGATCAGATTGTCTCACTTGAATGAGCATAGATACAATAGTTAGATAGTGTGGTAATTTTACTATTTTATACTTGTTATTTGGCATGTGGTATGTCAATTAACATACAAATGTCTCCTATTTAATATTAATTAATGTGTATAAATCTTTTTTCCCTTTTTTATTCCTAGGTTAACTAAAAGAAAGAAAAATCAAATTTCCTACCAAAACTCATCTTCCTTGTCCATACATGGATCTCCATAGGATGTCAACATAACTCAAAACTAAATTCAATACAAAATTCAAAAAGAATATAGTCACGAAATATCCCATCAAAAATTTTGACCAATGATTCTTTGTCTCCACCATTTAATACATGGAAGTGAACTTAGTTCTCACTAAATATTCAATAATATTTCTTTTCCCAAAGTCACTCACACTGGAACTTAATTCTACCAATTCCATATTTTAGGGATTCTTCAATGATCCACGCACATAAAAACTTCATACACATAAGATATGAAATTTCATTTAATTAACAAAACCTATACATATAAAATACTCAAAACATTTGTTTCCCTCTATGACCACTGATTTCACATTCATTTGGCTATTCTCTCCTTTCCCTCACACTTACTTTCTTTTCTTATTGCACATACCTTAAAATATATAGAATTTAGAAACATCACATATTTTTTCTAGATCCTAAAAATCAGTCCATAAATCACTTCATAAATCAGATTTTCCTAAAATCCTAAAATCACCCAATCTATAATTAAAATACCTCATGTTTTTCATGGAAAAATAATTTTTTTCTTTCCCGAAAAAATCTCACATATCCATAGATTTTTCTAAAATTATGACTGCGTCATTCGTAAAATCATAAAATATACCAACTCGAAAATACAATTTATTTACATAGAAAAGAATATAAATTATTCTAAAAAAAAGACCCCTTTTTGAAGCTTTTTCACATTGAAGACTTAATGGCTTTGAAGCTCTAATGCTCATGCATCACTAACCAATGAATTAGAGACATGCCAAGGCTCACCAACAAGAACAAAGTTGTTTTTAGCACCACCCACGATGATACTTGGAAAAAATATGTTTCATGATGAATTTAAATTTACAGAGAATTTTATGTATATTATTGTTCATTGGACTGCTAGCTTTTGTGACACACTAATATGTTGTATCATGAGATATGTCACTGATGATAGGTATCTTGTGACATGTTGTCTCTGTATCTCACTTTGAAGAGCATTTCTTACTGTAGATTATTTATGGGGTAACACTTGATTTATAAATATAATAAACAAACATAACATCCCTCAGAAAATTCATAAAGGGAAAGTTTAAAGTGCATAAAGTGATAAAAGAGAGGCATAAACCTTCTTATTAACATTGTGGATTGGTTAATAGAAGGTATAAGTTTCCTTACATACTCATCAAATCAGATATGTGTGTGTCATGTAAGAACATAATTATGCATCACTTATGTGCATTAATGGATATGTGTTAATAGTCATGGTCCATTGTTTATGTGCATCACTTATGTCTTGGTAGTAAAGGTGCATCACTTATATGTGACATTTAATAGAAAGCGTATGCAACATCTAATAGAAATCTTATGTTAAGCTCTTAGGTTATCCACACTTCAACTTAGCCATTAACTAGGTTATCCACACTTAGCCTTATCCACCATAACTTAGTACAAGTTGGCACAAGTGAGATTATCCAAACTAAAATAAAAAACCTTAGCCATCAACTAGGATTTTAAACTTCAAATTGCTAGGGCTTTCAATTCCACATCACTAGGGATTGCAAATTCCATACATTACTAGGGCTTTCAAATTCCGCATAACTAGGGATTACAAAATTCCACACAACTAGAGTTTTCAAATTGCATTAAACAAGGGTTTTCAAATTTCAAAAACTAGGGTTTTTCAAATTGCACAAAAATTAAGGTTTTTCTAAATTCCATTTTCAATATTCTTCCCACCTTATCATATTTATGCTTAGACTACATATTTTTTTAGACAAATAAACATCAATCTCTCATCAACATTGGGGATTGGTTAAGAGAAGTAGAAGTTCCTTACATATTTCATCTCATGTATATTGAAACCAATATGTACATATATTTTCATATCTATATTGAAACCATTGTTGAAAATGGTAAATTTAGATTATGGTGAAATTTAGGTTATGTAATGTGAAATATGCAAAAACATTAATTTTTGTGTCACTTATGGTGCATCAAATAACTTAATGATGTTGATGATCATGGTTCATTGTTTATATGTATCACTTATGTCTTCTAAGCTAAAAGATGCATCACTTATATGTGACAACTAATATTTTATATCATGGTTTGGTACATTAATTCATTGGTATTGCTTGTAAGACATCACTTAATTCATCAATATAATCAATAGAGATAACATAAAAAAAATGCATAAATTTTTGGACTTGCATATTTAAATTTTTACTAAATATAAAATTTAAAAATTTAAATTTTAATAAATATAAAATAATCTAATATACAAAAATTATTTAATCACAAACCATGCTCAATTGCATATAAAATAATTAATAATAATAATTAAATTATAAAATTTAAAAAGTCATTTACTTTTAAGAAATCAATTGTTTTTATTTGTAATTTTCACATACAATTGAATTATAAATGAAATAAACCTATAAGAAACTATGGAAAATTGATTTCAATGATTCTTTTGATGTCCTATTTGTAACACTAAAAATCATGAGTTTTATTATTAAGATCCTCAAAATTCACAAGTTTCACGTATCTATTTTTCTTAATATGTATGTGCCATACGAAGATCAACAAGATTTTTGACCCGAGAGTGGATGATTGTGTTAGAAAAAAATTGAGGGGTCTAAAAATGGGCCCCAAAACAACCAAAATCAATTTTATAAGAACCAATAAGATTCAAGATGATGTTGTCAACTATGGGGTGATTCACTTTCTCGAGTGGCATCACTCATTGGATGCATAATTTAATTAATCATCCAAGAAGTACCCATGTTACGCATATTTTCAATGGACCCTCCTACATGAAAAAATGAGAAATAGATGAAAAACATGTTTCAAATCACATTTTCATGTATTTCTATTTTACATACCATCAGGTCCATTGGAATTATGCATCATGGGCACTATAGATTAGGAATTAAATTTCACATCTAACAAGTGCTCCCACTCAAAATTTGATTCAAAATTCTAGGGAGATAAGTTGAAAATATGAGTTGAAAAGTAAAATCGTTTTCTTTCTTTTCTCGATTATGGATAGGGGATATGAATATGACAACTTTCTTGAGTGAGTGTTGGGGTCATTGTTGATGATAAGATCCTTGTTGGAAAAATTAATTTTAATGTCCTTTTGCTGATAATTATTTGATGGCTATTTGTCCATGCTATATTTCT
The DNA here is from genome assembly GCA_034641835.2 of Pinus albicaulis. Taxonomy (NCBI): domain Eukaryota; kingdom Viridiplantae; phylum Streptophyta; class Pinopsida; order Pinales; family Pinaceae; genus Pinus; species Pinus albicaulis. The sequence continues at coordinate 237,775,494 of CM076569.1, read as the reverse complement.
CCCACGTGTAAAAATGGACGTGTTGGTACTAAACATACCGGAAAATGACTAGATCGATTTATGGTGCATGAAAATCTCTTGGATCAAGCTCGGGACATTTGTGGTCTTGGGTCTCACAAGAAATATTTTTTGGATCACTTTCACGCATCATACTTCAATGGAAAGGGGATTGGATATGGAAGGGTATCACGTTAAAGTTTAACTAGTCATGGTTAAGTTAGAATTTTTTTTGTTAATTTATTTGTGATTCACATGGCTTTCTTTGTGTAAGCAGAGCATATGGCCTTTCTGGGATGGAGTTGGTCATGAAGAAACTTCACTTAATCTCAAAAATGAGGAGTCTGGCTTTACGAACGTAATAAAGACACAGTGATGCAAAAAATTGAATTAAAGGAGATTGTAGAGGCAAATTTATTGATCTCCTTTGTAAGTTAAAATGGAAGCAGGACCTTGTACTAAGTCTCAGCTAACAAATGCTCCAAGAGTTAAAAAAGAAAAAAGGACACAACCTAAGAATATGGAAGAAACATGGTATCTAAAGTGTTGTGCTATATGGATTAAATGTGCGGGGACAATAAATCTAGATTGTTTTAACAATATGCTACCCAATGACCCAATATGAACACATTTTTGGAAATAGTTTCCCATTCGGGTGAAAAATTCACTGTGACCTTGAGGATATTCCATAGGGAGGAAACCGAGATGCTTTTGGGTATTTACCAGAGCTTGTGGTAGTGGATATTTGTAATCAATCGGAATATATATTGAAAAATACTCGATGATGTTCTCGCAGGTTGATAACATAGAAATTGACAAGTTGATCTCATTGGAGGAGATTACAAGTAATCGTCTTCGATCACTCTTTCTAAGACAAATTCTAGTATTTTTTACTCATTTTATGGACCACGTGTGTAGTGATTTATTATTGAAGATGGTGGAGGAATCCAGATGATCTAGGAAAGTCACAAGAGCGATTAATGCAAATTTCATAGCTCTCATACCTAAGCCTTATTAGTCCTTCGTCCTTTTGGAACTTTCATCCCATTTCTTTGTGAAATATAATATATAAATTGATTTCTAAAATTTTTTGTTAATCAATTGAAAGAGAAATTATCCTTACCATATTTATACAAAACATTTTGCCTTTCTATGAACCATAAAATACAAGATGGTGTTTCCATCGCTTAGGAGTGTATCCAGCTTGATAAACAAAACAAAAAGACTCTGTTTTAAAGTTGATTTACACAAGGCTTATGAGCGTGTAGGCTTAAATTACCTTTAGATTATTTTGGTCAATATTAGGCTATCTCTTGGAACCACAGACCGGATTATGGCACGTGCTTATCCTTCCGTAAATTATGCGATTCTAATTCACGGGGTTCCATGATTCTTTTCGGGGCTTATAGGGCGCTCCTGCGCATGGGGTAGTTCTTTATCACTTTTATTTTTTTACTAGTTATTAATGGGATGAGCATGAAAGTTATAGAGGAAAAGAGTTGATGGGAATTTTTGATGGATCCAAAGGTAACAAGTAATTCCTTTTTTATGCATTCGACATTTTTTCGATAGATGTGGTCCTTTTTAAGACATGTCTCTTCATGCTAATGGAGGAACCTTTTTCTCATAATTTCAAAATTTGGGGATGCTTCCTCGATTATTAATGAATAATATAAAATCTCTATTTGTACATGCATCCGAAAAGCGAGGACATTATGACAAAGATTGTAGAATTTTTTTTGGCAGTGGGATTATCAACTCTTGAAGATGGTCGACATCCCACTGGGTTTCAAGATGAAGAAAAAAGCAATTATCGTGTCATGAAATGTGTTGCAACGCTAAAAAAAGAAACAAAATAAAAGAAATTCATTAAGTTAAATCACACTCAAAAGCTTGGATTTTACAAACAATTACATGACTATTTATTTAGCATGGAAGAAATCTCTCCAGATATCTCTAGTGAGAAACTTTTTCCAGACATTTGGAGAAGTTAGAGATATCCTCTCAACTTTAGGAACCTATTGTAACTTCCTAATCTCATAATTAATTCTAGAATGACTCACAAAATCTAGAAAATTTAGATTTTCCAAAATTAAACAATTACAACAAATTAAAATATGTGATGCTCCCATAGCATAATACTACCGGGAAGAGAAAAGGAATTACACTCATATGCTTTTATTTTTTAAGTTCTTCAATATTGGTACCATATTTTTGAAGTCTTTGTTGCTTTCTATCCAAGTTGCATATTCAACGTTGACTCTTCCATTTGACCAAGTATCGAAAATAGTCTTTGTTCTCGGTCTTTTTAGCCATTCTTTGATCGATGATTGATTCAATTTGCTTTGTTGGTGTTGAAGGTAGTTGTTTTTCCATTGAACTTTGTCACTAACATGTGCTTATGTAGGATCATTCATTGGTTCCTTAAAGGGAGGGTATAGATCCTAGACATTAAATATTGGTGAAATGCCAAAACCTTTGGGTAGTTCTATTTCATAAGCATTCGAGGAAAATTTCCTCAAGGAATTTTTCATGGTCTAGTCTTTTTCAATTTTAATTTATATATTCCACTTTAGGAAATATTTCTCTTTTCCGAAAGATGTGCCATAGTCATGTCCTCCAACATTAAAAGTCCAATTGTCATATCTTTTGAATCTTCTCTCAGTGTTTATACTTGTTGTTGCTTTCTTGTAGTTGTTGCTTGACCTAGATCTTGTATTTTGTGCATCTTGGGTGCAAAATATTCAACATATGCACTTCTGAATTTTTATCTTCCTCAAGTTCCTTAACTCATAAATTCCTCTTATATGCATTGTTTAGTCAATTTAATTATCTTAATTTTCTATCATAAATTATCGACTAAAGTAGGTAATCTTGCTGAAGTGAAAATGCATTGTATATGCTAGAAGGATCCTTTACTTAATTTATTTTGAGATATGTACGAAGTGTTTTTTTGAAAAATGTTTTTATTCGAGATGTTTTTTGAAAGAATTTAGAAAATTTCAATTATGAGAAATAAAACTAAATCCAAACTTAACTAAGTCCTAAAAATTGAAATGACAAATCTTGTTAGTAGCTAACGATTGATTCCCGAAAAAGAACTAAAATTCTAAAACCAAAAAGAAATTTCTAATTTTTATGTCTTTTTGAAAATATAATGTGAATGAAACTTATCCTAAATAATTACTAAAAAAATATTTTATGTTGATAAAAGCAATCTCTCGTCATGGTATAAAATAAAACTTAATTGATCTCATACAGACAAAATTGATCTAGAACTCAAAAGAGAAATATTATAAAACGTATCTAACAATATATGATCTATGATAAACTTATACTACATAAAGATAAATGAATTGATCGGATGATAAACGTATCTATGATAAAATTCTATTGCATGAAGAGGAAATAAACAAATCTATGTTAAACTCTCTTTGTGTTTTAACCATCTAAGAATTAAATTTATGAAAGAAACAAAGCATCTACTATGGCATGACAATATTACGGAGATACGGATAACATTAAATGAAATAAATATCATAATTCTAAAAATAATTGCAATGGAAATAAGATTGAAAACAGAGCATGTATCTATATTATAGCACACCGAAAACACATAAAAATTTAAGCTATGCAATGACAAATTAAATAACGAAAATGAAATGAAAACCTTTTCTCGTTGTAGGGGCCTCCACAACGTATGGATTGAATATACTCCCTTACCAAATTCGCATTATAATTATGGAATACTTCTTCATTCGATTAAGGTATAAAAACTTAGTTTTAAAAGATGTCACAATCTCGCAATCATTCGTCTCTTTTACACAATTGCTTAGCTTGCTATTTATAAAAGCCTCGGCATTAAATGATCTGTAGGATTTTACGCCCTTCTAAGACTAAGAAAATTTTATCTATAACTATGAACAAAAATTAGAATTTCATTGTTTCATGATTTTCATTTACGTATGTAGAAAATCATGAAGCTCTGATTATCTTGCTTGCTTGCTCTAGATTTCGGTTCACCACTCCTTTGAAGTCGTGTTCTTTGGTGATTTTCTTTGCTTGATTATGGATGGATGAATATGATAGGATCCATGACCAGATCATTTGTCAAGCTGCCCATATATTTTTTCTCGCTTTCATTAATACCTTAGAACTTGTTTAACTATGGAAGTGGCTACATAAATAGAGTTTCGCTGCGGAATTGCATTAATCTGTAGCTAAATACAAATTTCATTCCTAATAATAAGGAAAAATTGAAAATATGAAAAATATAGATCATTAGGATACCTTACTAGGTAAAAAATGTGCATTTCAACACTTGTTTTGAGCTTATGGTGTTGCATCGAGTAAAAGAAGGAAAGATAGTGAGAAATGAGAGTCAAAATTGAGGGCGGTCTTGAGGCTCCACATTCCTCACACAAGGAGACCATTGCATGGCCTCATGAAAAAACAAAAAATTGTGAGTCTTATCATGTTATTGCATACATGCCTCTGTAGACCTGCTGCTAGAACATCTAATTTCATCTTCCTTTCCTTCCTTATAGTTACAGCAACTACACTTGGCTTTCTCATTTCAGGAGTTTATATTTCAAGTTTACATGACCCGTCGCTTAGTCGTTTATTCTTCTTCTACTTTTACAGGCTTCTTATTTAATCATAATCCCAAATGTAGAAGAGGTATTGTCATTTATGGTTTTCTTAATCAGTTATTTCAATTTGAAGGATTAATTTTCCTATTTAATATGTCTATTTAGTGTCTCTAGTTCAAAATATTTCTTATTTTAGAGAATTCACAACTAGAGGTTCTTGTGGACTATGAGGTTGGTCTTAAAAAACTAATTTCTTTCCCGCATCTCTTTTCTCCAAATACTCAATATCAATCATAAATTTCTTGTTGTAGCCTGAGATCAATCTCTAGAGTTATTCGACTCGGACTCCGTAGCAGGGTGAAATCGCAGTGGGTGATGCTGAACCCTAGAGATATTCCTCCGAGTCAACAAATTATGTTTCTTTTGAGGGTGGTTCATTTACTTGTCTTTCCGAGTCTATATCTTCTTCTTACTATCTTAGGATGATTTTAAGAATTTGGCCTTGCTTTTCTTCATCTTAAGCTCTTTCTACATTTATAGGTTCACCCTTCTCTTATATGTTATCCTCTCTTTTATCTTGCTTGCTTCTTGAATTTTCCCAAAAGTTTTGCAATGGGGATTTCATGATTCGATTGTTCTGGAGTGGTTGCTTCATTTTCAATTTTTCTTTTTCTTCCTCTTTTTTTCCTTGCTACTACTAGGCTTTTCTTGATCTCCTTCTTGGAAATGTTTTTGAATTCAGAAATTTTCCCCAAGTATTCCCTAAGCTTTCAAGGTGAAATTCAATGAGAATTTTTACTAACCCATGATGATACATTGTATTGTCTATAAACCGAATTCTCTTACGAATAGTTCTCGCCATTTTATTCAAACTATGAATTAAAAAGCACTTTAAGGTTTATTTCACTATATTCAAGTAAATTCATTAATAACCTAGCATGGTAAAAGAACATGCATTGAATTCTTCCTTCACAAGCAAAGAATTTTATGAAATAGTAATAAAAAATTTCTCCATTTTCGCTTTAAGAGTTGTGTTAGAATCCCCTTTTTAAAAATTCCAATATCCATACTTGGGTTTTTTTAGAAAGCTTTTCCCATCAGCTTACTCCCTAGTCAATTCCTCTATTTTTAAACCATCTTTCTCCTATCTTTGGTAGTCTAGTAGCTTCATCTATGAAATAATATGTTATTGCAAACTTGATGGTCTCCAATTTCGACCTCCAATCCATCAAATGCTGCTGAAAAATATTTGCAACCTCCTTATGAAACCTCTTCAAAATTTTCCAAGAAAAACAAGACATCATGCTCTCTATAACATTTCGTTTACCTATGAATATCCTTCCATAAATTCCCCCCCCTTCGAGTTCTATCCTCACGATCACTCCCTAGAATGTCGCTTTGAGAATCTTTACGCGAAGACCCCGCTTTGAGCGTAGTAGACCGAGGGTTTCATTTTGGAGCCGGTGAGTGTAAGTGAATTTTGCTACGTAAATGAGTGATATGTAAGGGTGAATGGAATGAGTGAGGTTTCATGATTTTCGAGAGCGTTGACTTTGAAGTGAGGTTAAATGAAAAGTGATCTTTTAAAGTATGAGTTGGATTATTTCACCAATGAGGTCAGTGGTTTGATGTTGAGTGGTCATGTAAATGATGAGGGTTTAGTGGTGAAGTATGAGATGGGATTTTGATTTGACATGATCAACTCTTTTTAATAATGTTTTTTAGTTGGTGGTATAAAATGACTTTCATCTAATTCAGGTCATCAATGTTTTCATATTTATTATTAAACAAAATTTTCATTTGCATACCTTAAATTTTGATGCTTCTAACCTTCAACTTGCTTCTTTTGTCTTGTCGTTCTCGTGTATTCTTCAATGTATTCTTCAAATACTTTGGTAAAAAATTTCCTATCATAATGCCGAAGCTACGTAAATCCATCGTAGTCAGAGAATTTCATCAATTTTAGTAGCTATATTTTTATTTTATGAAAAATAAAAAAAGGGATGCAAAAAGAATTGGGATTTTTAGAACGAGAATAAAGAAGATGTAAGGTGCCAAAAATAGATCTTTTGGTTTTTCACCCTATATTTTCTTCAGTAGTAAGTATGCCAATCAATGATTGGTTTTCATACTTATACAATTTTTTATTTGTTTATATATATATATATATATATATATAGATATTTATTTATTTATTTATTCTATTTCTTTTTATAGATTGAAAAATAAATGAAAGAAGACTCTCTAAGTTGGGGAAGAAGAAGAATTCTTCTTAACAAAGTTTATATCGACATTATCTTGAAAAATATTGAAAAAATTCCTCTTTTGTCAATGGTTTGTGATAGGATCCTTAGTCGATGTCCATTTAAAAAGAAAGAAAGGGAATTTTTCTTCATCAATAGTTCTAATCCTCAACTTGCTCCATTAACAAATACTCTTCTCAATCTCCTGACGCCCAAGCCAATGAGTTTGAAATTCTCCCTTGAAAATCCTTGAAAGACTTTGAATCAAAGATAAGTGCCCAATCTCCCAGTTTGATTTTTTTTCCTTGATATATTTATCATGTACATTTGGATCTTTGTTGTTGAACTGAGGATGGTCTTTTGAATTGCCTCTTATATTATTTCATCGAGCTCATTAGTTGTTCCATTCTCACGTGCTGTGCTTTCCGACAAGTCAAGTCATAGTTTATCTTTGTCTTGAAAGTTTTTATTTAGAACTCTAGTTGGAAACACAACTTGTTTTTCATAAACAAGTTCATAGGGGAGTATGTCTCTCGTTGTACTTCTCCATGTGTTGGATGAAGGCCCATAAAAGATTCTATAATATTTTATCGCCCAATCCGTTCTCTATGCAAATGTATAGTCTTTGTGAGGATTTACTGATCCCTTTATTAGTGGACTCTACTTGTCATTTCTATGAATTCTCAGAGTGGAGATTTCTATGCTTGATTTGTATTCTTCCACGATCTTCTACACCATTACGGATGTAGTAGGTTCCTCAGTCTGTCACAATTTTATAGGATACCAGCGGTAAAGTATCAGCAAAAAAAATGAAACTACGGAATTTTCATTAGCAAAGGAACAACATTTGTTGGGTGTGGAGCTTGATTATCTTGTTTACTTTCTATCACAACATTGGACCCCCTATACCTTCAAAGGGACGGCAACGCACGCGTGATGTCAATGCTTAGTGGGGGTCCGCAACGGCGCTTTTTTGGGCCCCACGGCGGGGGTTTTTTAGGGGCAATGTCCCCATGACTAAACGGATGTAAAATTGCCTTGTAAAAGTATAGTAATTTCTAGTCAATCTGGGCCGGTCGGTAGGCAAATGATAAAGCGGTAGAAGTTATGTTTATTTTAGGGTTTTTTTACCTAAAATAACCTCTCGCTTTTATTAAGTGTGTATTCTTGTTGTGTATTGTATGTATATTCTCGGAGCGAGAAACGGAGAGCGTGAGAGACGAGGAGGATATTACATCGGATTTCTTGTAGGTTTTGTCTCTTCATTTTTTGCTAGATAATAGAAAGGAAGGATTGGAACATTTGGGGTGTGTGGCCCAGGTGGACTCACGTATATTTCTCTCTAGTTTTATGTGTTTTTTTTGTGCTTGTATTTTCCGCATATTTTATGTGTTGCATTTCTTCATAATATATAATTTTATAACAATTTGGTATTAGAGATGAAGGTATATTTGGGTGATAAACTCGCAAGGAAGAAGGGTTCCTGGTTTCGGAGTGGGAACAATGGTAGAAGATGGTAATTCAAGGTGAAATTTCAATGGCCAAACTTCCGTGTGGAAGATGCGGATGGAAAGATTATCTATATCAGAAAGATCTATACACACCATTGAGCGGAAAAACAAAAAAATAGGCAATGCATGGCAGAACGTGGAATGAGACATTCATGATAGAAGGCACACTCGGAACGATGCGTTTGTGCCTTACGGCATCGATGCGCTAATGTCGAAGGAAACAACAACGAGAGGTTGATACGGACGTTGGCGAAACTATGAAAAAAACCCTCGGCCTCAAACAAGGTATTTCTTATGAAACAAATATTTAATATGAAGATGTCGGAAGGTGGATCTGTTGCAGACCATTTAAATGATTTTAATACAGTTACCAGTCAGTTAAGTTCTGTAGGGGTAAACTTTGATGATGAAGTTAGAGCTCTATTATTCTTGTGCTCATTGTCGGAGAGTTGGAATGGTTTAGTAATGGCCATTAGTAACTCTGTCTCTGGATCTAGTACTTTAAAGTTTGATGATGTTGTTGGTGCTATCCTTAGCGAGGAAATGCGACGAAAAAGCTCCGGTGAGACATCGGGTAATGCTTTGAGTGTAGAGTCTAGGGGAAGAAGAATGGAAAGAGGAAAGAGCTCGGGATATCGCAGTAAATCAAGGAAAGGAAGATCCAAGTCCAGATCAGGAATAGTGTGCTGGAATTGTGGAAAGAAAGGACACCTAAAGAAAGACTATAGGTCTCGGAAGGGAAAAGAAGGAGACACACAGCAAGAAAACAATCATGAAGCAAATGTGACAGGTGATGTGTTACAAGATGATTTGATTCTTTCTTTCAAAAATGTTACTGATTCTTGGGTTGTAGATTCATGGACTTCATTCCATGCCACACCTGATAAGAAATATTTTCATGACTATGTTCAAGGAGATTTTGGACAAGTTCGTTTGGGTGATGATAAACCCTGTAAAATTGTTGGAATGGGTAAATTTCTTGTAAAACAACAGAATGGAAACCAATGGCTACTAAAGGAGGTAAGGCATGTTCCAGATCTGAAGAAAAATTTGATTTCAACAGGGCAGTTAGGCAGTGAAGGTTGTGTGACAACTTTCACAGATAAAACTTGGAAGGTCACCAAAGGAGCGCTGGTAATAGAAAAAGGTGAAAAGGTTGGTACATTGTATTTATGCAATAGTATTTCTAACTCTGTTAATGCTTTAACTTCCAAAGGAGCAGATGCAGCATTATGGCATCATAGGCTCGGACACATGAGTGAGAAGGGGATGAAAATTCTTCACTCAAGAAATTTGCTGCCAGGTTTGAAGAATGTTGATTTGGATTTCTATGAGAATTGCATTTATGGAAAACAGAAGAGAGTCAAATTTCTCAGAGTTGGGAAAGAAAAGAAGAGCGAAATATTGGAGCTTGTGCATACAGATGTATGGGGACCTGCTCAGGTATCATCTCTCGGTGGCTCTCGTTATTATGTTACTTTTATTGATGATGCAACTAGAAAAACATGGATTTATTGTATTCAGAATAAATCTGATGTATTTGATACTTTCAAGAAATAGAAAGCTTTGGTTGAGATTGAGACAGGAAAGAAGTTGAAGCATCTCAGATCAGACAATGGAGGTGAATATTGCAGCAAAGAGTTTGATAGGCACTGTTCAGAGCATGGAATTCGCAGAGAGAAGACAGTTCCAAGAACACCATAAGAAAATGGTGTGTCAGAAAGGATGAACAGAGCAATCATGGAGCATGCAAGGTGCATGAGATTGCATGCAGGATTTCCTTTACAATTTTGGGCAGATGCTGTAGATACTGTTGTTTATCTAATAAACAGAGGGCCTTCAAGTTCCTTGGATGGTGGTATTCCAGAGGAAGCATGGACAAGTAAAAAGGTAAACTATTCTTTTTTAAAGCCTTTTGGTTGTGAGGCCTTTGTCCATATTAATAAAGAAAATAGAACAAAGCTTGAGGAAAAATCAAAGAAATGTACCTTTATTGGATATGGTGCTAATGATTTTGTTTATCGCTTATATGATTATGAAAATCACAAAATCATTAGGAGCAGAGATGTAATATTCAATGAAAAGGTCTTGTATAAGAATCAGTTGCAGGAAAAGAAACAGGAAAAAGAAAGAAAGGAATACACGGTTCTTGATGAGATAACTGAAAAAGTAAAGGTGCCTGAAAATAATAATAATCAACAACCACAACAGCAACAACCACCACAACAACAACAGGCACCTCAAACACCTGAAAGTGGTGTTAGAAGATCTACCAGGATAAGTAGACCCCCTGAACGATACTCTCCTTCATTATATTATTTATTGTTGACTGATTCTGGTGAACCCGAATGTTATGAAGAAGCAATGCAGGTTGAAAGCAGGAAGAAGTGGGAGCTAGCCATGGAAGAAGAAATGGACTCCTTAATGCATAACCAGACTTGGGACTTAGTCAGGTTGCCTGCAGGTAAAACTACATTGCAGAATAAATGGGTTTACAGGCTGAAGGAAGAAGATGGAGGAAAACAGAGGTACAAAGCTAGACTTGTGGTGAAAGGGTTTGCACAAAAGAAAGGTATTGATTTTGATGAAATATTTTCTCCTGTTGTTAAAATGAATTCAATCAGAACTGTTTTAAGTCTTGTAGCAGCGGAAGATTTACATCTTGAACAATTAGATGTAAAGACAACATTTCTCCATGGAGATTTGGAGGAAGAGATATACATGCAGCAACCAGAAGGATATGAGGTAAAAGGGAAAGAAAAATTGGTGTGCAGGTTAAAGAAGAGCTTGTATGGCTTAAAGCAGGCTCCAAGACAATGGTATCTAAAATTTGACAAGTTTATTTCTGAACAAGATTATACTAGATGTCACTCTGATCATTGTGTTTATTTGAAAAGGCAAAATGATTGCAGCTATATTATATTGTTATTGTATGTAGATGACATGCTTGTTGCAGGGTCTAACATGCAGGAAGTAAATGTGCTCAAAAGAAAATTGGCAAATTCATTTGCAATGAAGGATTTGGGAGCTGCAAAACAAATCCTTGGTATGAGGATAACTAGAGACAGGAAAAATCGCAAATTAACACTGTCTCAGAATGAGTACATAAAAAAGGTGTTGAAAAGATTTAATATGCAGAATGCAAAACCAGTTAGTACACCTTTTGCTAGCCATTTCAAACTTAGTAAGGAGATGTGCCCAAAGACCCAAGAAGACATGGATTATGTGTCTAAAGTTCCATATGCATCAGCAGTTGGAAGCTTAATGTATGCAATGGTCTGCACAAGGCCTGATATTGCACATGCAGTGGGAGTTGTAAGTAGGTACATGAATAATCCAGGAAAAGAACATTGGATGGCAGTAAAATGGATTCTCAAATATTTGAGAGGTACCACAAATCAAGCATTATGCTTTGGTGGTTCAAACATTTCTCTACAGGGATATGTTGATGCAGATATGGCAGGTGACAGAGATAACAAGAGGAGCACTATAGGATATGTATTTACTCTAGGTGGAACAACTGTCAGTTGGGTTTCAAAAATCCCAAGTGTTGTTTCACTTTCAACAACAGAAGCAAAGTATGTTGCTACTACAGAGGCTAGTAAAGAAATGATTTGGTTACAAAGGTTTATGGGTGAATTGGGTAAGAAGCATGATATGGGCACGTTATACAGTGATAGCCAAAGTGCCATTCATCTTGCAAAGAACTCAGCATTTCATTCCAGGACTAAACACATACATCTTAAGTACCATTTCATACGGTCAGTATTGGAAGATGGAGAGTTGAAGCTGGAAAAGATACACACTAGCCAGAATCCTGCAGATATGCTAACAAAAGTTGTAACCAGGGAGAAACTGAGAATGTGCTCAATTTCAATTGGTCTTCAAGGATGACGATGAAGATGAGGAACAACCAGGTCCAAAGAGGAGTCATTGTCTAGCAAATGAAGCAGCGGTGGAGTTGCTACAATCAGTCTCCAAGTGGGAGATTGTTGGGTGTGGAGCCTGATTATCTTGTTTACTTTGTATCACAGCATTGGACCCCTGTACCTTAAAAGGGGAGGCAACGCCACCCGTAATTAATCGCTTCCGTGGGGGGTCCAGAAGGCAGCAGGCGCACCCAGGCCCCCCGGCGGGGGGTTTGAAGCGGCGCTTCGAAGCTAAACGGATGTGAAATTGCCTTGTAAGTATAGTAATTTCTAGTCCAATACGGAACGTTCATTAGGCAAATGATGCGGTAGAGATTAGAAAGTTTAGATTAGGGTTTTTTCCCCCGGAAAGCAATCCCTCACTGAGGCATTGTATTGTGTTTGTGTATTGGATGTGTATTCTCGGAGCGAAACGAGGAGACTGTGAGAGAGAACAGAGGATATTACAGCGGATCTGCTGTGGGTTTTGTCTCTTCATTTTAATAACGGATAATAGGAAGGAGGGTAGGATTTGTTCAAAAATTGAAGCGTAGCTAAGTAGGTAGAACCACGTATATCTGTGTCTCTCTAGTTTTATGTGTTTTGTGTGCTTTTATTTTCCGCATATTTTATGTGTTGCATTGCTCTGTAATATTTAATTTTCTAACAAATTTCAATTTTGATTTCCTCATTATTCAGTTTAATTTGCTTATGTTTCTCCTTAATATCCAACTCTTTTTCCTGAGCTGCCTATGAGGAAGAAGCTTCCATGCTTTGTTGTCTTTCCATCAACTATGTATCTTCATTATTGTTTTCTTCATTCTGATTTGGCTCATTGATAATTACAGTAGCTACATTTGCCTCTGGAAAATATGTGTTGGTATTTAAAGGCTCTGTTTCTTCAACATATATTGTCACTTTTCCTTTACCTGTTGTATCTAATTTAGGCCTTTTGTTATAAATGATCTTGAACTTTGTTTATATTGTAGTTTCTGCCACATAGGCTCCTTCTTCTCTTATTCTTTTAGTGGACTTCTTTGGCTGATTTGCAGTCTCTAAGGTATGACTAGTATTACCTTTGTTCACTACATCTATTAAGGTGTTTTCAGTCCATTCAATATTATTGGAAAAATTTTCTATTTGTGGTTTAGCTTCATGAATAAAAGGTGTTAATTTGCATTTGACCCTTAGCTTGCTCAAGATCCCTTGTGGATCATAGTTCCAAGGGAAACTCTATTCAAATTTGTATTCCAATAACTGATTTGCTGCATCTTTTTCTGCATCCCTGTGATTGCATATGAAAGGCCCAATTTGATTTTTAAGTTTGAAATGGGTCTTCTTCTTAGCTACCATGAAATTTATTGAATCAAAGTTTAGGATCTACCTGATATACTCCAAGGCAAAGATCCTCATTGAAGGATGTTTGGGTAACTTGTAAGGTAACAAGTTTGACCTAAAGACTATGATTTCAATATATTTCCCATACAAATACCAGTCACCAACCTTACTGTGCTCTGATAACTACAATATCTTCTTCATTTCCTCATTTATTCTAGGCTGCTCTGTTTTGGTCAACATGGAGATCACTAGATGTAAAAATAACTCTGAAAACTCTGAATAACTGAAATCTGTACATTCTTTTCTGAGAAATGATGTCCAAAAAATGACAGATAGAGGATTTTCCTCTATGTCAGGTTTTTGAAGAGTGATTGGAAAATTATCTGATTGGAAGTATAGGAACATATGGAAAAGGTAGGAGGTATATCTAAACACTCCCTCTATTTTCAAATTTTTCAATTGATAATGAATACTATCTGTTGGGAAAAATACTGAGAGGGGAGGGGGGGGGGGGTGAATCAGTTTTTAGATCTGACTGAATACTTATTAATTTTTATTTCTCTAAAACCCATATGCTACTTTATTGAATCCAACTCGCGTATACACGCAGATATCCTTAAGAAAACTTGTGTATTACCAGAGATCTTATTATGCATGTAATTCTTTACTTAAATCAGTGCATCAGGTGTTTAGTAAGCAGTAAGCCTGTGCAGTAAGAACAGAGTAAATCATCACACATAAGCAACACACATGAATACCAGGATTTAAGGTGGAAACCTAATTCGGGAGAAAACCACCAATGTTGTCATCTCTGTCTTCAATCTTTATTATTTAGAAAACCTTTTACAACATAGTACTGATGCATACTCATATCAGTACGCATGCTTCTACCTACAGAAGGCTGCAACCTTCTCTCGTTTTCCAGCTACAACTGGAAGGGAGCTCCAACCCCCTGAACTCGTTTACCAGCCTCTCCTAGAAGGGAGCTTCGACCCCCTGAATTCAACACCAGCTTCTACTGGCTGAAAGCTTCTACTTCCATACTAAAGGCGTCAACCTTCAGACCCACTGCAGACCACGTTTCATCAATTTTCATACTGGATCAAACAGCTTCAACACAACCCTTTACATAACATCAACAAACATACTTTGCCCAATACTTCAAATAGAACAGTGAGACCACTGTAACCAGAATATCAGAAATAACCCAGACTTCAGAATAGATATGCAGATACAAACTCAACCCTGATCTTTCATTAATTCAAATAGCATATGCTACTTTGATTTACTGAAGCCGCGTACATATGCGCTTTCCTGCACACCAACCCACGTATACTTATATGTATTTTATTCTTCAGAAAACCCTATACACGTTTTTCATTAAGAGAACCCACGTATACACGCGCTTTTGCCGAGACAAACTAGCGTATAAATCTATAAATGGAAAACTTTGCAAAAAAGCTCAGATCTATAAACTTACCCAAATTTCTTCATTATCTTCAGCAGACTTTGCGCCAGATCTTCACCATTTCTTCTTCTGCAGATTATCTTAGAGATTCATCATCATCAGATCTAGAGATCTTGAACCATCCTCAGAT
Source organism: Pinus albicaulis (assembly GCA_034641835.2). Taxonomy (NCBI): domain Eukaryota; kingdom Viridiplantae; phylum Streptophyta; class Pinopsida; order Pinales; family Pinaceae; genus Pinus; species Pinus albicaulis. The sequence continues at coordinate 237,760,307 of CM076569.1, read as the reverse complement.
CCATGGGTGCATCATTGATTCAGATCTATCAATTAAGAATAGATTTCATCCATGCAGATATTCCTTAGAGATATTTATTCATCAACAACCCTTCCTCATGCACACCTTGCACTATGATCTTCTTCTCCTTAAATAGATTTAGCTTTTACCAATACCATGAGCCAAAACCACACAACTTCCAAGTGGTATTCATGGATGGAATAAAATAAACCATAGCGCTCAATACTGTTTGCCAAAACATGGTAATGCTTGTGGTTTTATAAATTTAGAGCACAAATAGGCATACGCTACTTGAGGCGTGTATCCACGTGCACGTGACTTGGCTTTCACAAACTCGCGTATAGTCGCAATATATCTTATTCATCATTACTCTGGCACTTACTGGAATTTCTTTCTTTGTTACTTCTGAACTGCTCTATAGATACATCAGATTTACATCATTAACAAATAGGTTGTTATCCAAAGAAAACTCATCAAGTCAGTTTCCAACAAGGACAACTTCATCAAGTAGGTTTCCATCAAGGACAACACATTACATCATATTGCCAAAAATCTCCCCCTTTAGACTTGATGGCAACCATGATGGTGTTTGGTCACAACGAGATAGATACGTTGATTATAACCATTATTCCAAACACCATAAATGCTCTCCCCCTTTGACATCAAGGGCAAAGGGCATATCAAAAACCAAAACAAGGTTTTTCTTCTCTTGTAGAAAGAAGAGCTCTGTAGATCTGATGTGCACTGAAGTTACCATGCTCCCCCTGAGTTCATGCTGAATCTTCAAACATATTTTTCAATGAAGTACATGACTCTATGACCTTTCCTATCACCAAGGACTCATACTTACATCAATGATCCAACTAAGTGGATTTACATATGTGACTTAAGTACCCAACCAAGTGGGTTTACAAAAAAATGAAGAAGTCCTTACATGACTGAATATTACAATTTTACATCATAGGTCTTAACATGACCTTTTCATCAAATTACATAAATGACTTATACAATGAAGACCAAAGAATCTCAAACATGAGATCAGATCACAACAAATAATGAGAATGCCAACAATGCATCCTTTCCACAAGACCAATGCTCCCCCTTAGCCTATGCATCCTGAACACTTTCAACAACAAGTCATCAAGGCATCTTTATAAAGAAACATCAAAGAATGAAACAGAATTATGAGAACTGGAACACCATCAGAGATACCAAACAACACTGCAGTTATGCTGAAGAATGCTGAACCAGAATTTTGTCAGCAAATACCCATATGTGGTTTTCTGTGTATAAACTCGCATATATACGCGACTGTCCTTCATGAAATCCGCGTATCCAATTTAATATTTTGAATTTAAGCAGATCTGATCCTTTGCATGGCAAAGACTACTCCAGGCTTCTGTCTGAGATATTCGAATGCTTCCTTGGGTAAAGGTTTGGTAAATATATCAACAACTTGTTCTTTGGAAGGAACATACTCCAATTTCACCTTTTGTTCAAGCACTTGTTCACGTAAGAAGTGATACTTGATGGGAATGTGCTTGGTCTTGGAATGCATAACAGGATTCTTTGAGATACTGATGGCACTTGTATTATCACACATAATGGAGATAGGAGGTGAACATTTGATTTGAAAATCTTGTAAAGTTTGCATCATCCAAAGGAGTTGAGTGCAACAAGATGCGGCAGCCACATATTCTGCTTCTGCTGTAGATAAGGCAATAGAATTTTGCTTCTTGCTGAACCAAGATACTAACCGGGGTCCCATATAGAATGCACCACCACTAGTGCTTTTCCGATCATCAACACTTCCAGCCCAATCTGCATCAGTGTAAGCATGAAGAGTAAGGTCAGCATTCTTTGGATACCATAGACCAAAGTCTTGAGTTCCTTGTAGATATTTTAATATTCTTTTAACAGCCTGAAGGTGAGACTCTTTTGGATTAGCTTGGAATCATCCAACAATCCCAACTACATGCATAATGTCTGGTCTAGTCCCAGTGAGATAAAGTAGACTTCCTATCATAGATCTGTATTCTGGTTGATTCACCGTGGGAGAATCATCATGAGAACTGAGATTACATCTAGTTATCATTGGTGTACTTACAGGTTTGCACTCTTCCATGCCATACTTCTTCAGAATTTGCTTAAAGTATTTTGCATGTGATAAGAATATGCCATCTATAGTTTGATGCACTTGCAAGCCAAGAAATAATGTTAGTTCCCCAAGTAAAGACATTTCAAATTCTTGCTGCATAGCAAAAGCAAATTTCTGACTCATAGATTCTTCATTGCTTCCAAAAATGATATCATCAACATAGACAACCACAATCAATAGTTTATCATTTTTAGTTTTTGTGTATAAATTGCTATCAACAGACCCCTTTGAAAATCCTTGTTGATGAAGATATTTGTCAAGACGATAATACCATGCCCTTGGAGCTTGTTTGAGACCATATAGAGCCTTTTTAAGTTTACAAACAAGATTTTCATCATTTCCCAAAATGAATCCTTCCGGTTGTTCTATATACACTTCTTCTAGATCACCATTGAGAAAAGCAGATTTAACATCCATTTGATAAACTTTGATTTGTTGAAAACTTGAAAAAGAAAGAAACATTCTTATGGCTTCAAGTCTAGCTACAGGAGCAAAAGTTTCTTCAAATTCTATACCTTCTTGTTGAGCATACCCCTTGCAAACAAGTCTAGCTTTATTTCTTATAACATCCCCATTCTCATTTAACTTGTTTTTGAATATCCATTTAGTTCCAGTGACATTTTTGTCATGAGGTCTTGGTACTAATTCCCAAGTGTGATTCTTTTCAATTTGATCAAGCTCTTCATTCATGGCTTGAATCCAACATTCATCTTTGCTAGCTTGATTGACATTGTGTGGTTCAATAGTAGATAGAAATGCCAGATAGCTAGAAGATCCCACAAGAGTCCTTCTTGTTTGTACACCTGATCCCTTGTCTCCCAAAATTTGAGATTCTGGATGATTCTTTTGAACATATCTGGATGGAGCTTTTTCAGATAAATCATCTTCGGGTTCTTCATTGGGTTCACTGTCTATATCATTTCTATTTTATGTAGAAGGATATACGTCATCATCGTCTTCATCTGTTGTTTATTTTTCTTCTTTTGGAGCTGCAGGAGACTCATCAATACATTCAACAATCTTCCGAAGTCTTTTATTGTAACATTTATATGCTCTACTCCTAGAGGAGTAACCAAGAAGTATTCCTTCATTTGCTCTAGGTTCAAACTTGCTAAGTTTTTCATCATTATTTTTGATAAATCATTTGCTTCCAAAAAATCTAAAATGCTTCACAGTGGGAGGATTACCATACCAGAGTTCATATGGCGTTTTATCACTATTTACACGAACATGTGCCTTGTTAAGAATATTTACCGCTGTATGTGCTGCTTCTCCCCAAAAAGTGTCAGGTGTTCCGGAATCATCAAGCATAGCTCTAGCCATTTGTTGAACTATTCTATTCATTCTTTCTGCTACGCCATTTTGTTGTGGAGTGCCAGCTACAGAAAACTATCTTTTTATGCCATGTTGTTCACAAAATTCAAGGAATTCATCTGATGTATATTCTCCTCCTCGATCAGATCTAAGACACTTGATTTTTAGATCTAATTCATTTTCAACCAGTGCTTTGAAGATTTGAAATTTCTCAAATGCTTCATCTTTGTGTTTAATCAACCCAATCCAACACATTATAGAGAAATCATCAATAAATAAGATATAGTATTGTTCACCACATGGTGAATTTTTCCTCACTGGTCCACATATGTCAGTATGAATGAGTTCAAGAGGCTTACTTAATGATCCTTTCTTGGCATTAAATTTCACTCTGGTTTTCTTACCGAATTGGCAAGATTTGCATATGATACTTTCAGGTAAAGTAATATTGGGAAGATCACGAACAGCTTTGAGTCTGCTTGATTTGTTGATTTGAGAGAAGCTTAGATGCCCCAAACTCCTATGCCATAGCTAGTTTTCTGAAGATTTACTCAAGTAACATTGTTCTTTGCAGTTCTTCAATACATACAGGTTGCTTGGAGTTCTGTTTCCTTTTATAATTGTTTTACCTGTATCAAGATCACGTACCACACATTCTTTTGAACTAAAGACAACTTCAGTTCCTTGATCACACATTTGAATTACACTCAATAGGTTATGCTTTAATCCATCCACATACATGACATTATTGGCTTTCACTTTTTCTTTTAGAAAAACAGACCCTTTTCCCTTAATGACAGCAGGAGTATCATTTCCAAATGTAACATTATTTTCCTTTTCTAGAGTACTATATGCAAGAAGTTTGTTTTTGTCACCTGTCATGTGTTTAGAGCATCCACTATCAATGTACCATTGATTTTCTTCACCTTCTGCAAATAAAGCTATGCCACAATTTTCAACCTGTAATTCCTTCTTTTTCCACACTTTGGAGCTTGAAGGAAAATGTTCTTTTGGCTGGACTTTGCTCCTACATTCAGATTCTTCATGGCCAAATTTATTGCAATAAGCACATTCAACTTCATTTTGAAGAGGAGAAAAGTTGTTATAGGTATTCTTCTTCGTTCAAATATCAATCCTTTTCTTTCTTGCTTCTCTTGTCATGATGGTTTTATATGCAACACATTGAACAGCTTTATGACCAAAATTGTGACATGAGAAACATTGTCCATTGAAGTAGAAATTTCTACGATCATGAAATCTTCTATTTGAATTTACCTGTTGGTTGGTGTTTCTTTGAAAGGTATTCTTGTTAGTGTTCTTTGAATTGAGCTGGTCATGCTTTACCTGTGAAGATTCTTTATTCCCTTGTTGAGTGGCAGAATGTTGTATATTGGCTGTAGCTGCTTTTAGATAATTTGGTGCTAAAGTCTGAGAAGATTCTCCAATATATCCAAGACCTATCTTTATAAAAGGAGAACGTTGTACCTTGATAATCTCATCTAAGGTTTCAGATCCTTTAACAAATCTAAGATTCAAAGTCTTCACTTTCTCAATTTCTTTTCTTAGACTTACTACTTCACATTCTAATTTCTCATTGTGTTTCTCCTTTTCTTCAAGCTGATTTTTCAGAGTTTCTATGGATATTTTACCTTCTTCTAAGCATATTTTACTTTCTTCTAGGCATATTTTGAGTTGATTGAGTTCATCAAGAAAATCATTGTCCTCTAGAGCATCCATAAAAGTATCTTTTTCTTCTCTAGATTCTTTTTCAAATGCCATGAGAAGTCTAAGATCTTGTTCACATTCTTCCTCACTGTCAGATAACCCATCACTGTCTTCATGAGTATAGTAACTTTTTCTAGTGCTAGACCAATTCTTATTCCTTCTTGCTACTTCCTTCCCTTTTTCATGTGTTTCTTTATGAGGACACTTAGCAGCATAGTGACCAACTCTTCCACAAGAAAAACATTTGAAAGCAAGATTACCTTTGAACCGTCTTGTGCCAAGTTGAAGTTTCTTTACAAAATTTGCCTCATCTTCTTCTGAGATATACCCTGATCCTTCTGTCTCTTGTACTTCTTTCCCTTTTGTAGCAGTTCTAAAAACGGCTTCTTTGACTTCAGATGATCCTCCTCTTCTCATTTCACATGCAGTTAGTATGCCATGAAGTTGTACCACAGTAAGATTTTGAAGATCCTGCTTTTCTTCAAGAGCTGAAACTTTTGACTCAAATTTTGCTGTTAGAGATCTTAAAACTTTCTCAACCAAAGTAGATTCGGATATTGTTTCTTCCAGATTTCTCATACGATTTACAATATCATCAAGACGTAAAAATAAATTGGCAATGCTCTCCTCATTATGCATTTTTAGATTCTCATATTGAATTCTGAGAGTTTGGAGTTTAGCACTTTTTACCTTTGCATCACCTTCATAACTTAGAATGATTTTGTCCCATATTGCCTTTGTTGTATCCAGCTGCATGACTTTGACAAATTTTTATTCAGTTAGACTTCCCAATAGAGCATTGACCACCTTTGCATTTCTTTCATAATTCTTTCTTTCCGTTGGATCTGTTGGTGTTGCGGCTGGATATTGATATCCTCCTTCAACAATTGCCCATACATTTGCTCCCAGAGACTAAAGATAGAATCTCATCCTTGTTTTCCAGAAGATTAAATTGTTTCCGTTGAAGATTGGAGGCCTGATAGATGCTGTTCCATCTTGATTGCTCATCTTGATTGATCTTGCTTCTAGCGGCTAAGCTTTTTCAGAAGGACCCGCTCTGAAACCAATTGTTGGGAAAAATACTGAGAGGGGGGGGGGGTGAATCAGTATTTAGATCTGACTGAATACTTATTAATTTTTCTTTCTCTAAAACCCATACTCTACTTTATTGAATCCAACTCGTGTATACACGTGGATATCCTTAAGAAAAATTGCGTATTACCAGAGATCTTAGTATGCATGTAATTCTTTACTTAGATCAGTGCATCAAGTGTTTAGTAAGCAGTAAGCATGTGTTGTAAGAACAGAGTAAATCATCACACATAAGCAACACACATGAACACCAGGATTTAAGGTGGAAACCCAATTCGGGAGAAAACCACCACTGCTGTCATCTTTGTCTTCAATATTTATTATTTATAAAACCTTTTACAACATAGTACTGATGCAGACTCATATCAGTACGCAGGCTTCTACCTGCAGAAGGCTGCAACCTTCTCTCGTTTTCCAGCTGCAACTGGAAGGGAGCTCCAACCCCCTGAACTCGTTTACCAGCCTCTCCTGGAAGGGAGCTTCAACCCCCTAAATTCAACACCAGCTTCTACTAGCTGAAAGCTTATACTTCCATACTGAAGGCTTCAACCTTCAGACCCACTGCAGACCACGTTTCATCAATTTTCATACTGGATCAAACAGCTTCAACACAACCCTTTACATAACATCAACAAACATACTTTGCCCAATACTTCAAACAGAACAGTGAGACCACTGTAACCAGAATATCAGAAATAACCCAAACTTTAGAATAGATATGCAGATACAAACTCAACCCTGATCTTTCATTAATTCAAATAGCATACGCTACTTTTCTTTACTGAAGCCGCGTACATACGCGCTTTCCTGCACACCAACCTGCGTATACTTTTGTGTATTTTATTCTTCAGAAAACCCTATACGCGCTTTTCATTAAGAGAACCCGCGTATACACGCGCTTTTGCTGAGACAAACTAGCGTATAGATCTGTAAATGGAAAACTTTGCAAAACAGCTCAAATCTATAAACTTACCCAGATTTCTTCATTATCTTCAGCAGACTTTGTGCTAGATCTTCACCATTTCTTCTTCTGCAGATTATCTTAGAGATTCATCATCATCAGATCTAGAGATTTTGAACCATCCTCAGATCCATGGGTGCATCATTGATTCAAATCTATCAATTAAGAACAGATTTCATCCATGCAGATATTCCTTAGAGATATTTATTCATCAACAACCCTTCCTCATGCACACCTTGCACTATGATCTTCTTCTCCTTAAATAGATTTAGCTTTTACCAATATCATAAGCCAAAACCACTCAACCAGCAGTGGTATTTACTCAGGTGGGAAAAAATAGATAATCCAGCGCTCAATACTATGGGCCAATACCATGGTCATGTCCCCTAGTTTTATAAATTTAGAGCGCAAATAGGCATACGCTACTTGGCACGTACTTTTCCGCATACATACGCTGCTTCGCCTTTAAAAACCCGCGTATGCTTTGTGACATACCATTTTCATCATTATTCTGGCACTTACTGGAATTTATTTCTTTGTTACTTCTGAGTTGTTCTGTAGATACATCATTAACAAATAGGTTTATATCAAAGACAACTCGTAGTCGGTTTCCATCAAGAATAACTGTTGAGTAGAGTTTGCCATCAAGGAAACACATTTGCATCATATTACTAATATGCCATACTTTAGAAATTCACACATATTCATCTTGATATTCCGTGATTTTATTCCTCTTAAAATTTGCACTATATATTTTCCTTCAATCCGCAATATATTTCAGTGATGTCTGCAATGTGATTCAATGATATCACATTTACGTTTCAGTGATATCCAAAATAGGGTTTAGTGATATCTGCATTCCCTTCATGCATTCATGTTTCAGATCCACATACTTTCTTATTTTCCCTTCTCCGCATTATATGATGTCCCTTTTACACATTGTAGTTTAGAGATAAGTCCACAATAATTTCATATACATTCTCTCCTTTTAACTTAGATAGATCCGCAGTCTTGCTTTATCCGCATTGTAGACTCAGAGGTATCCGCATACTTCCTTCAGTTATGACTGCATACCATATGTATATATATATATATAGGGCACATCCCTTTAAGAAAACTGACCATATAGCTGTGAGTGAGGCCGACTAGATAATGTTTATCTCAACGTTGATGAGGTACTTCATTTCTTGCATTTTGAGGTTTGTCTTTCATCGTTGCATTGAGGGTTGTTGTGAGCTTCTTTCACAAGGTCTTGGAGCATATAGCTAAACTAGATTTGACACTTAACTCAAACCTAATAAACATCAAGAATAAGTCCATCTACTTAATAAAATCTTGCTCATGTACCCATGAAGCAATTACACCAAAAATACACTTTATTATCTTTGTCTTCTTCTTTTCATAAATACATAATTACATAGCCAACATGAAGACCGACCTAGTTACACTTTTCAACACGATCCATGGAATTGCTAACTCTATTTGGACTAGATATATTAAATAAAGAAACATAAATTCTGGGTGTTGTGTTGGTCTGAATGACATGGATGTCCCTGCAGTATTTAGTACAATTGAAGATGGAAATATATCTAATTTGTGAAGTAGGTTGGATTTGGAAGCTATTTGTTGATCCATTTGATCTTGTATTGTATTTTACCATGATGTTTTATTTTGCGAGAAGCCACTTATTATTTGATGGATTTGACCATGATGTTTTCTTCTATGAGAAACCACTTATTATCTGTTGGATTCGACCATGATGTTTTCTTTTGCGAGAAGCCACTTATTTTCTGTTGGATTCGACCATGGTTGCTAATGTTTGCTTCTATGAGAATCCACTTATTATCTGTTGATTCTACCATGATGTTTGCTTTTGTGAGAAGCCTTGACTGAAGCTAAATGAATAGTGGGATGATATTGTTTTTTGTAACATTTGATCAAGTGCTTAATCCACCATGGCTACTTTTCTGTTGTTGAGAAAGTTGTTGATGTTTTGGAATGGATAATAATTCCTTTTGGAGAGGGAGAATTGATTATATAACATCATTAATCTTCCTTAGGTTGTGTGCCAGGAGACCTATGGATTGGTTGGGAATATTTCCATTCCCTTAGGTTGTGTGTCGGGAGGCCAATGAGTCTGGACAGGGAGATTGTTTTTGAGGCACTGAGTTTGTGATCTCTCCCTTAGGTTGTGTGTCTAGAGAGCTAGGGATTGGTTGGGGAGATTTATCACGAGTTCTCTCCCTTAGGATGTGTGCTAGGAGACCTTGCTTGTGGTCTGGGATTAAGATAGAGGTTCCTCCCTTAGGTTGTGGGATGAGAGACCTTGTTTGTGGTCGAATAGATGTACCTTGTGAATACGATTTCTCCCTTCAACTATGTGCTTAGAGACCTTGTTTGTGGTTAGGGATTGAGATAGGGATTCCTCCCTTAGGCTGTGGGTCGGGAGACCTTACTTTTGGTTAGGGAGATGGATCCTGTGTATATGCATATCACCTCATGAAAAATATTGATTTATGGGGCATCATATTTGCTTTTGATGGGACCGGTGATCTCTCCCTTAGGTTGTGTGTTGGGAGACCTATGTATTAGTCAGGGAGATTGATCTTGGTAGTGAATGAAAAATTCCTCCTTGGCTAAGGGGGGGGTTATGAAATATAGTATCCGTGGTCGGTATTTTCATCATGTGAAGAAATGAAAAATTTTAATTTAATTTTTTCCTTCCAAAATTTAAGTTAGTCATCCCTTTTGTTTAGGTCAGTTAGGCACTTAATAGGCACCCATTCGACCCCCATTCAAATTATATATAAAGGAGATAATTCCTACCCATTTGACATATCAAATCATGTCTTGGTTATCTTTGATCCAATGAATTTGGGAGCAAAAGAAGGGGGCTGAAAATTTGAAGGACGACTTGAAAGGATTTTGTTTTTGATTATTGGTTTGGATATTGGTTTGGTTTTTTCTGGATGTGTTAATGCATCAAAAAATCTCTCTCTCTCTCTCTAATAAGGAAATATTTTTTTTGGGTTTTCCCATTGTGGGGTTTTCCATGGCCTCAAACCTACTTTTCCTATCTCTTGTCTCATGGTTTCATGGTTATTTTCCACTTCCCTTTCATGTTTAATGGTTTATATTTTCTTTTATAAAATTTCTTAATAATAAATGCTATGTGGAATTAATGCTATGTGATCATTGGAAGTGGTTATCATGATGAATAAAATTATTTCTAACTTGTGCCCTAGAAAATTAACTCTCCTAGTCCTCATCATTTGGAAGGAGGATAGAAGAAAAAAAACAAACCAATGTTTGAAGGAACTAAAGGGTCAATCTACCATGGTTTTATGGAAGGACATTGAAATTCATCTTGTGTTTCATTCAGAATATCACTCCTTGGTAGGAATATCATGGGGTCGAATATTTTCTGATAAGAACCTCAAGTATTAGGTCGTCAATGAGTGGGATGGTCACCTTAAATATTTTTCAGTTTTGCACTCCTTGGTAAGAAGTTAGTTTGATCTGATATTCACTGATAAGGAATACACTTATGGGTCCTCCGAAGAACCTGACACATTGGTTCTGATGAGATCCATCATTAGACATATTTGGAGTAATAGTCACGTTTTTTTCCTTCTTAGACCTCTTTTTCTTGCATTTTTATTATTATTTCGTTTTATGATGATAGTATAGGCAGTGATTTAGGCTAACATACTTTGAGTGCCGAATATAAGGTTGAGTGCAGAAAATCATGATTATTAATCATTTTTATAAGGATTTTATCATAAATACTCGGAGGAGACAACAAAGAGGAACTATAGGAGGATTGTCCACCCTCAAAGGTAGCCGAAGGATCCCAAATATTCTCTCTAGAAATTCAAATTCCAAAAGCAGCCAAAGGATCCCCAAGGATTCTCTCTAGCAATTCGAATTCCAAAGGCAACCAAGAAAATCAAAGAAGAGTGCACCCAATCCTTGATTAATCACCATTTTCTAGGGAGCTGTTGGTAGCTGCCCTGTAGAATAAATAGATCAGAACTAGAGCTAGGAGGAGTTAGTCTATTATAGTCTTGATTCCATTTAGAACTATTGCTGTGAGATATTGATATTTTTGTTTTATTTAGTGATCAAACTCTCTTAAGGACTTGCTTGGCTCATGGGTTAGGGCCCAATCCATGTGCCTTAGCTTCTCTTTTGTTACTATATTTTCCTTTCTCTCATTTAGCTAGTTTTTCTTCTACCATTTAAGTTAGATATGCTTCTGATAAGTTTCATTATTGTTTAGTTTTTGTGTTGTTGTAGTTTTAATTGCTTATGCGTAGTAAAATAGAGGAATAACCCCAAAAATTGTGGTCAAGTCCCCCCCCCATCTCTGCCAATAGAGTTCAAGTAGGGCAGACCTTCCCAGAGGCCAAAATTGCTTTCTGGTTGAGTTTTGGGAAGAATTTGTGTTACCAAGTCCAAGTATTTCTTTCACTGTTTCATCTCGCATTTCTATCTTTTTCTTGTGCATGAACCCGCAGGTGTGTATCACTTCTGAGCACTGTTCTTATGCCTCCATTCCCCTCCTTTTCTTCTCATCTTAACGTTGCACTTAACTTTTCTTTTCCTAACGCACTTAAGCCCTTCAAAGCCTTATTTCTCTGTTTTTTTCTCCATTCACGGCCACCTTACCTTTTTATGCAAAACACGTGAAATCCATTCAAACACAATGATAACTCGACCTTTGCCTTTTCTCCTCGAGTCTCCCTCCATCGTACATCGCACTTCGCAAATCACAACTTTTAGCTTTTCCCCTTAATACTTACCGCTCGTTCTTTGCAATTGCAATATTGTGAAATCGCAAATCGCACTTCACACCATTTAGCTTTTCCCATTAACACTTAACACTGCTTCTTGCGATTGCGATATTGCGAAATCACGCCCCACCATCGGTCCAACTGCCACTTCATCCCTATCGCAAATCGCATCCTGCAGTTTTTATCCTATCGCAAATCGCATCCCGCAGTTTTTATCCTATCGCAAATCGCATCCTGTAGTTCTTATCCTATCGCAAATCTCATCCCGCAACTTTTTCCTTTCTCCCTTAACACTTAATGTTGTTCTAGCCGATTGTGATATTGTGATCGTGCCCCATTTTCAGTCCCACCGCGACGTCGCCATCACAAATTGCACTTCGCACATTTTAGCTTTTACCGTTAAACACTTACCTCTTCTTCTTGCGATTGCGATATTGTGAAATTGCAAATCACATCGTTTACCTTTTTTCATAACACTTACCGCTCATTCCGCCGATGTGATAACTCCACCACGTCACCCATTGCACTTCGCACTTCGCTAAACTTACCGTGTCGCAAATCGCACTTCACACATTTTAGTTTGTTCTGTTAACCTTTACCACTATCCCTTTAAACTTGCAATATTGTGATTGTGACATCGCACATCTCAACTTCTGTCCTCCATCGCACTTTTGAATTCATTTATGCTCCAAAGCCATTTCTTCCATATTATAAGGTTTTATAAGGTTTTAACTCCCGCTTTCCATTTCTAAGCCATGTTTCATTCGCTAAGCCCTCAATTTTCCATTTTAGCCCTTTTCTTCCCTCCAAGCTGCAAATCAACCCCTTTTCAAGTAGAATTAAGTCATGGATAGTTTAGTTGCAGTGATAGAAGCATGTTAGAGAGACTATAGGATAAGTAGCGTGCATTTAGCTAATTTGATGAGTTAAATGTGGTTTAGAATTAGTTTCTTTTCTGCCATTTATTTTAAGAAAGTTAAATTAGTTCCCTTCTTGTCATTTCCTTTTAGAAATTAGTTTAGTTTTTTTTATCATAGTTTCAAAAATATCACCCTTTCGTAAAGCAGAAGAGGATTACATGAACATAGTGCATCTGCTATGTATATAGCACTGTCACCTCCAAGTTTGTACGAACCCTAGGTTGATAAAGTAAAGTAGGGCAACCCCTGGGAGTTGCAGCACTCTTGGTTCAATACCAGGGCTCACCAGGTTCTACCCCAATTATAATGAAGAGATGGACTCAACTCTTTGATTTGAACAAAGAGAGGATGGTAAAAGTTCCTATTTGGGTACACCTACCATGACTCCCTCTAAAATCCTAGAAACATATTGCTCTTTCTTCTTTATGAAAAAATCTAGGTGGGTTGTTGGAAGTGGATATATCATTCCTTGAATCCAAGGAATTGAAGGTGGAAAGAGTTCTGGTCTTTTTGGACATTCACGAAGGACTATGGGGGAAAAGGAGATTATACACAAGGGAGAGTCCCATACTCAAACTCTGGACTAACGGGGCATCACTTTCAAATGTAGGTGTTGTCATAAGCATTGTCACAATTCTCTTCAGTGTCACTTACCTTTCCAAGGTAAGAACATGGAAATATTGGCCTCCCCCTCCACCTAACAATGCTCAAATTTCTTGAGAAATGAAAAAGGGATGGAAGCTTGACAAGCCAATATGGAAAACAGATTAGGAATTGGTACATCAGTTGAAGATCTACCTATGGACTCACACACCCACAATGATCCATTGATGCCCATGGATGATTTAGGACACCCACACGTGGGACAAGCTATGGATTCAATTCCCACCGTCAAGGCTCCTCCTTCAAGCACTCTACCTCTTTACCTCTACCTTTCTTGTACGGTTCACAAATTTTCTTATTTGGGAGTGGATTCATCAACCATTGGGTTTCACTTGGATGTGAAATTTTATGTGCCTCCTCTGACCCTCTCGAGACTATCATCAGTCGTGTGCCCTACGAGCCTATATCACTCATTCCCCCATGTCTACCTCTGTGACCGATGATTCCTCTACCTATTTAGGGACCCTTGAACCCCATTATAATTTTTTACTATGAAATTACAATACTTTTGTTACAGCGAGAGAACATCGAAAAACCCCTCCTATCTTAGTATTTGGGGAGGGAAGGGGTTGCAAGTCCAAACTAGTCTTGGCCCAGAACAAGTATTTAGTTGATATGGCTTATAGGAAACAACTCTCCATTGATTGGGGCACTTAGAGAAGTGAAATGCCCCAAAGGGGTTTCCCCATGATCATTCTCTGTTTTAATTTCAGGGGCCTAACCAACCTATCCAAACAATTGGCCCTATGCAGGTTAGTAGATTTAGACCATTTTTTTGTTCTCCTCCTACAAGAAACCATGGGAGATGGGGATTTTGTAACAATACTTCCAGAAAGACTATTGGTAGGCCAGTCCTTTACCCGCTTTGATGCTCGAGGGATATCATACAACATTGTGATAGGATGGAATCCTCGTTATATAAAATAAATTAGTGTTGGGGAATGGATTCTTCTCTAGGGCTCAACTTTCATTTGACGTAACTAAACAAAATATTTTATGGTCCTTAATATCTATGGTTTGTTGCATGATAAGCTCCCTTTTTGGGAATTTGTTGCCCAAAAGTCTTGTCTTTCTAAAGACAATATCATCATTGGAGGGGACCTAAATTTATCACTTGGAGCAGCTGAAAGATGGGGACCTCGGGCACAGGATGATCCAAATATGAATTTTTCACAAGCTTTCTTTCTAAGAACCACCTGATTGACATTGAACCGGTGAATCTCAAGCCATATTGGAAGAATAACAGAATGAGAGAATAAAAAGTTTCAAAAATATTGGATAGGTTCTTGCTAGATAATCAAGTGGTAGAGGATATACCACTACTCAGGCAATGGATAGGGGAGGGTGGAAGCTCGGATCACTCCCCCATTTATTTGGAAATCAATTATATGGGTCAGAAACCTCCCAACCCTTTCAAGTTCAATTTGGTCTAGCTTAAAGATGAAGGATTTCTAGAGTTTTTTCAATCAAATTGGAATCTTTATCATCCTTTTATGGGTGCTTCAAAGGGAGCCCAATTTACTTCACCTTAAAGAAGTCAAAGAACCCACTATCAAAAGGTTAGTGAAAAAATGGGAGAGGGACTTTCAAGAAATTTTCTCGATGGAAGAAAAGCTCAAATCCATCTTTGAGGAATATTTGGAGGGATATGATATAGTGGAATAAAAAAATAAGTGTTTTTTTTAGAAGATAAAAGGAAAAGCATCCTATTAGATATTGAGGCCACCTGGATACAAAATAAATGAGGCATCGGTGAGTTATGGCATAGAAGATTGGGTCATCTACACCATGGATATTTGAAGATAATGTAACATATTTATAAAATTCTTCCCAAGGGTGCACTTGAGAAGTGTGATACATGCAAAGGGTGTACATTGGGGAAGTACACCAAAGCCACCTTCCATGACAAGGACGGTCAAGCGAAACTGCTCCTTGAAAGAGTTCACTCAGATGTGTGTGGACTGTTCTCGATAGCCTTCATGGCCAAAAAAAGGTATTATGTGATTTTTTTAGATGATAATTGATGCAAGTGTTTGTTATTCTTCATGCATAAAAAAGACTAGATGTTCTTAAAATTTTGTGAGTTCAAAGAACTTGTTGAAAAGGAAACATACAGGAAAGTGAAGCCTCTCAGGAGCAACAATAATTTCGAATATGTGTCGAATGAATTCAATAAATTTTGTGCATTAGAAGGAATTTGACTATAATTAATAGCACATCATAACCCACAACAGATTGGGGTTACATAAACAAAGAATATAATCATTGCAGGAGTTGCACGAACGATATTACATGATCAGGGAATACCGTTGAACTTATGGGAGGAAGCATATAACACAGTTGTGTATGTGCAGAACACGAGTCCTCATCAGATCCTAGGGATGAGTACACTAGAGGAATCCTTTTACGGTAAGAAGCTAGATGTGGCACACTTATAATTTTTGGTTCATCAATTTACTGTCATGTTACCAAGGATGCATGGAAAAAGCTAAAATAAAAAACTGAGTTGGGAATATTTTTGGGGTACATTAATATACCTCACAACTATCGGGTGTACCTTCCATCTCACATGATGAAAATAGTTTGTAGAGATGTGAAATTCGAAGAAGGAAAGGTCATGCAAATTTATCTTCAGAGGGAGCTTCAGTTTCATGTAGATGAGGATGTTTTAGCTCCAAAACAAGAACCTCAAGATGTGGATTAGTCACAAGGAGAGGTTGCACCAGAGAGGCTGACTTGTTGATGAATGATGCTAGAGAGAATGTGGTAGCACACACATCAGAGTGCAGGCAGAGAAGGTCCCCAGATCGGTACACTGGCTACCTGGTTCTTATGATCGAGTGTAGAGACTGAGCCATCCTCATTCAAAGAAGAAGTGCAAAAACCAATATGGGTTGATTCCATGGTAGAGGAGCATGACTCCATTATCAGAAAAAGTGCATGGAAATTTGTCCCAAGACCATAGGACAAGTTAGTTGTAGGATCCGGGTGGATCTACAAGGTGAAGCAAGTAGCAGATGGGAGTGTCGAGAAACACAAAGTCAAATTTATGGCCAAGGGGTTCTCTTAGGTGGAGGGAATTCATTATGAAGATACCTTTTATCTAGTAGAAATATACTCTTCAATTAGATATATTGTAGCACTTTCAGCATAGATGGGATGGAGAATACATTAGATGGATGCAAAGGAAACTTTCCTCAATGAAGTGGTTGAGGAAGAGGTTTACATAGAGGAGCTGCAAGGCTTTGAGACCTTTGACATACAGTCGCATGTGTGTAGACTCAAGCGAACGTTGTATGGATTGAGACAAGCACCCCGTGCTTGGTACATTAGGATAAAAAACTATTTCACCAGGTTGGGCTTCACCAAAAGTGAAGCAGATGTGAACCTTTACCATATTGTGGCTGAAGGTAAATTATTTATTATAGTATTATATGTTGATGATTTAATTCTAACAGGTGAAGATAAGCTAATCAAATATTGCAAAAAGGATCTTGCAAGATAATTTGAGATGAAGGACATGGGGCTCTAGCATTATTATTTGGTTTGGAAATTTGGCAAAGACATGGGGAACTGTTTGTCTCTTAGGACAAGTATGCTAACAAGATATTGAAGAAGTTTCACATAGAGAGAAGCAAACCCATGGAGACTACTCTAGCAGGGAATTGGAGGAAGGAAGGTGCTACTTCAAGTGAAGTGGTAGAAGCTACCATTTACAAGAAGCTTGTGGGTTCAATTATGTACTTGGTGAACACACGACCAAACATGTGTTATGCATTTAACCATCATAGTCAAGAAATGGTTAAGCCAACCAAGCTATATTGGAAGGCAACCAAACATGTGTTGAGATACCTCAGAGGCACCACTCAGTTAGGTATTTGGTACACGTGGTTAGAGGGAGTGAAGCTGCAAGGCTTCGCAGATGCATATTGGGCAGGGAGTCCATCCGAAAGGAAGAGTACATCAAGTGGTATTTTCAGAATTGGGTCAACAACAACTTCTTTTTACAACAGGAAGCAGAGATCAGTTGCACTCAATTCCGCAGAAGCGTAGTACATGGTTGCTAGTCAAGCAACTTGTGAAGCTATCTGGAAGAGGAAGATCCTTGTTTGGTTAACATATAGATCCTAAAGTGATTTATTGTGACAAATAGAGTTGCATCAAATTCTCGATTAATACATTTTTTCATGATAGGTCCAAGCATATCGACATCTGGTACTGCCATCTTAGAGATTGTGTGCAGAGGCGGATCATGATGCTAGAGTACATTCCTATATAGGAACAAGATGCATCATTTAGATGAAGGAACTTTCAAAAGGAAAATTTGAGTTCCATAGAGGCAATATCGGGGTATCAAATAATCCCTTTCTTGTTGAGAGGGAGTGTTGAAAATGGAAACAAGAAAAGATTCGAATTTAATTTTCCCTTCAATTAAATTAGAATAAAATTGCAGTTCCATTAAATAAGTTAGTATGACTTAGTTGGTTCAGTTAATTCGAGTTGAGGGCCTAACTTGAGTCATGTAGAGTGTCTCCTACAAAATAGGAGCCCTGGTTGAGTTTATTTTGAGTTGTAATTAATTAATTTAGTTTATCTGAGTTAAAATCAATTTAACTAGTTATAACTTATGATGGAACTAGTGAAAGGTCAAAGAGTGGAACTTGGACTTGAACCAAATATAGTGATCAATAAGATAATTGATGATTCACTCATAAATAACTCATGCATGTCAGTTCTAAAAAAGATCTAGTTGAGATTGGAGTTCAAGGGCAGTGTACTATCAATTGTATAATCATCCAAATTGTATAGGTGGTGCGTACAGTTAGAGGAAGGCCCATAATGGATTGTGCAGTATGGATTGGGAATTTACCTAATTAATAGGGCCTAATTACACAAGGAAACAATGAACTGAAATAGGGATCCTAGAGGGCATAAAATTGGTTAACTATTGAACCAGGCTTCTTTAGGAATCAGTGAGACAAATAGAGATAGTGCATATTTTTCTCAACTTGGAGAAAATAATTGTAATCTTCTCATATTTTTTGACTTATGAAATATAAAGATAACGTGGTTTTCAGTTGTGGATTTCCATATGAAATACTTGTGTATTGTGTGATTGGAATTATTTCTCTTTCAAGTTTTGTGATTTTGTGATCTAAATTGGTTTCCGCAATTGGTATAGTATATTCAAGTATATTGTTTTAGCATATTACAATTATCAATTTGAATATACATGGATTTTCTACAAATAACCCATCATATTTAAATGGATTTCGACCTATTTTGCTTTGTAATTGTATTTTCAAAGTGATTTCAAAAGTCATTGCTCAAATAATCAATCCTATACTCTCTGACTCCATCTCAAAATAGCAATTTTCTTTCATTGAAGGGCGAAAAATTCATGAAGAAATAGGAGTGGCTCAAGAGGGATTTCATAGCCTAAATAAGAGAATGTTGAATGGCACAATTTTAAAATTGATCTTTCCAAAGCTTTTGATAGTGTAAGCTGGCTCTACATTCACCTCCTTCTCACTCATCTGGGTTTTAGGTTGAATTTTGTCAATTGGATAATGAGTTACATCACCACTATATTCTTTATGGTGTCCACTAATGTAGCAACATCACCTTTATTTTGGGAAAATATGGGACTCTTCCAATGGTGCCCTCTCTCCCCCTATTCTCCCTCTTGGTAGTTGAAGTACTTAGTAGATATTTGGGGATGCAAGCAGAAGAGGTGGTTTTTAAGGAATCAAATTTGCCCAAAATTTCAACATAACCCATATTTTGTTTTTTGATGACATTCTCATTTTTTATAGTGGTTCCAAGAAGGAAGTGAGGGATATTGAACAAGTTCTTTCCTTGTTTGAAACTATTACACGTAAGATCACAAATCTTCATAAATATTCTTTAATCCCTTTCAGGATTATTGAAGACAAACTAAGATTTCATGAGGAACTATTCCCCTTTGTTCTATCCACTTTGGAGGATGATTTAAATATTTGGTCTTTCTATTAAAGCCAAACTCCTACAAGAAAACAAATTGGCTCTAGCTATTGGCTAAAATTGAAAGAAGGTCGAAATCTTGGAGCTTAAAGTGGATTTCGAGAGAAAGTCATTTGGTTCTTATTAAATCCATTTTGGAAGCTATACCTGTCTACTATATTTCCTTGTCATGGATCCCTAAGGATATCTTGAAGAGAATGCATAAGTTGTGCTTCAAATTTTTTTAGACAAGATCTTCAAAACAATAGCATTCATTAGAGAACTTTTGAGGTCTAAAATGGGCATCCTAATAAAAATGTACAACCAAAATAAAATTTATAAGAAATAATACGGTTCATGATGATGATTTCAACCATGGGGGATGATTCACCATTTTTGGGGTAAAAAAGTAAAAATATTAAAAGATAATAAAATAATAAAATAATTTTTTCAACTTGTATTTTCAATTTATCTCCCTAAGGTTTTACTAAAATTTCGAGTGGGGGTACTCGTTGGATGCAAAATTTAATTCTTCATCCAATGAGTACCCATGTTGCATACTTTTGATGGAACATGCTACACGAAAAATGAGAAATACATGAAACATTGTGATTGCGATCACACTTTTCATGTATTTCTCATTTTTCATGTAGCAGGGTCCATCGTAAGTATGCATCATGGGTACTCCTTGGATGAGGAATCAAATTCTGCATCCAACGAGTGTTCCCGCTCTAAATTTGAGTAAACTCATAGTGAGATAAGTTGAAAAAATGGGTTTTTCCTTTTTCCCTCTAAAATTTGATGATGTAACATAATCTTATTCTATTATTTCCACTATTATTTTATAATTTCCTTAGGAGGCCCATTTTAGATCTCAAAATTCCCCTAATGTTCCATAGGTTAAACGGGACAAAATTTCCACCCCCAAACCTGGGGAGGTTGGGGACTCAAGCACCTTCCCTATTTCTCCCAAACTATGGCTCCCAAGGTCATATGGTGTTTGGTCTCAACACAGAGCCTTTGGAAAATAGTGTTTCATAGGAAATATAGCTTCCCATTTCTATTCAATATTGGATTAGAAGCCGCATCAAGAACATGCATAATGTCTCTATCATATGGCGAGCTATTATTACATCCATCTCTCTTAATGAAGACAGTATGGCATGGAAAGTTGGGAATGGATCTCGCCTTCTGTTAGGTCAGGACCCTTGGATGGCATTCAACAATGCCCATATGCTCCTTGTAGACCTCTTTAACTTCATTCATGACAAGGGTATTTATACTCTCAATTAGGTGGTTGCTCCTTTTGAGAATCCCTTAAGAGGCCAAATTTGGCTCTTTGGTTGATAATTTAATCTTTCCTTGGGCCTTTGGGAGAACTAGTTCGTCTACACACGAGCTCTTAGGGATGGCCACATTCGACTGACAAGAAACCTTGATGAATTCAATTGGTCTCATTCCCCTTTTGGTGTCTACACTCCCAAAATGGGTACTATTTCCTCATTTTTTACAGGATACCAAAAAACCATGTAAATTAGTGGCTACATCTTTGGAAATTAAAATGCCCAGCCAAAAACAAACTCTTTATGTGGTGTGTTCCAAAAAGAAAAGTACCTACCTAGGAATTTATCCACGGAAGGAAAGAAAAATAAGGGCCCAACTGGTGCAGCCTATGCAAACTATCAGATGAATCTATTTCCCAGATTTTTATTGAATTCTAATAAACACTCAGGATATATGAATTTTTTTAGTTTCCAAGTTAGGCCAAGCCTACCAATGGATGGGAGGAAGCCTTCTCGAGACTTGGCATCAATGGTGTGATAACATAGAGATCAAGGATTTTAAAGTTATTCCACTTTCTTATTGGGGTACAAGGCTTGAACTGAAAAAAAATATCTTCAATGATTGCTTGATCCCCCTAGAGAATATAGTTGCCTAATCTCTTACAATTTTAGAGGTACTTCCAAAACCAAAAGCTTCACAATTCGACAAATTGTTTCTCGAATTACAAGTTGAAAAAACTATTACCTATGATTTTTTCAATGGGACATCCTAGGGTGACCCTCAGGTATGTTGTGAAGGGGTGGTTATGTTCTTAGAGAATAACCATTTATTCCATCTAAAAATGGGTCTATAAGAGGGCTTAAAAAACTTTACAAAGTGTAGAAATTAGCTGAATAAATCACTTATTCAATGGAGATTAACCCGATTACACATCAATTTCGAATTGCATGCATAACACATAATATCATCTACAATTAATTGTCACATGCGGAAATAATAGAAGCAATCTCACATCAAATCAATCACACATTAACTCAGTATGTATGGGGAAAGCCTATAGCTGAAAACCCCACAGCTATTGTGTATATTATAATGGAGAAATCATGTAACCAAACAAGTACAATAATCCTCACAAGTACTCAGTACTTTCTCATAAAGTCACACACAATCTAGCTTAGTTTTGAACAAGTCACTGGTTCAAAACTCCCTGCCAATTGCCTTGCCTCTATTGCGCAATCATGGCCTGGTTATGTAGAGATCCAAGGTTAGAATCCCCTTGGCTTGACTGCGCAATTTTCATTGACAATTCCTCCAAGTGTAATGCAAATCCCATGCAAAATTGATCCTCCAACTGATAGCTTTACTCTCCCTTTCATCTACCTCTTCCACTGGTCTCCACTGAACTGATCATGCACTGTAGTGAACTGAAGTGTTCTTGAGTTGACTAATGAGTTACTAATTAGTGAATTAAATAATATTTAATTCACTCCACTCATAACTAATTGATTAGCCAGTTAAACTAATCTCAACTAGTTCAACTAAAATAAACAGAACACAACTCCACTGTCTGTCTCATTAACTCCTCCAAAACTTCTGCCACTGAAGTCCAACTGAAGTCAACCATGCAAGATGCCATCAAACCCTAGGAACCACGTGATTCCTTTGTCAGTTGCATGAGCCACCTCCATGACTCAAACTGAAGTGCTCCAAGAGAGTAAACTGTTGTTTATAGTCTAAATATTATTAAGGGTAAATAATATTTGACTTTCATATTTTTAGGAGAGGCAGTCTAAAAATAGCCTGTGACCTAAAAATATGAGTCTCATCTATTTTTACCAACATGTCGCATGCTTCAAGAATCTCCAACTGGAATCCCCGAATCATGCTCCATATGTCTAAAAATAGACATAGTCTAAAAATAGACTTTGCGCCAGAATTTGCCTGCGGGCCCACTTAGTGAAGGCGACTTCATTCCACTAAGCTCCATCATCTTGCTGCATTTTCAAATACAAAGCTCACGACTCTAAAACTCCTTTTAGTTTTCGCTATTTTGAAAGGTATCCACACCCTACAAGTCTTCGGTGATTCACATCTAGTAGTAAATTGGATCTATGGCTGAGTTAAGGATGAGGTATTATTAAAACGAAATGAAGGTTTTTAGGAGTTATCCATCCCAAGAGTCAAGTTTGAAGGTCCTCAAATCCATCTCTGTGTTGAAGCTCCTTGACTAAAGGCATATGAAATGTTGTGTCTCTGTGGAGTTTTTCTAGCCTGAGCCTCTAAGCTCCCTCATCCCTTTAACTTGAGAAACTATTCTATGTGGTACATGAGCTTCTTTGTAGAACTATTGTCTATGATTCATGCGAGCTACTTGAGGCATCATATCTCTATGAATATTTTATGACATATGCGAAGGTCTAAACTCATGATATATTTATTGTGGAAGAGGTTGAAATAGTCGCAGACCTCATTGAGTTTGATTTTTCCTATCTCTATGGTCAATATCATTAATTTGAATGGCATCCAAACCATCCTATGGTATATGAGTTACATATCTATAATGTTATCTAATTTCTCTCTGAGGCTATGGGTGGAGTTCCCTTATATTTGTGTTGTGTTACCTCTGTAACCCTAATATCCAAACCTAATTTGAGCCTATTGCATTGAATGAATCCTAGATATGATTTTCATTACCCCTATATGGAATCTGAATTACATGGCATCCAAGGCATCCGAGTTGTGTGGAAGGAATAAAAGAGATTTTTTGTTTTGTTTCTATATTATGGTACATGTCAAACTTATGAAGGGTTGAAGTGTTGCATTGTATAGGCCTATTATGACAAGTCTTCAGTTGAACTATTAAGACAAGTCTTTTATGAAGAAGTGAAAACTGAAGTATGAGGCAATAAAATTGATGAAGACATTATGTTCAAGATTATTATGCCACTTTGGAACAAGGATCAAGTCAAAGTCTCTAATAAAAGAAGATTGAAGGCATATCAATGACATATCCCAGAAGAAAAAGTATGATTTGAGAAGTCTAATTCAAATCTGAGCCTGAAATGGTATGTGTCCTATATATAGTTATAAGTATAGATGCACCAAGCTAACCTGATCGATATAAAAAATAACCTAAATGATATCATTGTGAGCCTTGGTTATGGGCCAATATTAAATTTTTTTGCAAAATATCCATTGCAAAGAAGTTTGTCAAAGAAGTCCTAAGGCTTGTTGCAAATTCTAAATCACGTTGAAATATCTTGATAGGAATTGACATGTATAATATCTCTCACTTTGAATTTCTACAGTGATGGGTGGCTCATTATTTCAAAGATATTAATAGTGTCCAAATTAAAATAGTTAAGTGACCTTGTACATTTTGTCATGTCATGTTGTCTATAGGAGCAACAAGTGAAAGATCTAGAGTAACATTCTTTGTAGCAAATTTGTCAATCTTGTGAGACATAGAATTTTTTAAACAAATCTTTAAAGTATGAAAAACTCTTTGTACCCCTTTTTGGGAAGCACGATTTCTGTTAGACCAAAACCTGCAGGTGTTAGTCAACGATTGCATCTCCAGATATAAGGATCCATGAGAGGCAGTTAGTCCATGTCATGAAACACACAGGGAGCATTGGTTTATCCAATGTCCAACAATATCCCCCCCAACATGATTCAGGTGTGTATCTAACTTGTGACCTAAACTATGATACCACATGTTTGGAATCACGATTGTAGTTAGACCAAAACTCACAGGTGTTAGTCAACAATCGCATCACCATAGATAAGGATTCATGAGAGGAGGTTTTTCCATGTCTCTAAACACACGGGGAGCGTTAGTTTATCCAATGTCCAAAAATAATTCTGGAAGTCAACTTTGAAGCCTATTGGAGCATCCTTGTAGTTGTTGTTGAGGTCCCTTGAATCAGACTTAAGAAAGAATCATAACAGACCTTTATGGTTTTTAAAATTTTGTGGTTGTTGTTAATTACAGAATCTGGATTATCCACAGTATCATAAAACAATGGTTGGCATTTCAAATACCAACGGGATCCATCTTCAGGACGAGAAGTGAATAACATACCTTGTTGACATATTGAAGGAGTTATCTTGGAAGGATTGGTGACCATATTTTAATCAAACCTCGTAATACACCTTCTTATCATAAATATTGTCAAGAATAGGAGTTTTTGATTAAAGACTTATAAAAGATTGTTATAAGTCTAAGGACTTGTTGAAGGATTTTAAATTAGATTATGAAGGCTAAGTTCATATTTTGAATATCAAAGGTTGCATCATAAATGAATGAAGACATTTTGATCTAAAGGAATTTCTTATATGGATAAGACTAGAATAATAAAGTCTAATACACTTTGAAGAGTAAAATACTATTACTATGAATAAAAGGTTTCCTGATTTAGAGAGATTGAGGATGAATATTGATTTATTAATGATGAAAAGAATCTAGGGTTTCGAAGACTGAATGTATTGTCTATATTTTAGGGATATTTTGGGTTTGTAAACTCTAGAAAGGGTTTGAACAATAAATCCCTAGGGTTTGGGAAACCCTAGTATTACCAATGTTGAAAATGATGAAGTTGAAAAAGAATGCAAGGATGAATATTAATCAAAACCCTAGGAAAGATCATTCATAATGTTGAGATCGAAAAATAAAAATGATGAAGATAAGTGTTACTCATTTAGGGGTTGTAAATCCTAGACTAAAGCTGAAGAATCATTAGGGTTTGGATTTAAAACCCTATCCAAACAAGTTTTAACCCTATATAGAAAAAAAGGGTTGGAGATGAAAGCCTAGGGCTTATGAATTGATTACTTCTGCTTAAAATATCAAACACTAGCTCCTAGAAGTAATGACATCTTGATGATGAGGTTTATTTTCAAGTTGGATGCAAGAAGTAATCTTAAGAGGGAGTTAACATATTCTCAAGAAATAAGTACTTTGTTGATTATTTCTATTATTTTTATTCATAGTCCCTTGTCTTTGCATATCTTGCTTGGTTATATTTTTTCTTCCATGGACTCCCAACGAGGATTGCAGGTACATAATGAACACTGCTAGGATGTGGAAATAATTGAAAAGGATGGAAGAATAATGTGAAAACAATAATCATGATTGGATGGTCTTTGGATTCAGAGGGAGCAAACAAGATCAACATGATTGAAACATGTTTTGATCTATGACGAAAATAAGTCAGTTGTGACTTCCAAGATGAAGATGGCTAAATTTCTTGAAGAATGATTTTGATCCAAAGATGTTCAAGATGAGCCTATGACTTCTCTACATGTTGATGATATGTTTCTAAAAAGGGTTGAGGACCTCCTTGTCTAGTTTAAGAGGGAGTTTTTTTTGTGAAGGCATGAGCCTGATGAAATCCTTGTTGTGATTTAGCATAATGGATTATAAGTCAATGAACATCTCCATGATGGAAAATTGAGGAAGTTGCAAGACTCTGTTGTTGACTTGGTTGATTCTCTAATTGGCTCATGAATCTATTTATTGCATATTATGATGATTGCTTTTGTAATAAGTTACGACTGA
This sequence comes from Pinus albicaulis, assembly GCA_034641835.2. NCBI lineage: Eukaryota > Viridiplantae > Streptophyta > Pinopsida > Pinales > Pinaceae > Pinus > Pinus albicaulis. Next base: position 237,733,852 of record CM076569.1, on the reverse strand, counting down.
AGATGAATGAATAGTTGATTTTTCATCCTATTGTTATTTGTTGGATTGTTTGATCAAGTGTTGAAATCCACCATGGCTATTTTTTTTTCTATTGAGTAGGTTTTTGATGTTTTCTTCTTTGAGAAGCCTGGAATGGATGAAAATTCCTCTCGGAGAGGGACCATTTATTATATAGTTTCATGAATATTCCTTGGGCTGAGGCTGAGAAACGAATGGATTGGTCAAGAAGATTGTCACTCCCGTAGTTCTATTGACTAGGAGACTAGTGAGTGTAGTCGGGGAGCTTGGTTCTGAGGCACGAAGTGATCAGTTGGGTTATGATGACTAAGAGACCAATGATTTTGGTCAGGGAAACTGATTTTGTGATCTCTAACTTAGGAAATTGTTGATAGACCTATGGATTTGTCAGGGAGATTGATCTCGAGTTCCCTTTCTTGGGCAGTTGCTAAGAGGCCTATGGATTGGTTGTGAAGGATGAGTTATCTCCCTTGGGTTGTGGACCGAGAGACTATATAGTTAGGGATTTATATAGGGATTCTTCCCTTGGGTCATGGACAAAGAGACCTTGTTTATGGTTAGGGAGATGGACCCTGTGTAACCATTTCATATGGTTGAAGAGTTTGGCCTCATGAACGATATTGATTGATGTGATGTGTTTTATGCCATGTATCTTTCCTTATAATGTGACTTGTGACATCTCCCTTGGGATGTTGTTAAGATACCTATGGATGGTCGAGGAGATTGATCTTGAAAGAGAGAGACTTGTACATCTAATCTCTCCCTTGGGATGTTGTTGAGAGACCTATGGATTGGTCAGGGATATTGATCTTGAAAGAGAGAGAGACTTGCACATTTGATCTCTCCCTTGGGATGTTGTTGGGAGACCTATGGATTGGTCGAGGAGATTGATATTGAAAGAGAGAATGAAAATTACCTCCTTGGCTAAGAGGGAGTGTTGGAATTTGAGTAGCCATGATTGGTATTTTCATCTTAAGAAGAAATGGAAAATTTGAATTAATATTTGATGCCTCCTAAATTACTCAAGTTGGACTCCTATTGTTAAAATTATCCAGGCCCCTTTGGAGGAACCCTTTCGACCCTCTTTGAAGATTATATATAGGTTATCACTTCTCCTATGTTGACCATCGACTTATGTCTTGGTTATCTCTAATCCAACGATGTTAGAAGAAAATGAAGGGGGTTGAAATTCATAAGGAAAAGGAGGGGGGATTGGCACTTGATCTTATTATTGGTTATGGATTTGTTTTTTATCTTGATGTTGTTATTTATGATGAATTGATGAATTTTTTAAGTCTCTCTCTCATAAGGAAATATTTATGGGTTTTCCTCTTATGGGATTTTCCCTAGTCGCGGACCTAATTTTCATTCCTCATTGTTTCATTGTTGTATTTACTTCTTTTTTCATTTTTAATGGTTGAAATTTCCTTATGTATAACTGCTAATGGTATTGGATACTATATGAAATTTATGCTTATAAATAATTTTAAGTAGTAATATGTTTGAAGGAAATTGTTTATGGTTTTTTTCTCCTAGAAAAATCAACATTACAGTTGTAAAAACCTCAATTTTTACCATTGGTGGATGAGATTGTTTCTTCGAAATTTTTCTTCACTCAATCCTTGGATAAACATGTTTACAAGGAGAAAAATATTATAGAAGACACCCTCTTTAAGGAGGGAATTCCATTGGTCCATGGGACATGGATGATCGTAGATACTTAGAATGAAAATTGTTTTGAGTTTTATCATAGACCCTTCATAGAAGGGGAATTTCTAGATTAATTTCATTTTTTTGTCTCACTTACTTCTACTTACAAGCTCATATACAATGGATAGATAATATTATATTTATTGTTTCTTCTATCTACCTATATCTATGCATATATATAAATTACAATTCCATCCACCAAAAATTTCCATACTCTTTCTTTATGTAACATTTAGTATGAAGGCTCTTAAGCCACACTATGGGATTAATCCCGGGGGGTATTCTATTTTTAATGGAATACATGAGTGACATGTATCAACAAAATGTAATTATATATCATCTTGACAATAAAATTACACTTTTTATGGGTAAAAAAATTATTATTCTGGAAAACAAAATTTCTAGAATAACTTTAATGTTCCAGGAAAATTGCATAACTAAATAAAATTTAGGATTATGAGGTTAACAGATGGAAACTATTGTTACCTACCAATGCCAAATCGATGTTATAAAACTAGGACTAAGCCTCAGAATGGGTTGCAAGTTCACTTGAACTCACCTTTGAATCTATTCAAGGTTTTCTTGGACTCAACTTAGACTCGACTAGAAATTGAAAAAAATTGAATTTTATGAGTGAGTTTACTATAAACTACATAAATATCAAAATTTTAATGCAAAAAATAATTTTAAAATTCCAAACCATTAGAGACAAAATGAAAATTTTTTTCTCATGTATATACCATGTAAGGGTGAATATAACACAATGGAACTTAGTGCAATACATATTTGAAACAAAATACATGATCAACAAGGATCTAAATAGCCTCCCAAGTTCAAAATGCAACATGATACAAGCTACTAGCCTAGCACATATTACTGATCAACATGATAAATCATCAAACACGTCATTACTATTTCAAATGGGATCCTCAACATGAGCTAATGCTTGCCATTATTGGAGCTAATCTTGGAACTAAATCCAAATTAATCCACCCCAAGTCATCAATATTAGGACCAAACTCTGTTGAATGAATCTCCTCTACCCACGTTGATGTTTGATTATCATTCAACATAATGGAATATGTATCGAGTCTTCTCTTTAGTAATTGAAGCAATTATTTTCACATTATGAAAATCCTATTTTTAGGAGTTAGAACTACTATTTTTTATAGGTAAATATTCATAGGTGGCATGTAGCAGAGGAGCAAGGTGACATTTGACATCTATGATTAGTGGACTTGTCTTTGGTTCAATGCAGTTCAATTTTATAGAATTCTAAAAACTGCTATTCTATTGAATTTTGGATGGGATGTAAAATTTTATTTTCATTGTATGGGGCTTGACAAGGTTGGAACCCTTTTAAAACATAAAAAATTAATGACAATACAAAAAATTTAAGTAAAAATTTTCATTTTCTTTATATTCCCTTTCTAGGTTGGATTATAGCTTCCAAAAACACTAAATACTAATAAACGATTAATATTTATGTTATCATTTAATGTTGGATTGTGACTCCAAAACTCCAAATTCTCACGAATGACCAAGGAAGTGTGTGTTTAGGGTTTATGGTGAGAGAAACTTAGTTCATGTAAAAAAATTGTTTCCCCCCAAAATGACACCTCAAATTATAGGGAACCAACCTATTATGGATGCAACCGAGTTGGACCAATTTTAGTACTAGGTTGATCGATTTTTGTATTAAAATGGTTGATTGAAATAACAAAATTGATCCCTAGCCATTTTTGTGGCTAAGTTAATGCCCTTGAATAATAACTTGATCAACTAGACCAATTCCAAGTCCTAGTAAACACTAGGCTAGATTTATATGGACTTATTAGGATCCTTCTTCTGAACAATGGACTCACACAATACTCACACTGAGATTATCAGTCACCCTTGTAATAATTGTGTACAACCTAGGAAACTTAGTTGACCAATTAAGACTTGGTGTCTTGAAGCTTTTATTGGGAATACTGTATTTATTTATTCTGGTCATGTGTATGTTGAAAATCCTACCCTAACTAACCATTGGTATATGGGTGGAATTATTATTATTATTTAAATACAAGTTTGACACTATCAACTTTGATCAAAAGGGGTTGGACGTGTGCCTCACACACACACACACACACATGTATATATATATATATGCTCAAGATGCTCTAGTAGTATATTTGGTCATTAATTTAGTCTTTTATTTGGTCATTAATTTATTCATTAATTTGGTCATTGAATTAGTCATTGATTTGGTCATTAATTTCCTACAATTAATGACCGAATATACAACAAAATATATTACTAGATGATCACCCAAAAAAAAAATTAACAAACAAAGAAATATGAACAAAATGTTGGTCGTGTTATAAGATATTGTAAATTAACTACTAATAGTCATATATATGCAAATTTTAGTCATCGTTTGAGACCAATTAATGACCAAAGTTTTATGACTAAATTTTAGTCGTGTTATAAGATACTGTAAATTAGCTACTAATATTCGTATATATGAAAAAATTAGTCATCATTTGTAATCACAAATTTATCATTTGTAGTATTCATTTATATTATTTTTTTAGTTTCATATTCATTATATAAATGACTACTTTAGTAGTTTATATTCATTTCATTTACTTTCATTAACAATTGTCATAAGCAACTATTTTAGTCGTATATTTATTTTATTTGTGTTCATCATTAATAAACAAAAAATACTAATTTAGTAGTTTTAGATTGATTTTATGTGTTCATTATTAATCAACATAAATTAATTAGTATGATTTTGCAACTAAATTAAAAAAAAAAGGTCATATAATGTACATGTTCATCTAATATGAAAACGCAAAGTTACATATGTTAATGACAATACTAAGTGATATCAAGTGCAACTATAAATAATTCCAACCACATAAATTATATTATATAAAATGTTAAGTATTACAATATGAGTTTCCAACTTAATATTTGTTGGAGTACAATTTACACATGAAATATTATTTCAACACTTCAAAACATTATCATTGTGTTTCCAAGGCATTGCAGATGAATTCACCAAGTCTGAAAACTTGACCATCAATCTCTACATGTGTGTCATATGTGGGATATTGGATCTACATATACCAGTAGACAAGTTATCTTCTCTCTCTCTTTAATTTTCATTTTTTCACTCTAGCATTATTGTTCTCCTCTCATTTAATTCCTTCCTCTTACCATCAATATTGAGTTCCTTTTCTAAAAAGAAGAAGAGGAATATACAATGTAGAGTATAAGACATGAAAGTCGATGAACACTGGAATATAAAATAAAGTAGACTATAAATGATTTATACAATATATATACCTCAACATAAGAAATATTTTTAATGTCATTTTTCCCCATAAAAGCAAGAAACTCGAACAAGTTTTCTTCAATTGGGAAATAGTGGCAACTATCTGGCTAGATGACCTGTATAAACAAAGAAATTAAAGCGTCACCTAGAATAAATTTTGTACCTACCGTGTTCTCAGTGTACAAAATTTGTTGATGAAACATTATCTTCTACTAAAGTAATAAATGAAAATAGAACCACACATTTCTATCCCAATATTTTGAATCCCCATGCTTATGGTACATTGCAATTTTGATTTTATCCAACATAATCAAACACAGTATAGCTATAAATTTCTACTAAGAATATCTCATGCTCCAATTTTGTAGTTGTATCATTTCCTCTAGTTGTCTTTAAGATGCAATGATACTTCCACAATAAAATTGGTCAGTATAAATTTAATGGGTGGATAAAATTATTGCTAACACAATATTACAACAAGAAACTAAAAAATAATAATACAAGACTTTGTAAATTGCGATGCTAACCAGGAATATAGAAATATTCAATTGTGAGTGTACCATGGGCCAGGGGAAAAGGAATCCAATTACCAAAATCAAACAAATTATATTCATATAAAAACTAAACATGTTGGATCCACATTCAAATGTAAAGTAGCTGGGGACTCGCTATATCAAATACTTTTTAGAGTGTACGGGTAGATATTAATACCATTAACAAGAATTTTAAAATATATTTGTCACACATGACCTAAAATGTGGCAACAAATTTGATATATTCACTACCTGTATACATTTCAAAATGCATTGCAATGATATAAGAGTATCAAAAGGGACTGCACATAATTACATATTCACTATCCACTTTTATTGCAAGACAACATTCAAATAACTACTATAACTTACCTTAAAAAATATGCCAAAATTTCTATTCGTTTCCATGAATATCCCTGGCTGTCAGTTCCTGGGAAGGTGTTTGCAGAGTGAAATCTTGACCAAAACAAACAAAACAAAATAAAACAATAACAAAACTTAATAGGAGACAAATACGACAAATACCCTTACCTTTTGATCCTTCAAAGAATGCAATATTCTCTTAAAAAGTTCTAAAATTCTAAGCACTTATCTATTAAATCACAAATAGAACAACTATGGGAAAATAAGAACCACACAAGTGGAGGAAAAACTTTTTCTGTAGCTGACATGGCACATAAAACCTGTCGTCAGTGCTAGTGTTACTTGTAGTCAATGTTTTACAAAAGTAATTATTCGGTTACTTGATTGGTGTGTCGAGGTCAGAACCAAGATACCAATATTTTATTTTGTGTTGCACAGTATCATCAAGTTTTAGTTCCCTACACAAATGGAACTAGTACCAAATCATTTCTCACCAAAATTGGTAATTAAAGCAAAGCACATATAATGAAATTGAAAATGTATTATAACATTGAGAGGTTGCAATGCCATTTGAGCATATACTTCATCTATTTCCACATCTTCTTCGAATTCAATAAGGTGTTTATTAAATTTTAAATCTTGTATATATAACGATATGAATAAAAGTGTTCACAACCAAAGTAAGGATGAAACGCAGAGAACCCACATGCATTGTAACATTGTGAAGTTGGAAGATTAATTGAGTTGGAAGATTCAGATAATTGGATATATGAGCATCAAACTCCTTGTTTTTTGAAGTAGCTACCTGAAATCACATTGATTATTATCAGTTTCATTATGTAACATTAAAATTTCAAAATACCAGGGTCACATTTTATGATGAAAAGAAGATAAACATTCATTATTTTCAGTCATTTGTATCCAAAAGAATATTGAAAATTAAAAATTATTGAGCAACCACATCACCTGCTCAATATGACCCTTTGGAAAATAAACCATTAGGGGAATTTTGAGGTCTAAAATGGGCCCCCTAAGGAAATTATAAAATAATAGTGAAAATAATAAAATAAGATTAAATTACATAATCAAATTTTAGAGGGAAAAAAGAAAAAACTACTTTTTCAGCTAGCATTTCCAACTTATCTCCCTATGAGTTTATCCAAATTTCAAGCGGGAACACTCTTTAGATGCAATATTTGATTCCTCATCCAAGGAGTACCCATGTTGCGTACTTTCTATGGACCTTGCTATACGAAAAATGAGAAATACATGAAAAACGTGGTTGCAATAACGTGTTTTCATGTATTTCTTATTTTTCGTGTAGCATGGTACATCAAAAGTATGCAACATAGGTACTCCTTTGACGAGGAATTAAATTTTTCATCCAACGATTACTCACGCTCGAAATTTGAGTAAAACCTTAGGGAGATAAGTTGAAAATACGAGTTAGAAAAGTAGTTTTATTATTTTTACTTTTTTACCCCAAAAATGGTGAATCACCCCCCATGGTTGACATCATCATCTTGAATTCTATTGGTTTTTATAAATTTTATTTTGGTTGTACATTTTTCTTAGGAGGCCCATTTTAGACCTCAAAAGTTCTCTAATGCAACCTTTCTCCCAACAATAGGTAAGGACATAAGCGGTCCAGCACAGACCTGTCGAAGCTCTAAATTAAGGCATCTCCTTTCCCATTCTTGATGTGACATGAAAAAATAAATTATCAATTGGATATTCCTTTAGAAACCTCTCGACCCCAATATTGTGTGCTTCATATTATTGGTTGTGAATGTTTAAACAAAAATGAAATGGAAAAAAAAAATTAAAGCAACTCCAACACATTAACTATTTGGCACATTGAGAAAATATAATTGGCCTTGATATTAGGGGTTTTCAACATCTCAATATTTAGATATTGACAAATGATTCAAATCCCATTGTGTGCATCAACCTCAAATTACAAGAAAATTCAACTAGAATGTAAATGTTGCAATTCTCTTTGCTGTGGAAGTAATGAGCTCATGACATGCTCTTAAATTTCAAAAGGCATTAAATTATTGACTGCCAAAAGGAAATAAATGAGAAGATGCCAGTACTAGATGACCAAGCTACCTATGAACCTTAGATTAAATTTGGCACCTCAAGGCATTACCAATGACCTTGATATAAGTGGATACCATGTTTCCAATGTTCAGGACTAGAAACACTCCAACTCTTACTGTGCACATGAATCAGTGTATTATATGATAAATGATGAGGCCTATCATAAAATACAAGTTGAACAGAAATAAAATTGTTGCAATTCCATTTGCTACAAATTTTGTGCTCATGACAACTCGCTTGATACATTTCCCTATATAAATGGTCTCCCAACCAAACACAAAATCCTCTAAACATCTAGAGGTTTGTTAACTACTTCAAGAATAGCCAAAACTATGTCATTTGTTCAAATATTATTGAAGGCCATTAGAATTTCCATCACCAGTAATTATTTATAAGCCTACACTTGTCATGAATATTCCTGGAAGTTTCAAATATTGATATCGGTTGGCCAGAACTAGCAAAAATTTATAAGATATCCTTTGAATATATAACTCAATTTCGATAGGTAAAAGAACACCAAAACATGACTTTCAAAATTCATACATTTCGATATATTGTGCATATAATTTTCCATTGTAACCGAAAGAAAGAAAAACAAATGAGGAATTTTGTTCTTGTTTATTTGATTTGTTTTTTGCATAATAAAAATAGGAAAAAAAATCTGACATTAGTTAACACTATCTTACAAAGTTCAGTCAGCCAATGTAAAAAAGTGTGTTTTTCTTACCCTCTTGTACTCCTTTTTTTTAGAGCCTTCAATGCTTCGTAGGCTTCTTTCTGAATAGAATCTTCATTATTCCATTGATCTTGCGATTTCCTCTAATCAAAGTTCAAGGCACCAAATTATCTTTCAGTGGCTTGCACATTCTTTTCTACTTGAAAATCCCGCTTTTCCAGGGAATTCAATCCCTGACCTAGAAGTTGCAAAAAGATAGAAAACAAGTTATAGATATTTCAAGGATTGAAGAAACCAACATTGATTAATCTTCAATGAATTAACTCACTATGTTCCTGAATTTTAAAAAAGTGGTTAACTGCCTCTTAAATCTCAGAATAAGATCCTATAGTTGCACATAGTTGATCCCAAGCAAGCTTCAACATTTTCATATCAGACAACAATTGTTTTTCTTTCCATAAAGGAATACTCTCATGCTCAATTCTATATTGAATCTAGTATATTTATTTTAGAATATTAACAAGTTCATTATTAAAAAACAATAAATTAGCAACATATATGGTCCTTAATGATTTAAAGGAAATCCTTTCCATATAAGTATACCTTGTCATCAAATTATTCTATAGGGGTTTCATTCTTTACTTTGTTTAAGGTCAACAACACTGGTGCCATCTCTCGTCGTTTGGACTTGATTGCCTCATGAAATTCCATCTCTTCATAACTTACATCTTTCAACCTCTCTATCATTTGTTCTTTGCTGGCCTGCACAAAAGCTCATATCAAATATACGAGAGAGTAATAAGAAGAAACAATTTTCAAAAGACTAAAGTAGATGTACTAGATGCTCAAAAAAACAAAGAATATTCAATTAAAATACTTTTGATCAAATGTACGAAAATAATGTGCCTCAAAGAAAAGTCCTTTGAATGTACCTCCAAGAAAAGTCCTTAAACCCAAAAAAATTCTTTGAAAAATCATATCAAGACTTTTGTAAAATCAGACCAAACATGTGAAAATATGCGAAAATAATGAATGATTTCGCGGCAATTTATATTGCCGCGAAATGTTTTTTTGGAGGGGCTCGACGACACTTTCCAGCCGACGAAAAGTTAGGTAAATTTTCGGTCGATATTTTTAGAAATAGTTCGGCTGAACTACTTTGTTGTTTGACTTAACGGGTCGTCGGTGCAAAAAATAGTTCAACCGAACTAAGGCATCACCAGTTACGTAGAGCCAAGCCTTGAATACATTTCTGCAACTTTGGACTGATTAAAATCCATGAAACTTTATGAATTAACTGTCGGAACCAAGACAAGCATTTTTAGAATTGAATATACTTTCAGGAAATATAACTTTTATGGAATTTCATAAATATTTACTAATTTTAATTAATTTTGTAATAAAATGGATGCAAACAATTTATGAAGGTCATTGTGATTTAGTGAAATCAAAATTCTGTATCTTCCAAAATACATTGTAAAAAAAATTGAAAAAATTATGGTACATTACATTGGTCCGTCGTCTCTAATGGGTAGCTTTTAGATCTTTAGTTTATAACTTATATGTTAAGAAATTTCTTACGTCGCAAAACATATTCAAAATACGCAGTTTTTCATATTGGACCAGTTCAAAAAATTCTAGTAATTATGATATGCATTCATTGGCTTTGTAAATATGACGAAACCGAAGTAGAGTCTGTCTAGATTTTTGTAACACATTTTGTTTCTCAATTTTTTTTTCAAAGAATACAACATTGCGTATTATCATGACTTCTTATGAATCAGTTGATTGTTAAAAAACACACACTCAAAGAAACACTAAGTTGACATATCAAATGTGTATAAAAAAATTCCAAAAAATAAGTAATAGAAAGCTAACAAAATTTCTGACAACTTTTATTTTTATCGCAAAATGAAATTCTAAACAAAAAAATTGTTTTAGCTTGCAGAAAGTTGAAGAACTGAAAAAATGAAAGTTTTTTCTCAAGAAAGGGCAAAAAGTGTAACGCAACTTCACATTTTCACCCTTTTAAAGATATATAAGCATGCTACCTGCTTCATCTATATGGTTTCTTTGATGAAGTCCCTTCTTTGGGTTTTCTCCTCCAATTACAGCTGAGCAAGTCAAATTTGAGTACTAATTTTTTTGTCCAAGTTCCTTGGTAATTTCACTAAGCACGAGAGCTTCTTCTTAGTGACATCTGCTTCAGTCTTTTTCTCATTCCCTGAAATAGGAGTAAGCATATTATTTGAACCAACAAGAAAACCTATAGATACTGAATCATTGGCACTAATTGCAACACCATCTTGCATGTATGGTTGCACTTTGTGATTGTATGCCCCAATTTTTTTATCTAACATGTCACAAGACCTGTCAATGTTAGAAACATAGCAGACACTTGATTCTAGATCAAATATTTCATCTTTCCCATGATGCACCTCCTCAATCTCTTGTCCATGTATGTTACCTCACATTTATTGTCTTGATATTAGGAGGTGCAATGTTGAACCAAATATCAAAAAACAAGAGTGGATGTAATCTTCCACCTAAACTCATGTGAAATAATGTACTTTAATTCCAAAGGAATAGATATGTACATTGAATCCATGCTTATGAAATTAGAGCATAACTTGCATGTGAACTATATGCCTAAAATTATTTTCCTAATTGGAGGTCGCATACAAAATGTTTAAAAGTATTTAGGTGCACAAAATATGTGAGAATATATTTCAATGTTTTAAAACTAGCATGATTTCTTGAAGGAAATGAGAAAGAATTAAAACCAAATCTGGAGGAGAATCCACTACCCCAAGAGAACCCCAATTGTTTGGTTGTGTATCAACATCCCAGTTGAGGACCTTAACACAAGATAAGCACTAAGAGGACTGTGAATTGAAAAAAAAAAACTTTTTTACATATCATAACTTGTTGATTTCCAATTTTTTTCTACTCAAGTGGTGTATTTTACTAGTATGGAGAGTCTAAGCTACCAAAGCAATAACAAAAATTCAAAACCGAAAAGAATGATGCTCACGTATAGGACATATGTATGTGTAGCAACAATTTTGCTATTTTGTGGAAATTATATGATTTTGTTAACATACAAAAAAAATCAGTAAAACTATTTAAATATCAACCCTTTCAAGGTCTATAACATTTTTATATTTCTTATTGTTCCTATGTTATTCCATTTTCCTCTATGATTTTGTTTGGATTCTCTTGAGCATTACATAAAGAAAAAAAAAATATAAAAATTTCATTCCCAACTTTCATATTTTCTGATCACATTAAAAAAGGCATCAAAATCATAATTACATTTTTTCATGATATTTGAATTTCAAAGGAAAACTATAGAAGGATGGAAAATAAAAGGGAATGTACTCTTTGTTTACCTCACCATGGTGTATGATGGTCTTGATCTTATTTACAAATAAAAATGTGCCTCTTCATTAAAATACATAAAAATTATGCTAAGTTAATAAAAATTGTCATTCTCCTTTACTCAGCCACCCTATGGGCTAACAAAGCAAAATGGTATGATACGTACAGGAATATAAATTTGGATCTAGAACTAAATTCATGTTTTCATTAATGATAATCGTTATGAGCATGAGCCTACAATTTAGCACTAAGGTATTGGTTGCCAATGCCCTTAATTCAGTTTTAAATACAATTTTATGATTTTAATCACCTTAAAAGATTTCTAGTTGGATATAATGAAATATTTAAATAGTGGGTCATTTCATCTATATGGTTGCTTTTATGAAGTCCCTTCTTTGGGTTTTCTCATCCAATTTCAGCTGAGCAAGTCAAATTTGAGTTTTAATTTTTTTGTCCAAGTGCCTTGGTGTTTTCACTAAGCACGAGAGCTTCTTCTTAGTGACATTTGCTTCAGGATTTTTCTCATTCCATGAAATAGGAGTAAACATATTATTTGAACCAACAAGAAAACCTATAGATACTGAATCGGTGTAACTAACTGAAACACCCTCTTGCATGGTTTCACTTTGTGATTGTAGCCCCCAAAAAATTTATCTAACATTCCCGAAGACTCGCCAATGTTAGACACATAGAAGTCACTTGATTCTGGATCAAATATTTCATTTTTCCCATGATACACCTCCTCAACTTGTTGTCCATCTATGTCACCTCACATTTATTGTCCTGATATCAGGAGTTGCAATGTTGAAGAAAATATGGAAAAAATGGAGCAGATGTAATCTGCCACCTAAACTCATGCGAAATAATGTAATTTAATTCCAAAGGAATAGATATGTAAATTGAATCCATGCTTATGATATTAAAGTGTAACTTGCATGTGAACTATATGCCTAAAATGTTTTTCCAAATTGGAGGTCGCATCCAAAATGTTTAAGAGTGTTTAGGTGCACAAAATATGTGAGAAGATATTTCAATGTTTTAAAACAATCATGATTTCTAGAAGCAAATGACAAAGAATTCAAACCAAATCTAGAGGAGAATCCACTACCCTAAGAGAAACATGACTGTTTGGTTGTGTATCAATATCACAGGTGAGGACCTTAACACAGGATTTCCAATGCCCCTAATTCAATTTGAAATACAATTTTATGATTTTCATCACCTTAAAAGCTTTCTAGTTGGCTATAATGAAATATTAAACAATCCAAACCCTTAGAAATTGAAAAAATGTATGGAATTTCAGAAATTTTCAAAAAACTTCCTACAAAGAATAAAGCACCCTTCCAACTTGAGATATATGTTCAACTACTGCAACTCTTGGTTTGACAACTTCACAAGTAGAAATTACCAATGTATTTGGCACAGTGCTATCAATCTGTAGAACCAAAAATTGGTAATGTGAACAGTCCATCCTCTAAGTAGAGTTTGGGGCTCATCCTTGCACCTCAACCTCTAGTCCATGTTTTACAATATTCATGAAGAGAATTAGTTGCCCAACATAGATATGTAGTTCCTAAGAATAGTAGAGATCCCAACAACTAACTCTATTTCACATATACCTTTTTTTGTTATTTTTTGTCAAAAGTGTGGGGAATTGAGCATCTAGATGAGAATTTTGGCTACCAACCACAAAAAAAATTGGCCACCAAACAAGAAGGTTTTCTACAACTAGAAAATGAAATCTGGCCACTACGCAACATGGTTTGAACTCCCTCTAATACCACTTCTAACAAACCTAACAATTGTTACAATGAGAGATCAGGAATTATAATAAAAGGAAGAAGCCAATATAATATAAAAAGCATATAAATATTTTATGATGATACGAAACGTGATTATTAAAATTAAATAATGTGATCTATTTATATAATATTGAACATAGTGACCCAAAGGAAAGGAGACTAACATATTAATTAACTAGGAATTTAATCATTAATATTAAATATCCTAGTTAGTGGGTCATAAATATGCATTTAATAGTATATACTTAGATAGGTTCATTTAGAAATGTTTGCATTGGCATCATCTTTGACTGGATTTACCTCCACATCTCCTAAAGTTGTATCTTTCTAACATGAAGTGCTTACTCTTGGAGAATTAGCCTCAATATATTAGCAAACCCTTGTTTTCCATTGTTAAAAAATGGGTGTAAATTTATTCCCCACACAAACTCAGCAAATTGACACACCTCAAAAATTCTTTCTTCATACACTATTCTTGGGCATTTCCATCTAAAACACGTTCCTAATGAAAACAAATTGTGATTCCAAAACAAATGATGCAATCATTAAAGAGAATTAAAATGTGTGTATCCATATCTTTGACTCACTTGACCAATGCATCTCATAAATATGTCTCTTTCTAATATGAAGGGATTTCTCTTAGAAAATTATCATTAAGAAATCAACAAAGCCTCTTTCTTCATTATTGAAATGGGTGCAACATTTATTCCTCGAACAAACTCAAATAAAGGACTAACCTTTATCTTTGACATCAATGAATGTGATACTAGTCTAATTGTAGCTAATTGAGAATGTTTGGAGAGACTTTAGTCTATCATGCTACAACATATGAACCATTATAAACAAGTCATTCCACATACCAATTTCCAAAACAAGTTTGGTGCCCATCCTTTAAGAGAATTTCCAGGATTGTTTTTTTCCTTCATGATATTTTTGCCCTAGAGGACTGCATTAATTGACATCATAGATACACTTATTTAGCTCTTTGATTCTCAAAGGGGGTTGCTTCTCTAGGCTTGAATAGACACAGAGACTGTTGGTTTTGGAGGCATTATTACTACTTCAATACATCGAAATTTGTGTTGAGAATGTCCCTTAATTCAAGTACCTTTTGTATGCCCTAGTCACCTCTGCCACTTGAATGAGGAGGTCAACAAGCCAATTAGGGATGACATATACATGATTTACATTTGGCTCACTTGGAATCCCCCCCTTAATATTTTTTCCCTAAGATGGCATGTTATGAGCATTTTATGGAGCTATGCAATAGTCTCATTGTTCAAATGGCCTCAAGACTCTTCTCAAGTAGCTCAAGGTTTTTTCCCACCACCTCCACATCAATAAAATCATCACATCCCACATGGAGAGGATAATCCAATTTTCTGTCTTTAGGAGATTGAAAGGGAGGAATTCTTTTTCTTCAAATGTCGTATATATTATGAGATTCATAGGAAATATCATTCCCTATCTTCTCATTCTAGTGGGTATACTTCCACCACCATTTCCTATCCTACGTAGACATGTTTAATATTTATACATACACAATGAAATCACCTACAAATGATACACATAAAAACCTTTCTAGACCTTGCACCACTAGGTTCACCACTTCCTTTTTTTGGCATATCTTCATCAGTGGGGCATTAAGAACAATGTAGATGCAGTAGCCATGT
This sequence comes from Pinus albicaulis, assembly GCA_034641835.2. NCBI lineage: Eukaryota > Viridiplantae > Streptophyta > Pinopsida > Pinales > Pinaceae > Pinus > Pinus albicaulis. Next base: position 237,718,268 of record CM076569.1, on the reverse strand, counting down.
AAGTGGGCGGCATCATATTTAGAAGGAAATGTAAATATTCCTACTAAACCGATAGATGTATCACATCCACAAGGTCACAGTATCATTTATTCTCCTTTCATGCCACCAGTAAGTATCCCTCAAACTAGATTTTGTAGTGAAACATCCATCACTAGATTCTTCTCTTTGGCTTCAAATGTTAGGAGAGTTTTTATATGTCATCCCAACCTTCTATGTTGACCCAACTATGATCAGAATATAGATTAGGGGAAAAAAATTGTGAAAAATTCATAATGCTCATAATTGCACCAAACTAGAACGAAAGAGACCGACCCGTTGCCAGGAATCCAACACAACTCGTTTCATCGAAAATCGAGTTTAGATGAAGAAGCTATAGTTTATTGATTGTCGTTCAGAACATGAAAATTTAAAAAAAAAAATTGCAGAACAGATACATGTTGATGACATGGCAGCCCAGTTAGCATGCAGGGAATGTTCTTTAGTTTTTTGCCAGTGGAACTGTGACAAGTGTCACAATCAGATTCACCGAGCTTGGTTTGAGAAGGTGGAATTTTCCCAATGTCCTCCAAGGTTGAATTTGGGTTCATTAATTTTTATGTGTTGGAAATTATTTTTAATTATTAAGGTTGGACTAATATATATATATATATATATATATTTCCAAACCTTATATTAAATTCCACATTTAAATTTAATCCAAAGTTCTAAAGTTCAGATCGCATATTATTACGGTGGCATTTTTTTATTAAAATATGGATTAAACCATATGCAAAGTCTGCATGGTAATGGTGGAGCAGCATTTTAATTAACCGAAGGTTTGGGTTTATATCCAAATTTTGATTTAAGGTGGAGTGTGTATGTTATACGTGGCATATGTTCAATGGTTGGAAAAATATGGAGGGGTGGAGGTCGGGTCGAAGCCGTGACCTCCCCCCCATATAACCAAGAACTTTACTACTAGACCATCACCGTAGACCTTGAACTTAAACGGTGTGGAATTCTACTTGAATGGTTCGGTCCAACCAGCGGAGGTTTGGAGGGGGCCAGCCCCGCAGGCCAACCCTCCTCCCATGAGATCACACCACATGAGCTCCCACAAGCGCTAAAAAAAAAAACGCGCTTATGCACATTAAAACCATGCTTAGCCACCCTTAAGTTCCACTTAGCACTAATTAACCTTAGATTAATATGGCAGATTTTTTGGCAGTGCCTCCAGTTTCAGTGGATTTTCCAAATTTGGCAGAGCTAACTCGAGACTTCTCTAGATTTGGAGGAGGAATCTAGGGGAAAATTGAAGGAGGCCTACCTTGAGAATTTTTCGACCAATTTTGGCTCAGGAAGAGTCATTCCTAGTAGATTGCATGCTTTGAATCCATTGGAACATCTTACAGAGGCAGAGGAGAAATTTTATAGATGTTTTTGGCAGTTTGAAGAAAATTTAAGCCTAGGGCCAGAAGGAGGGAAGGCCATGCCCAGATCATCTGAAGACCAATATTGGCTCAAGAAGAGTCATTTTTAGATGTATTTGATGCTCTGAACACAATGGTATAGTTTTCATAGGCATTGGATAATTTCTGAAAGTGTTTTTGTCACTTTGGAGATTAAACAAGCCCATGGCCACCAGGATGGGAGGTCAAGCCTAGATCAGCTGGAAATCAATTTCAAAGATTGAATAATAATTTTTTGGGTTTTTGGGTGCTCTGAAGCCAATGGAGCAGGTTGAAAATCCATTGGATCACTACAGGTGCATATAATTAGACATTTGACTCTTAATCAAAAGATGGCCTAGCTAGTTGAAGCAAGTCCATGGAGATGTAGCCCAGGAGGGGTGAACTTCATTATAATCCATTATGTTATGGGTATGTTGTGTGTTATTTATCTGCATTTCATTTTTTGTACATGAGTTTTTAAAATTTATTTAACTCATAATTTGATCATCAAAGACACATAAAACTTGACACATAAATCCCCTCACAATTGGTTAACTTGAGATGATCCTAAAAACACATTTTTAAAACTGACGAGGGAGCTAGCATAGTAATAAATAGTTTTCCAATATTCAGATCAAGTTGGTATTAGAGAAAATTTAGTTCATTTTAGCCAAGGTTGTCTAGAATAATTAGCTATTGGTTTTTAAATTTGTGCAATGATAATTTAATTGTGTGCAAGTTTATTTGTGAAGAAGAAGTCAAGATTGAGAGCTCAATTCTCAAATCACAACAAAGAAGCTTTGTATGCATTGTAGGTGTGATGGCAGCTTCATTAAACAATTTTTCTAATCCATCTTCCTTAAAAAAACTCTTTGATAAAGATATGTTACAGAAGCTCTACATCATGATTGATATGGTGAAAGAGAAGTATGAAGATAAGAGGAATGGAATTAGACTTCAAGAGCAGTTGATTGCCATGAAGGAGGAGAAGCAAGAGCTTCTTGAAAATATTAATGAGATGGAGTCTCAGCTCCATGATGCCAAGGAATCCTTAACCATGTATGTGCATGAAAAAGAGGTATGAAATTCAAGTTTATCTTCAATTTCCTCTCCAAATGAATGTGTAGGTGCTTTTGAAAGACACACTATAGGAATAGGGTCCAAATTATTGATGAACATGGGCTATGAAGGTAAAGGATTAGGCAAACATGCACAAGGCATAGTTGAGCCAATTTTTGTTGAGGAAAGGCCTAGGTATTTGGGTCTTGGTTATGGAAAACATGATGGAGAAAGCTCTAAAGCCAAGGAGGCACATGAAGGTGTTCCAAGAAGGACTTTCATTTCATGTTGATTACCTCAAGCTTGTGAAGATTGTGTTCATGAGGAATGCAAATGTTTTACACCCACTTTTCAAGAAGGTGTTCATAAACATGAAACTAAGGAGAATGACGAACAAGAGGATGTTGAAATATCTAAAGTCATTGATTGCATTGTTTGTATTCCGAAGAGAGCGACTACCTCATCAAATTCACCTCTCAAGAAGGCGAAAAAGGTGAATATTCAAAGTATAAATCTTCTTTTAATCAAGTTGCTTTTTATTATGAAAAACATGGAAAATTCACATATAAGATTTGGAGAAAATTTGCATGTTCCTTTTGTGGTTTGAATAACAATAATGTTTCAAGATGTTGGAAGAAGATAGCCATACACATGAAACTTTTAAAACAAAGGAGGAAGCAAGCCAAAGGTCCATTGGACAAAGAAAACCATGTTGAAAAATAAGATGCAATTTTTTTGCACTCATTTCCATAAAAAGGTCACATTGTATACAAGTGTTGTAATTTGTATCCAACAAAGTCATCCACGAAATTTGAATAAGGTGGAGAAAGAGAATGACAAGAATGGAAAAGAAGATTCCATAATTGATGTGGGTCCAGATGATTCACATGATGAAGTGCGGCTTAAATAAGCGCCACAGAAATGGTTTGTTCTTTTACATTGCATGTTGCATGTTTACGCCAAGAAGGTGATTGAAAGTGGAGTATGTTGATTCACTTTATTGCACCAAAATTTGTTCATTTCAGCTCTTTAAGTACATGTACATGTGAATGGGGTTGTTGTACATATTATTTTACTTGTGAGAGACTTGAAGAATTTTATACATGCATGAGAGTTTGTGTGTATGAACAGTGGAATTTTGATGGTTTCATTGTGCTTTAACATGCATGAGTAATTGACTTGTGTTGGTCGATTTCTTTGTTTAACATGTATGTTTTCAACTTGAGAGTGTTGATCATTTGCACATGCATGAGTAATTGACTTGTGTTGGTCAATTGTCTGTTACATGCATGTCATATCGACTTGAAAGAGTTGATTTTGTCTCCAAAGATGAAAAGGAGATGTTGACGAAGTGTTTCATAAAATGTGAAATCATTTTTTTTTGGCAAAATAATCGTCAAATTATTACACATGCTTATGCTTGACTTGAGAGTCAGTCCTTTGAAGAGGCATGTTTTGTCAACTTGTGTTTGGTCGATGAGTTTTGACACCAAGAGGTAAGAGTACATGGAAATGTTCACATGATGTGAAATTTGTTGCTTTGAAGGAGCAAGTGGTTATGTTGTCAAGTTATGTTTCTTGCATGATGTGTTTTTTAGATTGATGGTTGTGTTTGTGACAATATTTCAAAAAAAAAATATTTGCAGCCATTGTAGACCATTTTATGTGTTGACGCCAAGAGGAGAAGGAGATGACGAATGCATTCTTCCAGATGTGGAATTTTGAACCATGGAGGTAAAATAATGGTCATTTATTTTCTTGTTTTTACTGATGTTGGAACTCATTGTTGTAGTTCACTCAGATAGGCTTAATTTGGAAAAGTGGTTTCCAAGAAGAAGCTTGCATTGAATGCATGTTTGTGCAAAGGAACATGATTCTCAGTGGGAAGGCAATCAATTAGTTTCCAAGAATCGAGGAATTAATTTGGTATAAAAAAGTGTTATATCAATCAGCAAGCAGCTAACAAGTGTTGGAGGGTTAGCAAAAAAAGGAGAACATTGGTTGCAGAGCCAAGCCATTTGCAAGGCAAGGCATGTCAGTGAACCCAAGTGGTTTCCATAGCAATTTTTCCAAGTAGGATCAAGATGATAGAACTTGGGAAACAAAAGAGTATTTAGCTCTCATGAGATAACAACTTTTGTGGGTCCAAAAGTATGTCAGTGGGAAGGAGTGATCAAAATCTGGATTGGGGGAAATTTTTTTCCAAAAATAAAAAATGCTCATAATTGCACCAAACTAGAATGACAGTGACTGGCTCGTCGCCGAGAATCCAATGCAACTTGTTTCATCGAAAACCGAGTTTGGATGAAGAAGTTATAGTCTACTAATTGTCGTTTAGAATAGACAAATTAAAAAAAAATGTAGAACAGATACAGACTGATGACATGGCAGCCCAATCAACATGCAGGGAATATTCTTCAGTTTTTTCCTAGTGGCACTGTGACAAGTGTCACAATCGGATTCGCCAGGTTTGGTTTGAAAAGGTGGAATTTTCTCAATGTCCTCCAAGGTTGAATTTGGGTTCATGAATTTTTATGTGTTGGAAATTATTTTAATTATTAAAGTTGGATATATATATATTTCTAAACCTTATATTAAATTGCGCATTTAAATTTAATCCAAATTTCTAAAGTTCAGACCGCATATTATTCCGGTGGAATTTTTTATTAAACTATGGATTAAACCATATGAAAAATCTACATGGTAATGGTGGAGCCAAATTTTAATTAACCGAAGGTTTGGGTTTGTTATCACTCCAATAATTCTCAAGAGTTGTTAGATTTTTTATTTTTTGTTTAAAGAATATTAGATGTAATCACAAACCTACTTTTAAGCTTTAGGATCTAGCCTTCCTAATGCTCAGAGAGGGCTCTCTCTATATGATTTATATTTGTTGATTTTTAATTTATTTTAGGCTAGTTATGGAGGGTAAATTGGTTTTGGATTTTGATTTGATTTGGTGGTGAAATCACTTATTCAGATGGATAGATGTAGGTCTGTATTCCATTGGGCTATGGAGTCAATGTGTCAAGAAGTCATATCAAGATCAAGTTCTAAAGGGAAATGTTTACAAGGAAAGATAGTTGAGTTACTTCAGATCTTCAAGGCTAATGGTGAAAATGGTTTCAATCAGGGTAAGAGAGCAATTAAGGGTTCTCAAATCCAGATAATGAGTGAAAAGGCAAAGGTCAATTAAAATTATGGAGAAATTAAGGGTTCCTTAGTCTAGATATCAGTGGAAATCATGCAAATTATAAGCAGTTCAAGACAGAGTGATTTTAACATATTATGAAATAACTATTCCTGATTTATCATTTAGATTTAGAACAACATACAAGTATTGATGAAAAAAATAAGAAATTTAAAAAGAAACAAGTGAAAATACTTCACTGTAGCAGCCCAACACATGAATCCTGTAATATGATTCTTTATTGCTTTAATCCAGTCTACTGACTTGAAATTTTCTGATTAGAACTTGAATTATTTTGAGTTGAAGTAGAGTTTTGTTGGGTTTCCCTAGGAAGAATTTGCAGAATTTTAGTTGTAGGAGCCTCAAATTTTTTCCTTGTTTGAGTTTGAGCAGATTTCTTAGTAGAAGGATCTACATTTTTCTTGCTCCTAAGGTTATATTTCTTATGAAATTCATTAATTGCAAACTCATAACCTTGATTGTAATCAAAAGACTCACCAGAATCTAATTGTAGTTGTTGTAATTCATATAACTCCTATTCTTCTTGTGTAAGAAAAATGGTGTTATCATCATTAATGCCCATTATATTTATCTGAGTGTCTTAATATTTTTCTTTTTGGTGAGAAATTTCAGCATGGTTCTCTTAGAAAGGTGGTCTTATTGTTTGGTCAGGTGCTGATTCTCTAGATTTACTAGTGTTGGTGTTTTTCCTGAAATTGGGATTTCTAATTTGAGGTCCTTGTTGTTGGTTATCCCACTGTGGCTTCATTTCCATGTTATCTAACCTATCCATCATTCTTTATAATGTTTTTTCTAAGTTATCTATTTTCAAATTTGAGTTTGATGTTTCCTCTTTTATTGTCACTCTACTTTCATTTCTTAATCTAGCTTTCTTTGCTAAAAAATTTGCCTCTACACTTACAACATTACTTTGCATCTGCTCTAAGGTTTATGGGTTTCTCTATCTTAGTTGGTAAGCCATATCTGTATCAAATCCATCAGGGAATTTGATAAGGGAAAAGTCTAGAGGAGGTTTAAGATTAGCAGGGATTGCATTGTAAATACTGTTATATCCTGTACAATAGTCTTGAACTATTTCATTTGGTGCTCCTTTTATGTTTTCAAATTCAGACAAAATTTGTAATGGATTATTCTTTTTCTCCCATATATTAAGAAACATTCTATGGAAAGTAGTTAAATCTGTAATACTACCAACAGGAAAACCTTTAAACCTCTTCTTAACATCACCAGCTAAAGTTTGAAAAAAAAGTCTCATTTGAACATCAACATCATCTAATTCATGCAATTCAAATTTGTCTGTCATTTTATTAACATGTCGTTGTGTAGTGTAGTGAGTTGTTCCATCAAATTGAGGGATTTTTCTATGATAATATTGGGGCATGGAATTTAGAGGGGCTTGTAGGACTAATGGGGCATATCTAGCAGCCATGGCTTGGATTTTAGCTTGACTAGGAGGTAAGTTTAAAGTAATTGGTGAAGAACTTGAAGCACTTGTAGATGAGATAGGGATATTAGAAGATGTAGTTGGGATGCTAGAAGAAAATCTTGGAAATGAGAATGAAGTATTGGAAAATGCAGCAGAAATGCTAGGGGATGAACTTGAACTATTTGGAGATGGAAATAAAACTCTAGGTTGAAAAGGTTGCTTGGGAAAAAATGAATCTGCGGAATGAAGTGTGGTGGAAGAAATGGATGAAGTGGTAGTAAATAAGGATGAGCCTAAAGATTCTAAAATATTGGTATCTAAATGATTAGTAGAAGGCTTAGGGGTATAGGCCGATAAAGCAGTCAATTCAATTGAATGTTGTAAATAAGCTTAATCAATTTCATTAATCAAAGTTGCAGTTATAACATCAAGTTTATCATAAAATTCTAAGACTTTTTCATCTGAATCTAGTGAAGCAGTTTCCTTATTACTTTTAATGAATGAAATGAAGTCAGGATCTATTACACTATTATGTATGTCACTTTCTGATTTAGTTCTAAACAAAAATTTTTCAAAAGCTAGATCAAATTCAATGTCTTGTAAACTTGATAATTTATTTGGAAGAGAATTTTCTTTGATTAATGAATTCTTATTATCTAAACTTTCTACTTTTTGGCTTTTCTTTACAATTCTGTCAGGATTACCTACTATGACAGCAGGTTCTAGATTTGGATTGGACCTGGTATAGTAGACTCTTCTGGAAGCCAGAATTATAGTTTTTTATGGAAAATTTACTAACAACTCTTCAAAACAATCTTAAGGTGAAAAGATAAGTAAAAATATTTCCTTTAGGATTTATTTTGAAACTGAGGATTGGTTAATCCCCAGTATGGTTTCCAGTATGTTATCACTCCAATAATTCTCAAGAGTTGTTAGATTTTTTTATTTTTTGTTTAAAGAATATTAGAGGTAACCACAAACCTACTTTTAAGCTTTAAGATCTAGCCTTCCTAATGCTTAGAGAGGGCTCTCTTTATATGATTTATCTTTGTTGATTTTAATTGATTTTAGGCTAGTTATGTAGGGTAAATTGGTTTTGGATTTTGATTTGATTTGGTGGTGAAATCACTTACTTAGATGGATAGATGTAGGTCTGTATTCCATTGGGCTAATGGAGTCAATGTGTCAAGCAGTTAGATCAGGATCAAGTTCTAAAGGGAAATGTTTACATGGAAAGATAACTGAGTTACTTCAGATCTTCAAGGATGATGGTGAAAATGGTTTCAATCGAGGTAAGAGAGAAATTAAGGGTTCTCAAATCCAGATAATGAGTGAAAATTCAGAGGTCAATCGAAACTATGGAGAAATTAAGGGTTTCTTAGTCTAGATATCAGTGGAAAACATGTAAATGATAAGTAGTTCAAGACAGAGTGATTTTAACATATTCTGAAATAAAAATTCCTAATTTATCATTTATATTTAGAACAACATACAAGTATTGATGAAAAACATAATAAATTGACAAAGAAACAAGTGAAAATACTTCATTGTAGTGGCCCAACACATGAATCATGTAATATGATGCTTTATTGCTTTAATTCAGTCTGCTGACTTGAAATTGGTACAATCACCCTTAGGTTCAGAATAGTACAACTATAGAAATGTTCAACAATTCATCCACACTCAATACTTCTAAATGAGAAGTATTTATAAAAAAAATCTTTACAAAATATCCTAAAACAAACTTAGGAATTATTCATGGAAAAGAAATATCTTCATGCAAGAAGATAGTGACAACTTTCTAATTAATGCTAGTTGTCCCTGTTTTTATTAAAATTACTATTTGTTGTCGTCAATCTATTGTTGTTTTTTCTCTTTGTTGTTCAACGAAGGCTGCAGCTAGACAGTGAAGTGTCCTCTACGCTGGCAGCTTTATCTCTACTTTATAATTTTGTATTTGACTTTAAAATTTAACTTTGAACTGATACTCTTTCATTGTTTATTTTCCTAATTTTAATTGCAAAATTGTAAATGTAAATGTAAAAAAATCATGCTCTATGCTTATTGCAACTTGATTTCATAGTAAATCAGTCATCTTTTCCCAGAATTCTTGTAGGAATTTATAGGGTAAGTTCCTTAGATCAAAAACAAAAGGTCACCACTCACAAACATATCAAAAATCAGTACACCAATATTATCACGTGGTTAAAACCCTTGAAGAGGGAAACAGTCCATGGACTGAGTCAACGTGGCCACTTCAGGAAATTTATTAATATAAAAATAAAAGTTACATATGTTTCTCTCATAAATGGTTACTGGAAAAATGACCCTCCATGCTCTTTAAATAAAGATCATGGACCAATCAGGTGTTAAGCCACGGATCAAGTGTCGTTAATACCGAGGAGAGAGTGAACCGTCGGATCACTACAAATCATGACCGTCGGATTAGAAGTTACAAATGTACATAGTAAAGAAACACACTTTACCTAACTCTACACTAGACTAAGTTTTTCTTAACTATTTCCTATGTGTCAGAATATCATAAAATCCCACCTTAAGAACAACTTGGGATAAGATTGAAGGATTTACAAAGGTGACACAAAAGGAGCCTATTTCCTATGTGTCGAAATATCCTAACACCCCCCCTTAAGAACAAATTGGGATAGGATTGAAGGATTTACAAAGGTGACACAATAGGAGAAGGCAGGAGGCATTAGAGCCTATCCCCCCTTAATGATAACTTTCCTGAACTCCAAGCATGGATCAAAGTTTGGTAAACTTCACTTTTGTGAGAGCCTTTGTAAAGATATCAGCTACTTGATCATTGGTTGGACAATACTCCACTTCAAGAACACGATCATGAATGATCTTTCTGATGAAGTGTATGTGGAGTTCAATGTGTTTCATACGCTGATGTTGAACTAGATCTTTACATAGGTGAATGGTACTCTGATTATCACACAAAAGTGTAGTTGTATGTCGCTGACGATGACCAAATTCAGACAAGATCTTACGAAGCCACATGGTTTCCTTGGTGGCTTCAACTGCACCACGATAATATGCTTCTGCTGAAGAAAGAGAGATGACACTTTTTTTGTTACAAGACCAAGTAATAGGTCCTGAACCAAGAGTGAATACATATCCTGTAGAAGACTTTCAATCATCAAGGTCACCAGCCCAATCAGAATCAGTGAAACCAATCAATAATGGAGATGCTCCTGCACTGTAATGAATCCCGAACTGAACTATACCTTGAATATATCAAAGTATTCTTTTAGCTTCTTTCCAGTGACTTTCATGAGGTTGGTGCATAAACCGAGTGACAAGAACAATGACAAAGGAAAGGATAGGACGGGTATGGGTTAGATACAAAATTTTACCAACAAGTTGATGGTATAAGGTAGCATCAACTTCAGGGGTATTACAAGTGACTGAAAGCTTGACTCCAGACTGAAAGGGAGAAGGGGCTAGCTTACAGTCTTCCATGTGAAAGTGGTGTAGAAGATCATAGGCATACTTAGACTGAGAGAGGGTAATGCCTTCTTTGGATTGTAAGACTTGAAGACCAAGGAAATAATGAAAGTGTCCTAAGTTTGTCATTTCAAACTTCTTTTTGAGGCTAGACTTCACATGGTTTATATGGTTTGGATCACTACTAGTAAGGATAAGATCATCAACATAAAGAACAAGGATGGTGAAGGACTTACCCACTTTCTTGGTGTAGACAGTGTTGTCATATTGACACCTAGAAAAGCCATTATCTAATAGAAATCTATCCATTTTGGCATACCAAGCCCAAGGAGATTCTTTGATACCATAGAGAGATTTCCTAAGGTGACAAACAAGGCTAGAGTCATTTTGGATAAATCCAGGGGGTTTTTCCATGTAGATTTCTTCATGCAAATCTCCATGTAAGAAGGTAGATTTGAAATCCATCTGATGGACTTCCCATTTAAAGGAGGCAACAAGGGAAATAACAAGGCAGATATAATTCATTTTTTCAACAGGGGAGAAGGTTTCAATATAGTTAGTGCCTTCAACTTGTGAAAATAATTTAGCAACAAGACAAGACTTATGTCTATCCACTTTTCCATCTGGTCCAAACTTTGTTTTGTACACCCATCTGCATTTGACAATTTTTCTTTCTTTTGGAAGAGGAACAAGATCCCAAGTATCGTTCGCGAATAAGGAACGATATTCTTCATTCATAGCTTCATCCCAATCTGGATGATCAGAAGCTTCTTCAAAGGTTTATGGATTAGGATTTTCTAGAACTTGAGCCAATAAGGAAGAGGCTCTTTTGAACTGAGAACGTGTACGTCGTTGATCTGCAGGGTCACCTACAAGAGAACCTGCTGCATCTCGAGTAGAGCGGACCCATCTTGGAAGTTGTGGAGTAAAAGGAATAATTTCAAGAGGTGGAGGAGGATTTTCATCCTCACTGTCATCATTTGAACTAGAAGGAATGCTATTAAAAATAGAAGAGAGAGAGAGAGCGGTGGCACATATGCCGAATCAGGCTCGCAGGTCGATATATTTTCTATATAATTTACAGGGTAAGTTCTGTAGATCAAGAACCAAAGGCCACCGCTCACAAAAAGATCACAAATCAATACACCAGTATAATCACGTGGTTAAAACCCTCAAAGAGGGAAACAATCCACGACCTGAGCCAACGTGGCCACTTCAGGAAATTTATTAATATAAAAGAAAATTTACATATGTTTCTCTCATAAACGGTTACCGGAAAAATAACCTTCCATGCTCTTTAAATAGAGATCATGGACCAATTAGGTGTTAAGCCACGGATCAAGTGTCGTTAATACCGAGGTGAGAGATAACCATCGGATCACTACAAATCGTGACCGTCTGATTATAAGTTACAAATGTACATAGTAAAGAAACACACTTTACCTAACTCTACACTAGAAAATTTATTCTTAACTATTTCCTATGTGTCAGAATATCCTAACATCCCCCCTTAAGAACAACTTGGGATAGGATTGAAGGATTTACAAAGGTGACACAAAAGGAGCCTATTTCCTATGTGTCGAAATATCCTAACATACCCCCTTAAGAACAAATTGGGATAGGATTGAAGGATTTACAAAAGTGACACAATAGGATAAAGAAGGAGGAATTAGAGCCTATCCCCCCTTAATGAAAAATTTCCTGAACTCCAAGCATGGATCAAAGTTTGGTAAACTTCACTTCTGTTAGGGCCTTTGTAAAGATATCAGCTACTTGATCATTGGTTGGACAATACTCCACTTCAAGAACACAATCATGAATGAGATTTCTGATGAAGAGTATGTGGAGTTCAATGTTCTTCATACGCTGATGCTGAACTAGATCTTTACATCGCTGAATGGCACTCTGATTATCACACCAAAGTGTAGTTGGATGTTGCTGATGGAGACCAAATTCAGACAGGATTTGAAGAATCCACATGGCTTCCTTGCTGGCTTCAACTGCACCACGATACTTTGCTTCTACTGAAGAAAGAGAGATGTCACTTTGTTTATTACAAGACCAAGTAATAGGACTTGAACCGAGAGTGAATACATATCCTGCAGTCGACTTTCGATCATCAGGGTCACCAGCCCAATCAGAATCAATGAAACCAATCAATAATGTATATTCTCATGCACTGTAATGAATCCCAAACTGAACTTTACCTCGAATATATCGAATTATTATTTTGGCTGCTTTCTAGTGACTTTCATGAGGTTGGTGCATAAACCGAGCGACAAGACCAACGGCAAAGGAAAGGTCAAGATGGGTATGGGTTAGATACAGAAGTTTACCAACACGTTGATGATATAAGGTAGCACTTCAGGGGTAGTACAGTTGATTGAAAGCTTGAATCCAGACTTAAAGGGAGAAGGGGCTGGCTAATAGTCTTCCATGTGAAAGTGGTGTAGAAGATCATAGGCATACTTGGACTGAGAGAGGGTAATGCCTTCATTGGATTGCAAGACTTGAAGACCAAGGAAATAATGCAAGTGTCCTAAGTCTGTCATTTCAAACTTCTTTTTGAGGCTAGACTTCACATGGTTTATATGGTTTGGATCACTACTAGTAAGGATAAGATCATCAACATAAAGAACAAGGATGATGAAGGACTTACCCACTTTCTTGGTGTAGACAGTGTTGTTAGAATGACACCTAGAAAATCCATTATCTAAGAGAAATCTATCCATTTTGGCATACCAAGCCCGAGGAGCTTCTTTGAGACCATAGAGAGACTTCCTAAGGCGAAAAACAAGGCTGGAGTCTTCTTGGATAAAGCCAGGGGGTTTTTCCATGTAGATCTCTTCATACAGATATCCAAGTAAGAAGGTGGATTTAACATCCATCTGATGGACTTCCCATTTAAAGGAGGTAGCAAGGGAAAGAACAAGGCAAATAGAATTTATTTTGGAAACAGGGAAGAAGGTTTTAGTATAGTCAATGCCTTCAACTTGTGAAAATCCTTTAGCGACAAGACAAGCTTTATGTCTATCCACTTTTCCATCTGGTCCAAACTTTGTTTTGCAAACCCATCTGCATCTGACAAGTTTTCTTCCTTTTGGAAGGGGAAAAAGATCCCAAGTATCATTCGCCAATAAAGAGCGATATTCTTCATTCATAGCTTCATCCCAATCTGGATGACCGGAAGCTTCTTCAAAGGTTTCTGGATCAGGATTTTCTGGAACATGAGCCAATAAGGAAGAGGCTCTTTCAAACTGAGAACGTGTAAGTCGTCGATTGGCAGGGTTACCTGCAAGAGAACCTGTTGCATCCCAAGTAGAGCGGACCCATCTTGGAAGCAGTGGAGTATAAGGAACAAATTCAATAGGTGGAGGAGTATTGTCATCCTCGCTGTCATCATCTGAACTAGAAGGAATGCTATTAAAAATAAGAGAGAGAGAGAGAGGTGGCACATATGTCGAATCAGGCTTGTAGGCCAAAGGTGGCACACCTACCGAACTAGGCTCGTAGGCCGATATATTTTCATCAAATTTTACATCTCTTCTAATGATTATATTTTTGGATTTTGGTTGAAGAATTCTATATCCTTTGACATCTTCAGAATATCCAACAAAAATGAATTTTTCACTCTTAGGTTCTAAGGCTTTATGTTTCGCATATGCAATATGGGCCCAAGCATCACTTCCAAAAACACGAAAGTGACTTACATCTGGTTTGACTAAGCTCCAAGATTCTTCTGTAGTTATATTTTTTAAAACCTTAGTAGGAGTGCAATTTACTATGCAATTTGCACAGTTAATGGCTTCTGCCCAAAAATTGAGACCAAGTCCTTTATATTGAAGCAATTAGCCATTTCTTTTAAGGAGTAATTCTTCCTTTCAGCGACACCATTTTGTTGTGGAGTATATGGAACAATATGTTGCAATTGAATGCCATGCTCAGTGTAGAAGTTGATAAATTTGTTGTTAACATATTCTCCTCCATTGTCTAATCTTAACTTAAGAATTTGATGTCCGGATTGTTTCTCAACAAAGGCCTTAAAGGCCAAGAACGTGTTAAAAACTTCACTCTTGAGTTTTAAGAAGTATACCCAAGTGCGTCTGGAAAAATCATCAATGAAAGCTAAGAAGTACTTGCAACCAGAGAAAGAAACAACAGGAAGTGGACCACATAAATCACTGTGCACAAGCTGCAAAGGGACTGAAGCGTGCCAAGAGGCACGTTTGTCAAAAATATCCCGATGATGTTTTCCGAGTACACATCCGGAGCAAACACCATCTTGGAAAGATACCATAGGAAGACCAGTCACCATATTTTACTTACATAGAGTTTGAAGAGAGCGATAGTTTAAGTGACCAAATTGCTTATGCCAAAGTTTGCTCACTTCATCATTTGAGCAACAAAAATGGAGGGAAGACATGATGATCCAAAGTTGTCAAAATTATACAACCTTGTGGAATCATCAGCAATTCCAGTAGCTAAAATATGTTTAGGATCTTTGAGGTCCTTGATTACAACATCATGAGGTGAGAATTCTACTATTTTCCCTTCACCTGAATGAGTTATCTGATAAACATAGAGAAGGTTGCATGACAAGGTAGGAACACATAGTACATCATTAAATTGATCATTATTGAGATGAATGGTTCCAGATCCTACAACACTAAAAGATCTATCATCTCCAACATAAATATGTTTGGTGTTACAATCATTTAAATAAGAAAACATGGCTTTATTTTTGGCCATGTGATAAGAAGCTCCAGAATCAATGAGCCACTCATGAGAATGAGAAGAGGAAGATACATTTAATGCATAACCAGATCTTGATGCTTGACAAACACAAGTAGAAAGTGCCATTCCTGAAGATGAAGGTGAAGAGTGCTCCAAATTGATGTTGTGCTTCTTCATTGCTGCTTCTAAGGCTTCCATCTTCTTAAAAGTTTTGGACTCTATATGGCCATCACGATTGCAAAAGTTGCAATGTCTATTTGTCTTCTTTCCTTTGTTTTTATATGCCTTATCATTTTGGTGAGTTGCTTTTTCAGTTTGCGACTGAAATTTATTAGGACCCTTATTTGGTTTCAGACCATACTTTTTAGGATACTACTTCTTGGGATTCTTTTGATATGATTGTTGTTGGGTTGCTAAGGCTTTCTTAGAAGTGTTTCCAGAAGTGATAAGACCAAGGTGTAATAGTTTTTCTTGTTCTCTTATCAAAGAATCACAAAATGAATCAAAAGAGGTATTCTTGTAGGTGTTTCCTAAAGAAATGATGGCTTCTCTAGTGGAATGGAAGGCAGAAACAAATACAAAGTAAGCAGGGCCAAGCTTAGCAAGAATGCAAGAGATGAGGCTACTATCTTCCTTTTTGACCTTACAACCTTATAAAATAAGTCTAAGGGTCTTGAATTTGGACAAAAAGTCTTCAATAGAGGAGAAATTATTTGGGTCAAAAGTAAGCAACTCATTTTCAAGTTGGTGAGCCCTGATTTGATTTTGAATGCCAAAGAGAGTATTTAGCTTATCCAGGGCTTCATGAGGGGTGTCAATGTCAAGGACATGAAATCGAAGATCTTGAGCAATGGACATTCCTATCAACCCTCGTGCTTGATCTTGTTTATTTTCCCATTTAGCGACTTTATTATGATCAGAAGGTTTAGTTTCTACCCCTATGGCTATTCTGTAAAGCCCTTTACTTATAAGTATATCTACCATGTGAGGTAGCCATTGGAAATGATTGGTGCTGTTAAGAATAATTGGGCATGCACTTTCCATTTAAAAAAAAACATTGAAGCTGAGAAAAGCTAAAAATAACTGCTCCAATGGAAAGATCTCGAAAAATTAGGCCGTTTAAAAAAAAACGGCTTGAAAAACGGCTTCTGGATGAAGAAGTTATGCCTTTTAAACAAAATGAGTTGAAGATGCCGAATAGTTACGGGAACGGGATGAAGTGCAACTTTTAAAAAAAAAATCTGCTCCTTTTAACAAAAACTTTTTACAAAAGAAGCTTGAGAAAGAGATTTGAACCCAAGACCTCTATTGTCATAAACTAACTCCTCACCAAGTGAGATAGTAAAAGGATTATGTTATTGTTTGAAAGGAGAAAGGGTTTTTTTTTACTCTTCGGTGTGCGTGCCTTTTCCTGCACAAAAAAAACACAAAAACCGAGCAAAAGAAAAATGAAATGCAAGCCTTACGGTAGAATGTTAGATTTTCGGTTAGCCTTACCGGCAACTATCAATTTTTTCACTATTTCTGATTTCCCGAGATCGCACAAAGACGCGGGCGGGGAAAGAGCATACGTAGCAAAAAAAATCCCTTTTCTGTTTCTAATTTGCCAAGATCGCACACAGCGCACAGGAAAGAGCATACATAGAGAAGAGGGTATAGATCCGTAAAATAAATAAAACCTAAAAACCGAAAATAAATAGAGGAAACCAAAATAAGCAGAACTATTAACAAATATAACTACAAAACAAATGCTTTATACCTCTAGATCTAAACTGTCATAACTTGGGTAGCCGAAAACCTTTTTGCATGAAACGAAAGGCGTTCCTTACTATAATAGATGCTTCGGACACAACAAAGTAGTTCTCCAAGCCCAAAAATGTTCAAAAATAGTATATTTACTGTTACACCATTTTTTGGTCATCTAACCTATTATCATTAGATGAACTTAAGTACACCATGTAAGACCAATTTTACCCTAAGTAAAATTGCTTTCACCATGTGCAATAACTTGTTTGTTTATATTTCCTGGTCATACTTAACCCAAAACAAGGAAATTAATTAAATAAATCCTTATTTATTTAATTATTTCCTAAGAATAAGTTATTTAAATCATTATTTAAATAATATTCTTAGTTAAATTTGACTAAATCACATATAAATAATTAAATAAACCATTATTTATTTAATTATATTCCCCGCATTTCCCTTAAATAATAAATAAATCATTTATTTATTTGTTATTTATAAATAAAAGAATTGACCCAAGTCAAAAATCATTTTCCCTCCAACAAATATAATAAAATATTCCTAAAGGGTGGTTCTAGAATTTGATTAATAATATTTTATTCATGCACCGAGTTCTAGAACACCCCAATATTTTGTTATAAATAGAAGGGTTTTCCCCATTCATTAGGCACCTCCATTGCATTAGATCACTCTAGATCTATTCTTGGTCACCATTTCTATTTTTTGCATTGTGAGCTCCCATTGAGTTCTATGCTTGTTTGGGTTTTCCACATCAACCAAAGAGAAGAATTTTAGATCTGAAACACTGAGGACTTTCAAGAACCCATCCCATTGAGGAGAACCGGAAAACACCTTTCTTGTTTTCCTCTTAGGTGCCCCTTTTATATAATAAAAATTCTTTCAGATATATTTCTCTTGTCTTGTCTATTGGATACATGGAGCCATATTTTACTTTATCTGCTTAATATCTTTTAGATCTGTATTTATGCAGCATTATTTGGATCACCTAACTTCAGATTTAAAGATATTTTCAGCCATAATTGATGTTAGGGCTATTTTTTATGCATAGCTAAAGTGATATTTTATGACGAAAGATTCATACTAACAATTGGTGAGTTCACACGGGTTTTCTTTTGCGACCGCTATCATTTTATATATTCCTGCATATCCAGCTGTTTCAGACCCTAGGGTTTCTCTTCAGTTTCCTTTTTTCCCTATTTTTATGGTCTTTTTCACCTCTAAAACCCTCAAACGTCCAAATTTTTAACTTCTGTGTGTTTCTGGCCCTATTGCGCAGGTGACAGACATCAGCCACAACTGAGACGACAAATTTTTTTGAAATCTGTCGCCGAGAGAGCCGGATCTGTAGGTCGCACTTATCGGCCCAAAAAGTGCGACATGGCCTTGAGGTCGCACTTTTCTGCCCCAAATCTGCGTCCCGGACTGCAAACAGGTCAGAACCTGCAACCTGAAATTTTTTCTGCACTTTTCCAGCACTTTTTTTGGGTTTGACTGAAGCTTCTATCAGGGTTTTCCAGCTTCTGTCTCCACCTGTTTGGACCTGTTTCTGATCTATTTCACTCATCTAAGTGGGAATCTTGCCCCTTAGGGCTCTAGTACCCTCCACTTTTTGTGGGTGAGTTTTTCCTGTTTCAGAAGTCTGAATTTCCAGAGTTTCAGCCTTGTTTCTTCCAGATCTGACACCCCATATTCAGATCCTTTTATACCAGCTCTTATCCCTTTCAAACCACCTCATATAGTTTTGTTTGGGTTCATTCCTAGGGCCGCCTCCTTGACCCTCCTACTTTTAGCTGGTCCCCTCCTTTTTAGCAGCAACCTTGCCTCTGTCTCTTTGTTGTTCTCTGCACCTCTTTTCAGCAGATTTCTCCTTTGGATCCCTATCCCTCCTGACCTCAGATCTATTGGCCTCCTTTTAGTGTGCTTTGCCTAGATTTTTCCCTCTTCTAGACTAGTTTTGGGAGACCCGCCTTCTTGGGTTAGATTGATGCATTGGTAGCTGTTAATTTTCTGTTCTTTCAGTCTTATTTACTGTAGATTTATTTTCAGTTACGTAGCACACTTTTTTATTTTACTCTCAAAACGTCTGGGTTTAATCAATTAAAATTAACGCACGCCACACATTGACCCTAAGTGAAGAATTGCTTGGTTAACACCGCCTCGCAAAGACTTTAAAATCAACTGACACTGCACCTCCCTGCCCTTGTCATGTCTTGCTTTTGCACCTTGCTGCCCTTGCCGGTATTTCTTCTTCCTGTCATCATTGCACCTCCAAGGCGTTTGTCCCAGAGACTTATTGGCCTTCACCCTCAGTTTCCGGTTGGTCGAATTCCTCCTTCCCGTCGTCATCGAGTAAGTCCTCCCCCGAGTCCGCACTCCGACTCTTCCTCTGATTGTTCGGGTTCTCCCCCTATTTCTGGTTCCCCCCCTCCTACCTTCACCATGTCTAGTTCATGACCTAGCCCTAACCCCATTTCTACTGCTGGGTCCGTTTCCAGTGGAACCACTACGGGACCTACCTCGACTGCCCCGTTGCTCCCTTATATGGCCGGTCTCACTCTCCCCGACTTCAATCAGTTGATTAATGATCCCATTCGCCACGATGTCAATTGGCTTGCTATGCCAACCAAGCTCCCCTTCGACATTCCCAAGTTTGAAGGCCTTGCTAGTGAAGATCCCTCCAACCATATCCGATCTTTTCACATGTGGTGTTCCTCCAATTCCATCACCGATGACTCCATCCGTCTTCGTTTGTTCCAACGCATGCTTACCGGCGAAGCTTCTAAATCGTATGTTGACCAAGCCACCTCTTCCCATGCCACCTTTGCGACCATTTCCCAAGCCTTTTTATCTTATTTCTAGCTCCCTCTCCGATACGACACTGGTACTGAACTCTTAACTTCTTTTCATCAATCCTCTTCGACCCGTCTTTCCGCTCATGTCCAGGAATGGCGACGAAGACGGAGCTTGTGTCGCGCTCCCCCCTTTGAAGATCGGGTTTACATGGACTGGTTCCTTTTCTCTCTCCTACCTCCCATTGGCAAATATGTCGCATCCCATTTTCCCCAAACCGAAGAAGCCGCCCTCCAAATAGCCTTAAAATATGACCTTATCTATGCCCAATCTGGTTATGTTTATATCGTCCTTCCTGACCACCCCAAGCCCGGTGGCCCTAATGTCTCGGGGGCATCTCACTCTGTCGACGGTATCATTGGAGCCCTATCTCATACCTATGCCCAACCTCTTCCAGGTTATGGTTTCCCTCCAGGAGGGGCCAGCCCCTCCGGAACTTTTTCTCCTCCAAGTAGCATGTATCCAGGATATGGCTTGCCTGCTCCTTTTTCCCACCCTCCTACTTACCTCAATGTTGCCCATCCTACCCCTTATCCGTACCCACAACCTAGTGTCCCAGCTCCTCCAACATTCGGACCTCCCACTCCTTTGCCTTCTCCACCCCCACAACCGCACTTACTACTCCCTCCAGGGCAAGTATTTGCACAACGGGGGGAAACTAATTTTCTTCCTTCTAAACGAAAGAGAAAAGGCAATCAATCCGCTTTTGGTAATCGTTGATACAATCCTTCCAGTATTGACTCTACCACTTCCAACCAGCCATAGGGCTCTCAGCCCAAGCCGGACAAGCCGCTTCGCACCAACAAGCCTTGTTCGTGTTGCGGTGTTTATGGTCACTACACTCACAATTGTCCTTTATTACCAAAAATGCCACAGATGTGGGAGTCCCAGGCCACCGTGCGGGGACAACACTCCTCCCCTACTGCCCCTCCCACTCCAACTTCTTCTCAACCCGCTGTGTTTACCGATCCTTTCCCTCAACAAGGATTCATGGCCACTCAACCACCTCATGCCCCGGTAACCACTCAACCTTCTCCTTCTGGTTCCTCTGATTACCAGATTCTCATGTTGACATCTGACCACCCTCTCACCATCGACCTTAACCTTCAAACTCGGTCTCGTCAGTACTCCCCCCCTCCCGTTCCATCTATCTCCGAGTCCCAATCATCAGGTCCTACAGAGCCTCTGTCGACACCCAATGGTCCCTTACAAATCCCTCCACCCACGGTCGAGGTTCATACCAACATTCCTAAGGGCCCATTACGACAAAATGTTGCCTCTAGTGGGGCTGCCCATTCATACAACATAGTAGATGATCTAGCACAATGTCTTGCTGCCATTTCAACACTGGAACTCTTCCAGTCGTGTCCTTCTCAAAAGAAGGCTCTACTATCTGCCATGGGTGCTGTAGATATTTCTAATGACCAATTAATTGTTTTCGACGCCCGTCAGTCAGACCATCCCCCCCTTCCTGCTTCTGTTACTTTCCAAATCCTAGTCAAAATCTGAAATGCCACTATCACTCGATGTGTTATTGATGAGGGGGCATCTACCTGTGTAATGTCTGCTTCAGTGTGGCAACAACTCAGATCTCCTAAGCTGGCCCCTTCCACAATCACCCTTCTTGCGTGGGATGGCCATGCCTCCCAACCCATTGGCCTACTCCGCAACTGTCCTATTACCCTTGCAGGCAAGACTGTTTGCGTCGACATTGAAGTTATCGATGACCCTCTTGACTACAACATCCTTTTGGGGCATAGTTACACCTATGCCATGTCTATCATCCCATCCGCCGTCCACCGCAAGATGTTTTTCCCCCATAACGAAAAAATTGTCACCATCGACCAGTTAACATATCATGAACCCAAATCTCAGACTTCCCCTGAGTCCTCTATTTCTACTGTCACTAAATCTTTACCCAGTGTTTCCCTCGGTGTCTATAAAGACTCCTCCTTGCTTGGAACCTTTCTAGACCCTCCTACCATTTCGGATCCTAGCCTGGCGAACGTTTGCATGATGCAATCATCTTGGGCTGACCTTACCCATCCCACTTTGGCTAGTCAGCAACCTCAACCTCCCCCACCCCCACCAGCTCCTAGCCCTTCGCCCCCACTAGCCAGCCTTCTTCCTTCGAAATCTCCTTCCCCAAATAATCCTCACACACCCCTCTACCCTACTGGCTCAATTCCGCCCGATTTCAACCCCCTCGGCCCCGTTCCTCCTGGCCATTTTCCTGCTGGTCAAATTCCTTTCCTTGCTCCCCCTCCCGGAGCTTCTTCCATCCCTATCTTGGCCACCCTCTCCCTACCCAACTTGACCCTGGGTATACCCGTCTGGTACCTTAGCCCCCCTACCCCTACCCTGCCTGGTCAACCCAAACCGTATCTTGCTTTTACCCCAGTTCAACCAATACCCATGACCTCTACCGCTGCTCCAGCACCTCAGTCACCTCATCTGACACCTCCTCTCGTTACGATCGTGTTAGGTAACAATAGCAAAACTCGCAGGGCGGCACCAGAGGACAAGGTTGCCCCGACAAACTCTACCCGTCCTCGCCTTTCAAAGCATCCCATCCAGTGTGCCTTGTGCGATGTTGTCAGCCACGCCACCCATACCTGTCTTGAATTACCACACCTCAAAACCGTGGTCAATGAAACATTTCCAGAATCCAATATCCCTGTGCTCCATGTCACCCTCCTTGATTCCCTTCCGAAACTTAAAAACTTGCACACCAATCACCCTTGTTCTTTATGCGATTTCCATGGGCATTATACCCACCTTTGTCCCCGCCTTGACGAGTATTGCGCTTCTTTGGCCGCATACTGCCAATTCGAAGCCGTGCTTGCCCGTCATCATTTTTTAACCCCAGACCATGTGTCTACCCCTATTACCATTTCTCATAATGATACTGAAATGACCGAACATTCAGCCACTATTTCCTACCTTTCCTCATCACCACGTTCCTCGGCAACCGACCCCTTAGTACCTTCCCCTTCTTTTTCGCCTACCCACTCATCTGTTGACCCCGCTGTCACCCCTCATGATGACACGAATGTAAGCCTTTCCCCTCAAAATCAGGTATCTCATATTTCTACCTCCTCAGGTCATTCTATACCATCCACTCTTCCCATCTTCCAGTCCGACGAAGACATCATGGAAGCCATGACCACACCTGACTTTCCATGGGACGATAAGCACCATCATGCATACTTCCTACTACATCAATCACATGACCAATATGCTCTTGAATCCAAAGATTTCATTCCCAATAAAGTTGATTGGTTCAAAAAACCCATCCCTGCCCCTGACACTTTCGAAGAAGGTAATATGGCTAATATCTCTCCTACCATCAAAATAGACATTTCTATCAAACTAGGTATCGAAGAACATATCACCATGGGCACCCAATGCACTCTGGAAGAACTTGAAGCCTACACCAAACTCTTCAAAGAATTATATGATGTTTTCACTTGGTCCTACTCAGAAATGCCTGAACTCGATCTGGCCATTGTCGAACACCACATCGACACATGGCCTGATGCCACTCCGGTCCGTCAAAAGTTGCGACCCATTCATCCATCCAGAAGTGAAGCCATCAAAGCTGAAATCTATAACCTCTGGCAGGCTGGTTTCATTTACCCCATCGAATACACCACTTGGGTGTCCAACCCAGTTCCTGTTCTCAAAAAACAAGGCACCATTCGTGTTTTCACCGACTTTCGCGATCTGAACAAAGCTTGTCCCAAAGACAACTTCCCCACACCATTTATTGACCAAATCATTGATGAGTGTGTGGGGCACGAGGTTTTATCCTTTATGGATGGCTTCTCAGGATACAACCAAATTGTTATCCGTCGTGCTGATCAGCTCAAAACCGCGTTCATTAGTCTGTGGGGCACTTTTGCATATCGAGTCATGCCATTTGGTCTTAAAAACACCGGCGCCACTTTTCAACGAGCCATGTCTTATTGTTTCCATGACCTAGCTCATATTATCCTTTCTTATTTAGACAACCTTACTGCACGTTCTAAACATCGGGCACAACACCTCATCATCTTCGTCAATCTACAGATCAAAAAAACTGCATTAACTCACACAAAAACTGAATCTCAGCCCAAAACAACACTGAAACCACCTCTTAAGACAATGCTTCAAAGAATGGTGAATACGCACAAAAACAATTGGCATCTTATGCTCTTCCCTGCTTTGTGGGCTTATCGTACTTCTGTTAAAACTGCCACCAATTTCACTCCTTTCCACCTTGTCTTCGGTGAGGAGGTAGTCTTACCAATCGAGTGTGAAATCCCTTCCCTTCACTTGGCCGCCGAACTCCTCCCTGATACCCAACCTCTAGAACAATGACTTATCATGCTTGAGCGCGCCTCTGAAGACCGTCGTGTTGCATTGCAAACTCTTGAAGCGACCAAAAAGCGCACCAAAGCTCAGTATGACCGAAAAGTACACCCTCGCCAATTTCATGAAGGTGACCTTGTTCTAGTATATGACCAGGCCCATGATACCCTTGGTCATGGGAAGTTCGACTCATTATGGCTTGGTCCTTACATTATCAGTAAAGACCTTGGTAAGGGGGCATATCTTTTAGAATATTTTGAAGGCCATATCCTTCCTAATCCCCGCAATGCACTCTATCTTAAGAAATATTACCCATAGCATTTCCCATTCGAAATGCCTGTTTTCTTTTCTTTTTAGATAGCTAGCATCTGTTTGTTTTCTCATTTTGCTACTTTACCAGGACACCTGTTGTCCACGAAGTTTTACTTCACCTCTCCTCAAAATCATATTTTCTCACTTACAACACATTTCATTGGGGGGTACCACGTTGCCCCTATACTCATTTCTGTTCATGACAATTTCTGTCATGAGATACCATTTTGTACTCATGATTTTTATGGTCCCCGTTGGATCTATCCCTCATTTCATTATCATCATTAGTGTCCGTCTATTAGTCACTCTATTATTTTCTCTCGTGCCTCAGTTGGGGTACCCTTATTACCTCACCTCTGGCGGACCTACTTCTGTCGACATCAGCTCATTTACTCCAGAAGCCAGGTCTAGGGGGCAGTGTACCGTGGTTCGAGCTCTTTTCAACATGATTGTGATCTATACACCTGATGGTCCAGTGATGCAGTAGCAGCTATTGGTGATTCTCGGGTATGTGTGAGATGTCTCAACCCTCATAAAGAGGTGGCCCTGCAGGTAGCCCCCCACATGCCCGGATGACTTCTTCATTTCAGCCCTTGATGCATCTCCTCTCATTTGATGATATTGGCCTCAGCCGCTTGCAGCGCCTCTTCGATTTGCATGTATCAGTCAGATTTTGCGGGCACTTCCCCGTGTGTAGGGGGCATTTGGGTGTATTTGTATCTCATATACTACAATATTATTTTATAAGTCCTGACGGTTATTCCAGGCATGGCATGTATGTGGGATTCATCATTCTAGTTATCTGGCTCATGTTTAGGCCAGCACATGTTTTCCTATTGTGTTCCGTGGTTTTTCGGGCGCCTTATTGTGTGTACTATTGTCTTGGCGGGCATAGGTATGCCTCCCCCGCTGCCTTTAGCACAGGTACCACTTCATAAACTAGAGACTTGTTGCACCTGTAAGTCTCATCTCCTCAGGGTCTAGTCCTTTAGCACTTTCGACTACATTACATTCCTCTCTCTCACTTTCCTCTTGTTATCTAGTGATTGAGCTCTTACAACGTACTTCGGTCATACGATTTTCTCCTAACACTCGTACATTGGGGGGCATTCTGTTACACCATTTTTTGGTCATCTAACCTATTATCATTAGATGAACCTAAGTACACCATGTAAGACCAATTTTACCCTAAGTAAAATTGCTTTCACCATGTGCAATAACTTGTTTGTTTATATTTCCTGGTCATATTTAACCCAAAACAAGGAAATTAATTAGATAAATCCTTATTTATTTAATTATTTCCTAAGAATAAGTTATTTAAATCATTATTTAAATAATATTCTTAGTTAAATTTGACTAAATCACATATAAATAATTAAATAAACCATTATTTATTTAATTATATTCCCCTCATCTCCCTTAAATAATAAATAAATCATGTACTTATTTGTTATTTATAAATAAAGGAGTTGACCCAAGTCAAAAATCCTTTTCCCTCCAACAAATATAAGAAAATATTTTAAAAGGTGATTCTAGAATTTGATTAATAATATTTTATTCATGCATCGAGTTCTAGAACACCCCAATATTTTGTTATAAATAGAAGGGTTTTCCCCATTCATTAGTCACCTCCATTGCATTAGATCACTCTGGATCTATTCTTGGTCACCATTTCCATTTTTTGCATTGTGAGCTCCCATTGAGTTCTATGTTTGTTTGGGTTTTCCACATCAACCAAAGAGAGGAATTTTAGATCTGAAACACTGAGGACTTTCAAGAACCCATCCCATTGAGGAGAACCGGAAAACACCTTTCTTGTTTTCCTCTTAGGTGCCCCTTTTTATATAATAAAAATTCTTTCAAATATATTTCTCTTGTCTTGTCTATTGGATACATGGAGCCATTTTTTACTTTATCTACTTAATATCTTTTAGATTTGTATTTATACAGCATTATTTGGATCACCTAACTTCAGATTTAAAGATATTTTGCAGCCATAATTGATGTTAGGGCTATTTGTTATGCATAGCTAAAGTGATATTTTACGACGAAAGATTCATACTAACATCTACAAAATGGAATTCACATGCAGTCAAACCTGCTTCAGATTTTTATCAACAACGGAAGCGGCCCTCAAAATAGCTCTGATACCATGTAGGAATTTACAGGATAAGTTCCGTAGATCAAGAACCAAAGGTCACTGCTCACAAACAGATCACAAATCAATACACCAGTATAATCACGTGGTTAAAACCTTCAAAGAGGGAAACAATCCACGACCTGAGCCAACGCGGCCACTTCCGGCAATTTATTAATATAAAAGAAAAGTTACATATGTTTCTCTCATAAACACTTACCGGACAAATGAACCTCCATGCTCTTTAAATAGAGATCATGGACCAATCGGGTGTTAAGCCACGGATCAAGTGTCGTTAATACCGGGGTGAGAGATAATCATCGGATCACTACAAATCGTGACCGTCGGATTATAAGTTACAAATGTACATGGTAAAGAAACACACTTTACCTAACTCTACACTAGACTAAGTTATTCTTAACTATTTCCTATGTGTCAGAATATCCTAACATTTTCATCAAATTTTACATCTCTTCTAATGATTATATTTTTGGATTTTGGTTGAAGAAGTCTATATCCTTTGACATCTTTAGAATATCTAACAAAAATGCATTTTTCACTCTTAGGTTCTAAGGCTTTATGTTTCGCATATGGAATATGGGCCCAAGCATCACTTCCAAAAACAAGAAAGTGAATTAAATCTGGTTTGATTGAGCTTCAAGCTTCTTCTGGAGTTATATTCTTTAAAACCTTAGTAGGAGTGTGATTTAATATTTAATTTGCACAGTTAATTGCTTCTGCCCAAAATTTGAGACTAAGTCCTTTAGATTGAAGCATACAATTAGCCATTTCTTTTAAGGTGCGATTCTTCCTTTCAACTACACCATTTTTTTGTGGAGTATATGGAATAGTATGTTGAAATTGAATGCCATGCTTAGTGTAGAATTTGATAAATTTGTTGTTAACATACTCTTCTCCATTGTCTGATCTTAACTTGAGAATTTGATGTCCAAATTGTTTCTCAACAAAGGCCTTAAATGCCAAGAACATGTTAAAAACTTCACTCTTGAGTTTTAAGAAGTATACCCAAGTGCGTTTGGAAAAATCATCAATGAAAGTTAAGAAGTACTTGCAACCAGAGAAAGAGACAACAGGAAGTGCACCACATAAATCACTGTGCACAAGATGCAAAGGGGCTGAAGCTTGCCAAGAGGCACGTTTGTCAAAAATATCCCGATGATGTTTTTCGAGTACACATCCAGAGCAAACACCATCTCGACAAGATACCATAGGAAGACCTATCACTATATTTTCTTTACATAGAGTTTGAAGAGAGCGATAGTTTAAGTGACCAAATCTCTCATGCCAAAGCTTGCTCACTTCATCATTATGAGAAAAAAAATGTGAGGGAAGACATCATGACCCAAAGTTGTCAAACTTATACAACCTTGTGGAATCGTCAGCAATGCCAGTAGCTAAAATATGTTTAGGATATTTGAGGTCCTTGATTACAACATCATGAGGTGAGAATTCTACTATTTTCCCTTCACCTAAATGAGTTATCTAATAAACAGAGAGAAGGTTGCATGACAAGGTAGGAACACATAGTACATAATTAAACTGAACATTATCTAGATGAATGGTTTCAGATCCTACAACACTAAGAGATCTATCATCACCAACATAACTATGTTTGGTGTTACAATCATTTAAAGAAGAAAACATGGCTTTATTTTTGGCCATGTGGTAAGAAGCTCCAGAATCAATGAGCCACTCATGAGAATGAGAAGAAGAAGATACATTTAATGCATAACCAGATCTTGATGCTTGACAACCACAAGTAGAAAGTGCCATTCTTGAAGATGAAGGTGAAGAGTGCTCCAAATTAATGTTGTGCTTCTTCATTGCTGCTTCTAAGGCTTCCATATTCTTAAAACATTTGGACTCTATATGGCCATCACGATTACAAAAGTTGCAATGTTTATCTGTCTTCTTCCCTTTGTTTTTATTTTCCTTATCATTTTGCTGAGTTGCTTTTTCAGTTTGCAGCTGAAATTGCTTAGGACCCTTGTTTGGTTTCAGATCATACTTTTTAGGATAATGATTCTTGGGATTCTTTTGATATGATTACTGTTGCGCTGCTAAGGTTTTCTTAGAAGCATTTCCAAAAGTGATAAGACCAAGGTGTAAGAGTTTTTCTTGTTCTCTTATCAAAGAATCACAAAAGGCATCAAAAGAGGGGTTCTTGTAGGTGGTTCCTGAAGAAATGATGCCTTCTCTAGTGGAATGGAAGGTGGAAACAAATACAGAGTATGCAGGGCCAAGCTTAGCAAGAATGCAATAGATAAGGCTACCATCTTCCTTTTTGACCTTACAACCTTCTAAAAGAAGTCTAAGGGTCTTGAATTTGGACAAAAAATATTCAATAGAGGAGAAATTATTGGGATCCAAAGTAAGCAACTCATTTTCAAGCTGGTGGGCATTGATTTGATTTTGAATGCCAAAGACAGTATTTAGCTTTTCCAGGGCTTCTTGACGGGTGTCAATGTCAAGGATATGAAATCAAATATCTTGAGCAATGGACATTCCTATCAACCCTCGTGCTTGATCTTGTTTATATTCCCATTTAGCGACTTTATCATCATCGGAAGGTTTAGTTTCTTGTGCCGTGTCTATTCTATAAAGCCCTTTACTTCCAAGTATATCTACCATGTGAGGTGGCATTTGGAAATAATTGCTGCCGTTAAGAATAATCGGGCATGCATTTTCCATATTTTTAAAAAACTAAAGCTGAAAAACAATTAAACTAACTACTCCAAAATAATGATCTCGAAAAATTAGGCTGATTAAAAAAAAACAGCTTGAAAAACGACTTCCGGATGAAGAAGTTATGCCTTTTTGAAAAAACTGAGTTGTAGATGCCAAATGGTTATGGGAACGGTTTGAAATTTGATGATGAAGTTCAACTTTAAAAAATCCCACCCCTTTAACAATTTTTTTTTACAAAAATAAGCTTGAGAAAAGAGACTTGAACTCCGTTGAAGCTCCCGAAAATCGGGTCTAGCAACAAGTGGGATACCCACCCTGTCCCGACCTTGGTCATGGCAGCTCCTTTTTCCCGTTTGGTGTAGTGGGTCCAATCTGGGGATAATGGGACCCGCTTCCCAATGATATGTGTGTGTGTGTTGAGAATTGATATTTCTTTTCTAAAATTCCTAAGTGAAATGCTTTTATTCTATTTCTAATTTAATCATATGCAAAAACTATATTCTAAGAAATATCTAACTACGAACTAACTCCGGGATGTAATCTTTACTATTTATGGCAATCTAAAATGTATTTGCGTATAACAATCAATAATAAAAGATCATACAAATGTTATGAGAAAAGATGTCAAATTAACAGATAAACCACTTCATATAAAGAGTTAGATGAAGCAATGGTGAAAAACATATCGCATAATAAGCTATTCATATCATATGCTATAAATAAATAGCTATCACCTAGTACAAAAGTGCCAGAATGATAACTCAAGCATTCAAACATTAACATATAAACAACCGAACATAAATATCACTTTTAAATACGAAGTAGAAATAGTTAAGAGATAAAAGTACCATTTATAATCGTTTCTACTCATGAGCTAGAAGCAATAATGATTTATCTCTTCTTCCCAATCCCAACATCTATTATATACTGAAGTGCAACATCTGCATATGAGATATTAGACAGCGTATATCAATAAATCTCGTTCCATTCATTCATCAAAACCTCCTCTAAGGGTGCGAAGTGCATGTTCCGAGGATAAGTTTTTTGACAAATTTCGAGACCCTTCTCTAAATGCATGAGAAGGGTTTTAAAATACTACTAACTAAATCTAAAAATAGTTTATTACAAAAATTTAGGATTCTGTTTAAAATGACGTAGTCGCTTTTTCTAGGCAAAAATAAGGAAGTAAAACTAAAACTAAATCTAAAATTAAAAACTATCAACTTCAACTACTTATGAATCTCGATATTTTAATTTGCAAGCAACCATCATTGATTTGAGAAGAGGAGGTTAGCTCGACTTCAGATTTTAACTGTCCCCGAAAAAACGAGAATCCCGTAATTGTTGGCGCGATCTTCTCGGCGAAATTAATGATGCAATTAAGAGCACCTTGCATTGACCATGTGGTTTTACTAGATATGTCCGTAAGAAGAATCCCAGTTTAACTTTGTCAATCCTTGAATTGATTTTTCCCTTTCTTCGACTTTCGATTCTACTCGCTTGCAATTTTTGTGTTTGTGGTAGGTATCTCCCGGAATAGTTTCAAAATTAGATTAACCTTGTGCAAATTTTTTATTTACACAATCGGTAATGTTGTCTTCGTCTCGTAGGCTGCTTCCTCTGCACTTTTTGCTCGCACTCTCGATCTGTGCGTCCCAATTATTGAAGAGCATTTCTTTATGACTTTGTCATCGCTGATTGGTGTTCTCGCTCTTCTTCCTTCTTCTAGCCTTTTTGCCATGCCAAATAATTATTAACTCTTTCATTAGTTAAATAATAATCATGTCGTAATTCTACGACATGATTAGTGATCTTATCGCTTTCTTGAAAAAAGAGTTCCCATTGTGAGATTTTCTCGGGCATAATATATCTTGTTGTTGCGATAGTTGATTATTCAAAGAAATAGACTGCGAGATAAAACTTCCGGAAGCTTGGGGTCATCTTTATGAGCTCCTCTTGGATAATGCTGCATTTGCTTTCTCTTTTTTCTACTAAACTTTCTTCGATATCCGATTTGCATTTGTTGAAGCTCTTCGTTTAGTCAACTTTTCAAGTTTTATCCGTAGCTTACACTCGTTAGCATGGGCTTGTTGCAATTGTGTGTTGCGTAACTTGTATTTGATCTTCTTAATTTAATAATAGTCGTACCTCGCATGCTTTGTCAATGGTTAGCAGAGGCATAAACTCCTGTAATCACGAGATAACTTAGTAAGATTTTCTCGCTTGGATCCGTAGTAGGATCTTTCCATAAAACATCCAATGTGCTCGCATCGATAGAGAGAGCACACTTTCTAATTTTTCTCTTCTTCCTTTGTTTCCTTACTAATCGCTTTATCATCGCGGGGCCGTAGAATATATCCGCAGGAGGAATGTCCTCTATATTAAGTACAATTTCGAAGAGGGAGTGATGGGTATATGTTCAGCTCGTGACATTGCCACTTATTCCCGTGCTTAAACCTTTTGTTGTTTAGTACTGAGTCTGTGTATTCCGTCCTTCAACATTAAGCAATTCATTAAATGTTTCCCATTCTTTGTCTAATTCACTCCCGATCGACGTGCGTTGTATGCATTGAGAGGTGGAAGATTCAAGCCGTGGAGTGATTGAAGTCTGTTGTAGTGAAAGCTCTTTTTGATTGAGTTGTATCCTTCATCGAGCCTTCATCATTATCAGACTTTTAAGAACGTTCGAAGTTTCTTTTCCGTACTTCGACTTAGACTCCTTCGATTATCCGAGCTACCACTTGAGACCGACACTAGGAGTTGGTTCCCTTGCGGGTTCCAAGTGCAAATTATCCAAAGGGATAGTGGTCAATCTTCTTTCTCTCGTAGATTTTTCAAATTCTTGAAATTCTTCCGAGGGAAAACCGTGTTTGAGCTAAAATGCTACAAATTTGCTTTAAATGAACATTTTTCTTGAAACATATCATCAAAAGGATCTTCTTCTCCCGGAAAATACTCTTACTTTCGACAAATTTGCCGAGCAGTGAAATTCTTTAACAACATCATATGGGATCGAATAGCCTTCTCGAAAACTTGAACAATTGTAAGTATGTAATATTGCTTACTTCTTTAAATGCATGACCAACATCAAACGAATGAAAGAAATGCTCTCAGCAGCCACGGGAAATTGTGGCCAAGATGGCCTTTTTTTTATCCTTTAATTCTTTTGTCAAACCTCCTTCGCCACGAGCTTGATATGCAATTTCTCGAGCTATAAGTTTATCCGAACATACAGGGGGTAAAACATGAGGAGAAGCGAGAACTTCCAAAAACCCTCACATAGGTAAACAATTTCTTTCTCCGAACCATCTCTGCGATGTGGAGAATGTCTACTTCGCCGAGGGGAAAACCTTGGAGCATCCCTTATTATACAACATTCTGTATGTAGGAGCAACATTATGCCCCGGAAAATCTTGTAAAAATGAGGAACAAACTTTTGATTCCCACGATTAGCTTTGTGATATACATGAATGGGCAAAAGGATCTTGAAATGTCCATTGCCAACCCATTAAAGGGAACTTAGAAACAAAGAAGATTGAATTCATAACATAGGAAAGATGGGATAAAAAGGGAGGATAAATCCTCTCCGGGAGGCAGATTCCGATTTTAAAGACCTAGGTAATTGAAAATAGATGTGGCTAAGCTATTTGAGACAATATTTTAGCCCAGTCCACAATGGTAGTGTTAACAACGCACATGTCAACAACTAAGCCATTCAAGAAAAACTTATTAATTTCAAGCTTTCCGAAGAAGTCACATACAACATAGCAGAAAGGAGCAAAACAATATGGAGAAGTGAGAGAACTGATACTTGTACAAACCGTGTTTATCTTTCTTCAATGGTTCATCTCTTTTTGTCCATTCCTTGGTGCATTCCGCCAAATTTGTATTTTCCCCGCAAATTTCTCCATAAATTGTTTGTTATAAGTTGCCCGAGGCCTCGACAAATAGATACATAAAGCCTCAAAATCTTCGCAAGTGAATGACCCGATGAGCTCTTGACCTTGAGTTCTAAAACTTCTGTCTCGTAATATCGGTGCTATCCAACACCCATTTCACCATATCTATATATGGAATAATTCTCGGTCTTTTTGATATCCGGGTACAAAAAATGAACAAGCCAATTCTCGTAAGAGATGCTTCGAAAGAATTACTGAGCCTCGCGGTAGCCGCAACTTCCATTATTACGGGATTTTCTTCTTCGAGCGTATGTATGCATACCATCCCAAGTGGTGATTCCTAGGCGTCTTTGTTGCGAAGCCAAAAGACTGCGTACAAGGATGCCATCTCTTTACTGAACTCGATGCTTTCTCTTTCTTTCCCATAATACTGACGAGTATTGCTTTGTGATAGTCTCTCGTTCTTCGCGCTCGCTAATTTTACGAATTACGTGAGAGTAATGATATGGGAAAGGTGACCAGGATAGCTTTTAAATGGCCGGAGGCGTATGAAATAGTATTATTTTAACGTGAAATAACCTTCTCAATCAAAACGAAATCCTTTTCATTAATAGTTGACAATCCATTCATTAATTTTTACATCAAAGCGCATAACGAATATCTATTATACGGAAATATTTCCTTCGTACAACAAGCTTTAAGAATCTACGATAATGTGATATGCGATTTTCTTTGCAATATCGCAAAATCGCAATATCGCGATCGCAATATCCTCAAATTGAAATCATCGCAAAATCATAATTAGCGCAAATCACAACATTCACAAATCGCAGTCTCGTAATATACGCGAAATCGCAATATTGAAAAAATAAAAAATATGAAAAATATTTGTTAAACACTTATTTTTATCAACGTATATGCGATTTTATGTATAAATATTTTAACGCTTAGTTTTTGGGATCGACGCTATTGCAGATTTAGAAGTTTCAGCCTTTACGCAAAAGATATATTTTACTTATTTTGCGATGGATGCGATATTTTCTTCAAAGAAAGATTTTATTCTAATCTATCAAAAACTTAAGTTTATTTAAATATTTTCCAAAGATTTTTCTCAAGTTGATGATAGTAAGTTTTATTGAAAAATAAACAAGTACTAAAAGATTTTTTTGGATTTTTAATTAAGTGTCCCCACTTATTTAGTATTATTACTAATACTAAATAAGAAGGGGGTTGTTGTCAGGCCACAACAGAACCCAATAAGACCTTTATTCTCATAATCTAACTTTTCTAGTAAAAGGATTCACGCATCGTGTGAAAGGAGGAAGGGGTAGTCTTCGGGGCAGTGCATGCTTTTTCCCCGCACAAAAAACACAAAACTGTCCAAGCATGAAATGCAAGCCTTTCGACTGCATCGTTAGATTTTCGGTTAGCCCTTACCGCACCTATCTATTTTTTTCACTATTTCTGCATTTCTCGAGATCGCACAAGACTGTAGTGAAAGATGCACATGTAACAAAATCACTTTCCCTCCACATTTCTCGATTTGTTGAGATTGCACACGGTGCAAGAAGAAAGAAACATGCCACGATGAGAAGTGTATAGATATGGAAAATAAATAAAACCTAAAACCAAAATAAACGAGAGGGAACCAAAATAAGGAAGAACTATTAACAAATATATATACTCGAAACGAGTATACTATATACCTTCGCATCTAGCCGACATAACTTGGGCAAAGCTTGAAACGTTTTGCATGAAACAAAGTTGTTCACTCAGTAACAACTACGAGACACAACAAAGCAAGCTCTCCAGGGCTCGAAAATGTTGTTCCGGAAATAGTAGATTGCAAACATCGAGTCACATGACGAATCCAAATCGGCTTTGATGTTGGATCCAACAACGGATGTGGCCCCTCAAAATAGCTACGATACTATGTAGGAGCATTTATAGGGTAAGTTCATTAGATCAAAAAACCAAAGGTCGCCAGCTCACAAACGTATCACAAAATCAGTACACCGATATTATCATGTGGTTAAAACCCTCGAAAAGGGAAAATGTAGTCCACTGGCTTGAGCCAATGCGGCCACTTCAGGAAATTTATTAATATAAAAATAAAAAGTTACATATGTTTCTCTCTATAAACTGAGTCATTGGAAAAATGACCCTCCATTCTCTTTAAATAGAGATCATGGACCAATCGGGTGTTAAGCCACGGATCAAGTGTCTTTAATACTGAGGAGAGAGTGAACCATTGGATCACTACAAATCATGACCGTTGGATTATAAGTTACAAATGTACATAGTAAAGAAACACAGTTTACATAACTCTACACTAGACTAAGTTATTCTTAACTATTTCCTATGTGTTGGAATATCCTAACAATTTTGTCTCTGGCAATTTTATCTTCATCATCCTTTCCGAAAATATCATCAGCTTCAGTATACTTTGAGAATGTGGGCTTGTTGATAAATATGTGTTTTCACCTCATGCGTCTGTAGGGTAAAACAAATTCTCGAAGATTCTTGTAGATACTAGTTCTTGTTGTGAATACCTTGTGAGGAAGAGCAGATTGGCAGTAGCCTTGTACACCTTCTCTCATTTTCTTGTCATGATGCATCTTGTTTCATTAGTTTTTCATGAATAACTAATGGATTTGGAGAGATCCTTTTCCGCCTTAGGACATCAAATTTCACCATAAACATCAGCGATGATAAACCTCCATGTTTTGGAATTTCTCTTCTAGTTGTATCATCAAATTCTTCTCAGAATTACCTTCCTAACTTCTAAGATGGTTTACGGTCCCCGTCATTAATTCCAATTTCCTCACAGCTCTTGCCCGTTCTTAGAATTTAGAAACTTGATGATTTCAAGAGCTTCTTCTCGTGTTTCTTACCAAGTTCTTCTTTGATCTTAAAGGATAGCTTCTTTTCTCTAATTTGACTAAGTCTTTCTATTCATAAATGACTCTAGTATCGATGTCAAAATATCATTGACTACTTCAATGATATTGGCCCTGTCATACCTGTTTGATTTGAGCCATGGGTTCTTTCAATGTTAGATCTTTTTCTAATTTCTTCATCTGTTCATTTAATGCTGCTTTACTCTTTTTTCTTCATTCTTATGCATTTATCTTGACAATTTTCTTTCATCTTCAAGACTTTTAAGCTATTCTTTAATTCTGTTAATATCATTGAGTCTCGAATAGACATGTCTCCGAGTTAGCTTTTACCAACTTGATTTATTCATCCGAATGTTGTGCTTCTGTTGTTGAAGACTCACTACTCGAAGTTGTTGATGAAGTAACGAGGTAATGTTGTAGCCATGGGGCCTGTAGGAGCCGGTGATTCTCGCTAGTGTGGAAGTTACAATAGTAGTGACTACGGGAATAGACAGCAGGTGATTGGGATTGGTTCTTTGCCGGAGTTCTTTCTCCCTGGACCAACTTGTCCATTTCATTCTCCATTTCCTTTATTTGAGCAATCCAACTGTGAGGAAATGGGATTCATCATCTCATCTTTTTTTATTTGTATCCCGTAATAATTCCTTTGCTTGAGGATGTTTTTGTAGGGGAAGCTTTAGTTGCTTCTTTAATGCAACAATGCTCCGCATTTTTATTCTTTATCAATTCATCTCGCAACTTTGATATTTTTAAGATCATATCCCTACTTCAATTACTAGTTCTTCCAAAGATTTAATTCTATTGTCTTTTGCTCCGTGAAGATGATTTTTCCAATCTGAGCTTCGATCATATGATATTTGCAAGAGTGTTTTGCAGACTTCTATACACTCATAGACCTTGCGTGAGTCATTGTAGAATAGATCATCTCCCATGCTTGCTTATGAAACTCAATTTGGTCCAGGAGGATGAATATCCTAGGAAAAAAATTTAAAAATCTGCTTATTTTTGTAATTAGAGGATGACTTGGGAGTTTGAATTGTGGGTTGAATAAATTTCATTTGCATATTTTTATTACTTATATTCAAAGGCTGAAAGTAGCACTATTACTGGATGCCCGTGGAGTTTGTTTCGGATATTGAGAATATATTTCCTGAGCTTTTTTAATTTCTTCATTCGGCTCTTTATTTCTTTGTATCTTTCTTTGATATCCATATCCTTTCTCGTTGGTTTTTTAGATGAGGAAACTTCAATATGTGTGTGTAGCTTCGAGATAAGATGAGTGTTTAAAGTTGTAGGTTGTTATTCTTCTTCAATTATCGTAGGAGGTGTATTGTCCTTTGCTGTTGTTTATATATCAATCACCTCTATTGTTTCCACTTCTATATTGGTAGGGTTTAACTTTGGATTTTTACTATATCTCAATTTAAATTTAGTTTCAGTTGTAGTCTCTACAGTGTATGATCCTTCCTCTTTGTTTCTCTTTGCATTCTCGTCTTCTTGGGCTAGAGTTTGCAAAGTTTGACTAATATCACCTTGTTTCTCTTTACGCACTCTACCAAGGTGTTCTCCAACCATTTAGATTGATTGGAGAATTTCTCTATGTTTGGTTTATTTTCATGTACATAGGGATTTAATTTGCATTTAACTCTCATTTTACTTATAACTCCAAGAGGATCATAATACCACATAAAAATTTTACTGGATTTTAACTCCTGCAAATGCTTTTCAGCCTCTGGACTTGCATCTCTATTGTTACTGAGACCAACTTTCGATTTTTCCAATTTGAACTAGTTTCTTCTTCTTCTCACGCCAAGAAATTAATTGCATCCGAATTAGGAATCTACCTTATGTACTCAAGGGAAAATAACCTCATAGGGAGTTATTTGGTCAGTTTATATGGAACAAGAATTGATCCATATACTCTTATATCAGTATGATTTTGGTACAAGTACCAATCACTTGTCCTATTATGCTTTGAAAACTGTAGGACCTTCTTAATTTCTTCACTAATTATTTTGGGCACGCTCTGCTACTGTTCAACAAATTGACATAGGGTGAATGAAAGAATGTCGTAAGATATGTATAAGTGAACTCATTGGAGTCTTTCCTTATCAAGGAAGTCCAAAAGATGATCGATTGTGAAGTTTCCTTCCACATCAAGATTCGCAAGGTTTATAGCAAATTTCTCGGAGTCGAAAGTATAAAAACATATGGAATAAGAATGAGGAATACTTGAAAAAATCCTTGAAGGAATTTTGACCAACTTTTCATGGATATTTCTAGTGAGGTATTGATAGAAATTAAAAATGGTAGCTGTGAGGTCGACTATGTGTGAAAGTAGATAAAAAACCCAAGTACCGCAACATCAGCATGTTCATCTCAGTAAAATAACCAAGAATAAAAGACAAGACGATGGAGATGATATGTCTTGTCCTTTTAGAAAATTTTTCGAGGGTATGGAGGATTTATCTTGGGAATTTCTACAAAGAGAAGGCATGAAATTTTGAAATAAATGGAACCTCTTGGGGAAGTCCGTATTGAGGTATAGCTTAGTGAGGGTCTCAATGGATAAAGGGATTTCACCGGGCCCGGGATGTATTTGCAGGAAGCATCCGATTAATTGACTCAACAAAGAAAGTAATGGTAAATATAATTTATTTTTTTCAGAGGTTTATTATGGCTCTACTGATCGGGAAATAGTAGGATCGACAAAGTCTAATCACTTCGGGCACTTTGAAAAGTTTGAGGAACAACATATTTTGGCAAATTTGACTCCCGGATGAAAACTTCATCGGCTCGATCTATGGATTTTTCTTGGCTCCAAAGAAAGGGAGCTCAAGAAGGTTAAATTTCGTGACTATGTCGGTAATATTGAAGTTTGTGTCGGCTCAAGGGAATGTGCTTTCTACATCTACAATGAAGCTGTAGAGGATTGATGCGACTACAATGTTTTTGGAAGCCATTGATTTTCTTGATTTATCAATTTTGTTACTCTTTTGACTTATAGCACAACTGATTTAGGCCTATAGGAGCACCTTTTGAAAGTTTTATAAAAGTTTGCGAGAAGGATTGAGAATGAAACTGAGGGTTTATCCTATGGTCCGCAAAGGTTTACTCTGATCAAATTTTCAATTTCGAGCTTTAAAAATAGTTTTAGGACCTCGAGAATTTCCGCAAAGAGGAATTTATGTTCCGTAGTGCACTCTCATGACAAAAAACAATCTTCGAGACCTTGGAATTTTATAAAAAGACACTTGGGAAGTCTCAAGAAAAATGGATTCAAAGGAACGAAGGAGGCCTTTTAAGGTATACAGAGGCTTCGAACTCCTTTAATTAT
Organism: Pinus albicaulis; assembly: GCA_034641835.2. Lineage (NCBI taxonomy): Eukaryota > Viridiplantae > Streptophyta > Pinopsida > Pinales > Pinaceae > Pinus > Pinus albicaulis. Next base: position 237,678,673 of record CM076569.1, on the reverse strand, counting down.
TCAATCCAGCTGATTTTAAAATGCCTTTCTTAGGCCTTATAATCTCGTGAAAAGATTGCTTAGGGTATGCGAGAAAAATATTTTGGAAGACAATAGGGCTTTCTTGATCCGCTTGTAATCTTAATTTGATTCAATTACCGATTACTTATTTAGATCAAGGAATAGGTCTTTTTCTTTTGAAGAATACACGGGAAAATGCAAATTTCATTTTGTAGAATGGTTCTAAGGTTGAAGAAGGTTTCCTAAGGCTTCAAAGGTCTTTATAATGCTTCGACTATTTCTCGTAGAATTGTGGCGGCGAATTGGTTGAATTATGCTTGTTTTTCGCTTAAAAACATAGTCGGCATGTGAATTTTTTTTCTGTCTTTAGCATACGTTTTTCTGCTTGGAAAAATGTAACGAAAAGGATGAAAGGGCACAATTGGGCAGTTTATATGCATTTCTAATCAATGGTGTTTATATTTAATGCGCAGGTGTATTTGAATTGATAAAGGGTGGTTTGTGTGCCGGCATGAGCCAAAAGTGATTGGAAAAATTATTCTGATTGATGTGATCGAATAGAGAAAAGCATGACACGTAGCAGAGGAGGGAGAGCCCACGCAAACCGCACATTTCGCGTGGTTGGGAGTGCATGTTGACAAATCTGCAAAGGAATGTGCATTAGGGTTTGATAGCCATTAGATAGCTGGGTGATGATCTAATCGGATGGGTAAATGCGATGAATGTATCGTGATTTGATGGCATGGGGGCCCGGGGTTTAGACTATGCGGTAGGTTATATGCATTAAAACTAAGGTTTATTACATATAGTCGACTTATTATGCTATTGGTTACATGTAATATGGTAGGGGTTTGTAATATAACCAATGGGATTAGGGGATAAAGGAATATTATAACTAGCGGGGATAATACATAGTGGGTCGTGGATAAATAACATATGGGAAATATTAAACTATAGTTTAAATAAAAAATAATGGGTGGGGAATGATATATACAAAGAATTAATTAAAATATGGGGTAAAGGTTTATAAAGGGAGATAATACATTAGGCTAGATGTTAATAATGTAATGTAATTGTGGAATGTCAAATACACTAAGTATAGTGTAAAAGACTGATATCGAGGGTAGATTTCGTGGGACTCGACATAACACTTTTTAAAGAAATACTTGGGATAAAAATATTTTTGGGTTTTTTGGGTATTTTTTTTGAATAAAAGGGAAATTAGTCAAAGTGTTTACTTCTCCAAAGGAATAAATGTGTTTTAACTTAGGAAAAGGGGAATTTGTAAGGAAAAATGAGTGATAATGGGAAAAAATGGAAAAATGAAGGGGAGGGGGTATCTTTTTACAAGGGGAATGATTTTGTAACGAAGTTAGTAAATGAAATAACCAATTTTATGATATACATGCTTGTGAAAATTGCTTCTACCTACCCATCTGCTATCCTAAATTTTTTTCTTGTACATATACATAGGGTGCATTTGAGCTTGCAAACCCTTATTCATTTTTCTTTTTAAAAAACAAACAAACTAATTCTATCCTTATTTCTTCCAAAGTCTTAGATTAAATTGCTAGGCTCCTTATTATTCTTTACTCTAACTACTGATCTGCCAAGGTTAAACTATTTGGCTAGATCTTTATTCTCTATCTAACAACATGAAATTTAGAGTGTGAAGAGGTCAAGATTAAGCGGCTTGATCTTCATGGATTGTGGCATTTTTACAAGCTGCACACAATCTTTATTTTGCAGTAAAAGTAAATAGTAGAGGCATTTGGATTTGCATCACTTTTGTGTTTTATTTTTATCTCTTTTTGTTTGGGTCCATTTTTATATTTTTTCTTTCAAGTCTTTTCATTTTTCTTTTAGGACCTTTACCCTCTTTACAATTTTTAATTTTTCTAATATGGGAAAACATTTTTGCAAAAAGCAAAGTATGTACATATTATAAGACTAAACAAAGTCAATTCAAAATTATGAATCCTATTATTATAGGACCTAACAGGGTTTATATCCAAATTCTGATTTAAGGTGGAGAGTGTATGTTATATGTGGCATATGTCAAAGGTTTGGCGAGTAAATTATCAACTGTTGGAAAAATATGGAGGGGTGGAGGTTAGGGTCGAACATCTGACCTCCCCCAATAACCAAGTGCTTTACCACTATAACATCACCGCGAGACCTTGAACTTAAATGGAGTGGACTTCTACTCGAATGGTTAGGTATGACCAACGAAGGTTTAGAGAGGGGCTAGCCTCGCGAGCCATCCCTCCCTCCCCATGAGACCGCGCCACATGACCTCCCATAAGCGCTAAAAAAAACATGCTTTCATGCGTATGCGCATTCAAACCATTCTTATCTACCCTTAAGTGCCAGATTAGAAATCTAATTAACCTTAGATTAATATGTAGGATTTTTTAGTCAGCACTTCTAGTTTCAACGGATTTGCCAATTTTGTGGAGCTAACTCAGGAGACTTCTCCATATTTGGAAGATGAATCTAGGGGAAAATTGAAGGATGCTTATCTTAAGCATTTTTCGACCAATTTTAGCTCGGGAAGAGTCATTCCTAGCGATTGGCATCCTATAAATCCATTGAAACAACTTGCGGAAAGCAGCAGGAGTAATTTTACTATGTTTTTTTGGCACTTTGAAGAAAATTGAAGTCTTCTAGGGCCACCGTGGGAGGGGAAGGCTGTCGCTCAGATTAGACTGAAGACTAATATTGGCTCAAGAAGTGTCATTTTTAGATATATTTTATGTGCTACGAACACATTCATATAATCTTTGGAGGCGTTGGAGGACTTCTGAAGTGTTTTTGTCACTTTGGAGATTAACCAAGTCCATGGTCACTAGGATGGGAGGTCAAGCTTAGATCAGCTGGAAACCAATTTTAGAGATTGAATAGTCATTTTTGGGATTTTTGGGTGTTCTAAAGCCAATAAAGCAATTTTAAAATCCATTGGAGCAATACAGGTGCATGTAATCAGACATTTGACTCTTAATCCCAAGAGGGCCTAGCTAGTTGAGTGCTGAGGTCCATGGAGATGTAGCCCCGGGAGGGGTGAACTGCTGTTATCATCCATTGTAATATGGGTATGATGTGTGTTATTTATATGCATTTCATTTGTTGTAAATGAGTTTTTAAAGGTTAATTAACTCATAAATTGATCATCAAAGACACATAAAACTTGACACATAAATCCCTTCACAATTGGTTAACTTGAGACGATCCTAAACACACATTTTTAATACTGATGAGGGAGCTAGCATAGAAATAACTATTTTTCCCATATTCAGATCAAACTATTCCCTCTCACCCTTAGGTACTCCTCAAAAAACATTATCAGAGTCCGCATCGACCCCTCCACAATGATAATTGATGACATGGATGCTTGTAGTCCCTCACTTATCTCTACCATATATCTCAATTCTCGACAATTGATTTTGAATAGTGTGTCCTCTATTTTTAGGTTTACCTTACCTATTCACCAATTATTATTATGTTATTTTCTCTCATTTATCATCATGGAACCCCCATAGTCCAATGTTGACTAGCTATATTTATTGGTCCTATTAATGATATATCCTTTGGCTGATTTGTGGAAATTAACCAAATCATCTTACCTTAATAAGTACTATTCTTTGGAAATTTCAATGTTCAGAGTAGTTGATATTAGTTTATTACTATTTATACTATCAATTTCCCTACATGACACAAATGCCTTAAATTGTGTTTGACTTTATATACCAATCTCTGCTCATAATATAAACGACGAATAAGTCATCTGTTTCCTCCTTTTGCCTCTCTTAAATAATTTGTGAACTAGGTCCTGCACCAAATACAGAGGACCAATCAAATTTTCTTATTTTGGAGATACAAAAAAATACAGCCAAATAATTTCCTTACCAAGAAACAAGGTCCCTTTGACATATCAAATTTAAGGCAACTCTAAAGATAGGCTAATTCTTACTTTTTTCCCATGTTTAAACTTATACCACAACAACTTAAAATACCTCAAGAATAAATGTATTCCTAGACCCCACTAACTCTATTTTCACGAAAGTGCTTGGGAGCAGAACAAATATCACATGGAATATCACCAAATTTTCAACATTTATCAGTGTCCACTCACGAGTGTGTGTGTGCATATGTTCTCTATCTCTTTTCTCCTCCATAAATTTCATATCACGTACTTTTGTATCTCTCTTATCATGTTCTTCATCATCAACAAGAGATTCGAGGTGAATTCTCTTCAAGTAAGTTCATTGGTGCGGATTGGGAAAAGTCATCGAATTGTGTGAACTTCAACAAGTCTTCTTATTCGGACTTACAACTCAATATTGTTCTCCCTGTAAGTAATATTCAATGTGATACTTCAATTCTCCAAATTTAGTATTTTTATCAACACTTCTATCAGAGTTTAGGTGGAAGTGTTTGCATAGGTTTCTTCAAGTCTCTACCTAATCGAAGCTACCAGATTGGTGGCATTCCCGAGTGTCTAGCCACAAATTCATCCACATGAATAGATGGTTTCCTACCACCAGTAAACCCTCCACAATGAACATTGAAAACATTGGATATGCTACTCATACCATCATTGTTTCTCCCTCTTTCAATATATTCATTAGCATGCATAGAAGGTGGTCTAATAGTATTACATTTGCATTGTCGAAATGTGTCTCTTCTAGTTGGACCGATGAGGAAAAAAGTGTACCTCTTGTATCAATAAATGAGCCAGTGGATTTGGCTTCTGCCACAACTCCTAAACCAATGCCATCTATTCTTTGATTCCTATTTGCGCCATCCATTAAAGCCAATTTTCTCTTTAATGAAGGTGCATGAAATGTAGGCCTATCTGGTGATGAATCTTGACACTCCAACATAAATTTGTCTCGCGAGAGCCCCTAAAAAAATAAAAAATCATCCACTATTTCAATACTTTGAACCGATTCTTTTGTTTTTTCATTGGAGTGTATTAACTCTTTTGCAATCTTCATTAGAACTTCTATATTAATAAAAGCGATGTGAGGTGGAACTCCCAAGATGAAATTGTAGAAGTAGAATATGGAATATATATTTTTTTTGGCACTATCTGCTGATATTGATTGAATCTATACCCCTCTAGAGTTTCTTTAACAAAACGAAGCATTATTCTAACAATAGTCCTAGTTTTCCATCATAAACCATTAGTTAGTAGAAATAAATAAAGACAAGAAAGAACTAGATTAAAATGAATCATGCTTAAAGAAACACATTAAATTCAAGGTATGTTACCTACTCTAAGGTAGTCCTTGTGTGCTTGAAAGGAAACATCTACGCTCGTGGCTATTTATTTTCTTATTAAGAAGGTTCTGCATCATGGCAAATACATATTTCAATTTTTCTTCAATTTGATGGTCCAATGATCCAAAATCAAGTCCAAAAGAGATACTTCAAGGCTACAACACCATGTGCATTGCATGTTTGGCCAATGGCATTATGGATTATGAGTATCCAAAGAATGTTAGATAGTTAACTAAACTCATCATCGAATCTACATGGAACATACTTTAAATATTAATAGTTTGTGTGGTATTTTTGATGGAATGGAAAACAAGTGATGCAATCCAAATAGCACATACAACAAGGAGATGTAACATAAAGCATGTGATAGAAATATCAATGTGAAAAAATTGTGCATAGATTAGATACATAATATGTATTGTTATATAGGCACCTATGAAATAAATATATTATTAACCAAGGAATGTGAATATTTCATTTGAATAAAAAAATGCAAATTCTACAACCAAATGACACTGATGACGATTAGGAAAAATAGCACAAAATGTTCAAGGCTAGGTTACCGTAAAATGGATAGGGATGTGGATACATATTCGAGATATGGATATAGATCCATCTCAATTTTGAAAATCCAAGATTCAAAGGATGTGTGGAAATGCACAAAAATACAATAATAATTTTTTTTAAATTTCAAAACACATACTTGAAGTTAAAAATCAAGACCATTGAATCACAACATTAGGAACCTGAAATAATTAGATAAATTACAAATTTGAATACCGAAATCATGATGCATCATGCCTTATCAAAATTGAGTTTCATCAATAATCACTCTATTGATATATGATGATGTATAGTAAGGGTATAACTACAAGTCGATAAATGGCTCTACATCCTCGTCATCTAAATATTTCAACTCTACATCATGATCAACCTATCATCTTCCTTAAAAACTAAAAATTCCCAACTAGTTACGATGGTAAATGAATACCATAAATTGTTTGAGAACATTCTATAATATATGTATCATATTGTTCTAAGAGTATTCATCACCATAATTGGATGGGATTGATCTAATTAAACTTTCAATGACACATAAATCATTTGTACACAAAAGAAAAAATGAGCAAACTAGGCTATCAATATATACATACTATTATCTATATATTTTCTCAAAAGACTTTCTCCGAGAGCATTCCCACTATCATTATAAAAAATTGAAATAAATTTAGTGTCTACGTAACTTTCTTCGCTGGCATTATCATGTTTTATACATCCTACAGGGTTACAAGTAATTAAAATCTTATAAAGGTATATAATCTACAATTTTAATAATAGGTAATCTAACTAAAAGTATAAATAAAATATTTTCTACTTAGGGTTTCGCTGTGTGACAATTATCCTTTAAAAAAGAAAATAAAAGAACACAAACTCAACTACATGAAATGAATAACTTACTTATACCAGAGTATACAATCAAAAAATTAATAATAGGTAATCTAAATAAAATTATAAATATAATATTTGATGCTCAACTTTCAAACAAGTGGTGAATATTATTAGAGAAAATTGATAAAAAACAAACCCTAAATCTCTAGTGTTATTTGCTTGGGATCCAAAGCATGTGTTAGAGCTAGATGGCAAAAGGACTGCTTTTCGCAACATAGGGGTCCATTTCAGGTTTGAAGAATATGTTAGATGGAATATCCTTAAGAGTTACGTAACTTACAAAATATTCTACGATAGTACTTGCTTTAAGAGGATGAGAAAGAGAGCAAAAGTGGGCATACATTTTCATTCAATATACCACTACCATAATGACACTATTTCCTTCATATTTGGGTAAATCTGTAATAAAATCCATTGAAGCTTCTTCCCAACATTGACTTGGTATGGCTAATGACTGAAGGAGCCCTAGGGTCTTAATAGTATCTCCTTTGTTTTGTTGGAATACGAGAGTTATACACATAACCTCTTTAAGTTCTTCAAAATATTTGGTTGCTTCTTTAGTCCAAGAAAAAGATTCCTTCTTCAATAATTTTGTTAGATATGTCACTATTTGACCATAATTCTTGACAAAATTGTGGTAATATCATGTCAGTTGTCTCCTCTCAGCTCCTCCCAAAGAGGGGGTCATCCAAAAATTTTTTGAGACCTACAAGTATTTCTCATTCCAAATCACAAGCCATCCATAATACCACCCATAAATGGACTATCTCCCCCCTTCCCACCATACTACTCACTAGGTTTACTGAAAAGAAGCAAGTTTTGTAGCAAGAGATTACTCACCAGAGGATATCATCCACCAACTGCATTGGCCCTCTTTTACAATGATTCATGACTACGATGAAAATCCCACCTCTCGTTGTCTCATTGCATAGCCAACACTTAAAATTCCACATCCTCATGATCCCTAGAAAATAAGTCAAAATAAAAATAAAAGTATCTAATAACTTTTAGAAGTCATATGATAGACTTTCCACTAGGGTTTCATGTGAGCCCTAGATTTCATACAATCAGAAACAATCCCAACATGATTAACACTTAGAATATCTTCTACTAGGGGTTTGAGTTAAACCTTATATTTTCCATCTACAAACATTATATAGATTTTATACTAGATAATTTTAACTATCACTATAGTTTAGAAAGTCGAAAAAACCATAGATTTTCAAAACATTATCCTAGAACTTCAAACTTTGACTAGGGCTTGTTTATAAACCCTAATAATTATGACCATTAGTAATTTGGTCAACATACATATCTAGGAGATTACCATCATGCATAAGCATATCATATGTCACACAATATTAATACATTAGACATATACCGACCTAGACAACCAAATGAACACATACCTATGGTTTCATTCCTAGGACCTTAAGTACATACTAAGGATTTTTCTTGTAGATGTAACAAAAACCTAGGGTTTCGGTTCAAAATTAAGAAAAAGCTTATTATATCAAAACTTTTAAGGTTCAATATTTCGAACAACACCATTGCAATGCTAAGAATTTAGAGCTTCCATGATCATATCAAAACCCAAAACATGACATCATCAATATATCAAATAGAATAGCTGAGTAGGTTTAGGGTTTCACACCATACATAGCATGCCCTTAGGTTGGGGTTTTTTTAAGATAACTCTTTGTTTAAGGTTCTTTTATATAAAAAATCATAGATATAAGGTGGGTAGATTTATTAGATGATGAATCACCCTAAAAAGAATATTTTAGATTCAAGAGAGCTAGACATAACGATGTTAGTAACACAAGTGTTCAAAATAAGATGAAGATATTTTTATAGGATGTATGGTTCAAGGCATACACTGAGATTTTTGTTGTAAAAACCTTGTAGGAATTACTTGAAGTGTAATCCATGGTATTCTATACAGTAATACATACTTTCAAGAAAAACATGTGATACCATGAACATGATTAAATCTCTCTGGGTTAGAACTCCTTCATAACCATGGAGGATGGGATCCTATAAAAGTTTCTCCTTCTTTCAATCAGAGGATTTCTACTTGACATCCTATATTCCTAGAAGATAATGATGCATGTTGTCTAGGTATTACAATATTTATCCTAGACTAAATATAAGAAAGAATTATTAGATATATTGAAAATCTATAAATTCATGAACATACGTACCTCATGCAGCTTTTACATACACTATGATTTGATAACTTATTAGAATTGTTGGGTACATATTGACAATACTTACTTAAATTTCTTCAAAAATTCAGATTCTGTATGTGGATATGGCCTTGTCCTTGGTCATGGGTAATAGTATTGAGTTCCTCATTCAAGCCGAACTTTGTAGTACTACTGCAGCTTTGAATTTATCTTCTTCAACATATTCTTAAGCCCAAATTAAAATTTGATAGGTACCATCAATGTGATGGGACACGAGGGATTATGATAGATATCCCGAGATCACTTGTTATACCCGAACGCAGGTGCTGTAATGGCATCATTCTTCCGAGAAAGCACCGAACCTTGACTTTCAGAGCATGACTCTGAGATATCGAGATACCACTAAAACTTTTCTCCTTTATATAGCACCGATACATAACTTTGATAAAGCTCCATCACCAAAATATTTCCACTATAATATCATCGAACCATTTGTTGTGATCTCTCGAACATGAGCACCGTGATATCCAAAGCTGTAGTCATTTTGATATTCGAACTACGTAATGTGATTCGAGAATCGTGATATCCAAACCCTATTTCGGAGAGATATGCAAACTTTTGTGATTGGTGGAATGCTGAGGAACTTAGGCTTCTAATAATTTTCATTGTACTTTATCCAAAATGTACTTGATATTATGAATTATATCACTATCCTATGGAGTGGAATTATATCTACACGAACTGTAGCCTTCCTTCAGCATCGGGAGTTTTACGAACTTATCCCTTTGAAAATGATCCTAACATATCTCCTACTCGAAAATGTATTACTCGTTATAATTGAATTTCTTGTTTATATTTACCATCGAACTTGTTTTCATCGAGACATTTGAGCCTTTTTGATTCTATTTGTCTTTAATATACTCATTGTATTCTTAGTTCCATTAGCCAAGAGCTACTTCTTCTTCAAATTTCCTTTAATACATGACTGCCATAGCTTTGATACCAATGTTGAGAAATAAAAGGAGGATGAAATTACACAATTTCTCTTATTATGAAATTATATATTGTGATGTTTTTTTCGTTATTATTATGTGTTATTTCAATTCATCTTTTCTTATCATGAAGATTAATTCCAAACAAAAAGTAGAAGAGGACACGAAGATGTAGGCACATCGCCACTAGGGGAAAAACCCTACCCTTTGGGAAAACCCGACCAATTTTTTTCCTTCAATAGATTCAAGATGAGGAAAACCAAGATCTTTATAAGCTAGAGACTTCCTCCATCAAGTCATCGCTTCATTGTGTTAGCACCGAGATCTCACTCACTGTCATGGCACCCAGAGATCTCCTTTGCTTGCACATCTTTTCTCACTACATCGAAACCTCATCTCATCACACTGATCATATTGCAAGACATTATTTTTGATATCTTCCTTCTCACGTGGTAATCCCGATATCCTTCCAATTTGATGACACCGCAACATTCTTACATGATTTGGCATCGAATTCTTATTGTTGTGGTTGATATGTGGTAGTGTATGTGATATACTATTGTTGTGACGTTAGAACCCCAACTATAAAAAATTTGTAGTATCATATTAGCAACGAATTTTGTGATAGCATTGAACCTAAAGACCTATATCAAATTTATCTTACGTGATTGCATCAAGAGAATTCCCGTGATTGTCCTAATTTTTTTGAGATAATCCGAAAATTTCTCGAATTATAATTCTCGCGTGAGGTTGACACTTGTATGTATAGTTGTTTCCCCTTAAAATATGTCGACATGATCATATGAAAAGATGTTTCCTTGTAGTCGATATACATTCTTTGATGGAATCCGAGCTTCAGTAGGGGACTTATTTGAAGTCGACTTTGAAGACATTGTTGAAGATGATTTTTTGCTAAAGAGGATTACTTCGATGGAGTGACTCTATCAATGACTTTGAAAACAACCTATTTACATGATTCAAAAGCCCCTGTGAATGGGGACCTCGAGTCTAAATCCTAGAAAGTTTACGCAATAGGGGACCTCGATCTAAATAATATGAACCAAGCATGAAACCCATTCCTTAATAATTCATTTAATAATAATAAATTATTTTTGACAAATATATTAATAATAGAAGCCTCGAACCTAGTTACATTCTTCAATAGATGGGATCCATAAGCTTTACCAATCATCCAAATGGTCCAAAGAAGAAATTATTATTGTTTATAAAATGAATCCTAGTAGAAAAATTAATGGGGGTGTGAGCTCCAAATCAAAAAAATCTTAATTCTTGGTCGAGTATACTAATGGGCACTCTTAATGAAAGGTTGACCACAATATTATTTCCATGGTAAGGGTTCTTTTTCCTTCCATTTCCATCCAAAGGAAAATATATATTTAATTCTTTTTTATCATGAGAATCGGTTTCTAGAGAGAAAGCTTGAGCTATATCTAAGTAAAATAATTTTATTAATGTCCAAAAAAATACTACTAAAGTAGGTCATCAGGACTAAGTACATCCATTGTTAGAAACTACCAATAGAGAAATGTCTTCTACAAGTTCACCTTCTCCCGGACACCGAATTTACCTTCAAGGACTTGGTAGTTTCTTTCGTCAAGCAAGCTAAACCCTAAAAAAAACCTAGTGAGAAAATTCACGTGGGGCATTGCCAAATCACAAAACCCTTGACTTGCATTCGATCAGTAAACAATAATGTGAACCAAAAGGTAGACAATATGTGTTTCCATGGTAAGGGTTCTTTTGGCTTCCATTTCCCAACTCAAAAAATATATAGACTTGATATTTCCCTATTAGGCCACCGAGTTTTAGCGACCGATCGGATATATCTAAGATGATTTTTATTATGTTCCAACAAAATACCAAAATTAGATCAATAGGACTAAGATAGTACATCCAATGTAAATACAAAATGGGAGTGCTAGGGAATTTCATAAAACAATTCTAAAAGTAAAAAGATAACAAGATCCAAAGTGTAGGCTAGAGACTAGACAATAAATATATTGCTAAATAAAGCTAACAACAAGTCTTAGAGATAATTTAAGATAAGGTGTTTATAAAATAGAAGTGTTAGAAATTGAAAGTCTTTGAAAATATTGATACCAAGCACAAGAGAGGAAGGATGCCATTACTCATTGTTGTTGGTGTTTGAGGATGAGTGAGGAGGCCAAGAGGTGGGTCCATCATCGGAGTACTCCAAAAAGCATGGCATATGACCTATGACCTAGAATAACAACTCTAAAAAGCATGATCTGAGTGACTTGAATATGAAATATGTCTCAAAAAAACTCAATTTGTTTTCTATTCTCTCCATTCCCTCTATAAAATAGTTCATACAAAATTTCAATAACATTATATTTCCAATCATTATCTAGAATTTAATAATTAGTAAATGTTACAAAAAAAAAATCTACTCTCAATTAATGGAAACTTGTCCGATTTTCTTTATTAATATATCTCCGAGTTAATGGAAACTTGTTTAGAAAAGAAATAAATACCACAGAAAGAGAAATAATACACCTTCATTGGAAAAATGTATTGTTAGTGCAGTATGAGATGAAATAGATATTTATGTAGTAAATGACTAAATGGTCATTAGTAACATACGAAATAGTTTTTAAAAAGTTGCTCAATCAATTTATGTGGAAATGAAATACAAATCCTTTGAAAAATACCTAAAATGGGGCATTATAAGCCCATATTTATATATCATTATGATTCACATTCGTATTGGAGTGTCTTCTTCTATTTTAGCACTTTTCTATATGTCTTGAGAAATGGGAGCATTGTAACTTAGATGGGAGCATTCCTAAATTATGTGATGAATGAAGGAAATGCTAGAGAAATGATGTGCGATTGTCATGGACTCAATAACCTAATTTCATTTCACCGAATAGTATAGATGAGTTTGTAATATGAAATCCTATCAATTATGTACCCTAACCCCTCTCCCCCCTTAAAGTAGAGAGTATAAGATCCTCCAAATGCTGTAAAATAGTTGTATTTCTTGAAGGTGAAGCCTACTATAGGAAATTTTCAATCTTGATAGAATAGAAAGCCTATTAAAATTGGAAACTAGGGCTAAACTCCACCTTGGATAGCTCATATGATGGAGATGATATTTTTATTGGATTCATGTTTTCGAGAGGTACAAGATTGATCTAAATATCATCTTGTTCGAATAAGAAAATGTGTGATTTTGAATTTATTATTCACAGATGTGCAAATTCTCAAGGTCGGCCTCAGTCAAAATGTAGGCTCGTGAAGCCCAACGAGATTGTCTCCGTACCCTCAACTGATTTGTATAAATAGGGAGTGACCTTCTCCTCATTTGGACATCATATCATCTCATCACACATCCCTTCTCTCCTCTCCTTATTGGTTTGTACAACTTGGAGACGGCATGTCTCTACCTCGCACATGTGAACAGGGAGGGAAAATTGTAGGGTCGGATTGCAAGCCAAACTTTAGACAAACAGGTCAACGTTTACCAGCATTGACCAAGGTTCAAACCTCCTCCTTTCACTGTGATGTCAAGGAAGAAATTCTTATTTTTGAAGGCCACATTCATTGGCACAATTTTCGAGGCATTTCGTACGGGTTGACTTGGTTTGACTTCAACATTGACATCAATTTTGACCACATAGTTACCGCAGAATTTGACTAGGTTTGGCTAGACTTTTTTTGGTTGAATTTCTCTCTCCTAGAAGGCCTAATTGGACTGCTTGTAACCAAGATGATTGGAGGACATCTTGGAGCCACTTTGACCAACATTTACTTTCTAGTTAGGGCTGCAGTTGACTGATATTGACTGTTGTTTTGTCATTATTTTTTTTGGGAAATTAAACTCGATATTTGTACTCTATCTCTCTCCTATTGAACTACTTGGAGAATAATAAGAAGAATTGATCGAAAGTTTTCCCCACATATGGGTTTTTTCAACGACATCTACCAAATATTGTGTCCTCTTGTCTTGGCTTGTCTTCGCATTTTAGTCTTGTATTCTATCCGCATTCACTATCAATGTGATTAAGTTAATGTGATTTCTAAATTGGAAATTGATATTGAGCTAGTAAGGAACATTGAAGTAAATTGTGCTGAAAGCATAGAACATACCATTTTTATCTAAAATTTGCAGTGGTTTTCGCAGCTTGGGTGAAGACAAAGCCCAAGAAAGAGTGAGAAAATAAATCACTAAGATTTTTTTGGACAAGGGGGAAATATTCAATGGCTTCCTCATCTTACTCCAAATTCGAGGATAATCTCAATGATAATTTTTATTATCATGCATGGAAGATGTCTCTAGACTTAATTTTGAAGATAATGATGTCATGGACTATGTGTAGGGAAAAGACAGCAAAGCCTCCTTCAAATTCACTGAATGCTACTAAAACAAAGTACAAGAAAGGTGATGTCAAAGCTAATAATATTATCAAGGATTCCATTAAAAAAAATGGTTTCTTACATTTCCGAGCTTGGCACATATAAGGATATGTATGACAAGTTGGTTGGCATGTTCAAATCCAACAATGCAAACCAAATCCTCTTTCTCAATAACAAGATGAAGGAGATAAAGATGGATATAGGGGAATCCATACAATCCTACTTCATGAGGATTACCGAAATAAAAAATGATCTTCTATCCATTGGCGATGTTGTTACTGATCGGGAGCCCACTCTCATTGCTTAGTGGCCTCAACCAAGCATGGGATGTGTTTAATACCACTATCCTCAACAATGATAAGATTCTAGGTTTTGATGAATTTTTGACTAGATGCACTCAAGAAGAGACAAGGATGATGGAGAGAAACAAGCCCCCAAATGGGAGTGATACCACTGCATTCTCAACTCATGCTAAAAATATGAACAATAAGTTGGTCCAAAGAAACAAGGTCAAGGAAGACAGGGTTTCAAAGAAGGAAGTAAGGGAAGATGCTTTCATTGTAAGATGTTTGGCCACTATGCTAGAGAGTGTCATAATAATAAGTATACACCACGGGATGATGATAAAATCCAAAACCATAAAAATTTCAAGAGAAACGACAATCAAATAAATATCAGGTTCAACAACAAAGGAAAGTGAAATTCTCTCGCTGCACGCATATGGAAATGATTGACCTCCTCAAAAAGTCGAGAAACTCCTGTGTATGAGGAAACTAATGTTGTAGATAAGAAAATTGATTTTTATCTTATTTATGCCCTCACAACTACCTCTTCTCCCGACACATTGGATAATTGTTTGATTGATAGTGGTGCCTCAAGGCACTTCACTGGGATACAAAGAGGCCCTCTCAAATTTGGTTGAAAAGGAGACTAATTTTGATATCATACTTGGAGACATTGCCACCCACCCCGTGAAAGGGACAAAGGATTATTACTCTTCATTTCAATCAAGGTCAAATCCTTCATCTACAAGATGTATTATATGTACTTGACTTGGAAAAATAACTCTCGGTATCTATTTCTCGCGATGGAAGATAAAGGCTTCAGGTAGCTATCTCATCGATGGGAAGGTACGTATTTGGAAAAAAACTTAAAATATGATTTTACACTTGGATTTAGGGTTGAAGGTATTTATCAAGTTGGAGGAAGTTCTTAGGGAGATATGACTTGTGACACTTCTCTTCAACACGAGATCATGTCACCGGAGGTTTTTCTCACCTTCATTATAAATCTCTACATGATGCAAAGAAGATGGTCATAAGTATGCTCAAACTCAAAGTAGATCTTGAAGGTGTTTTTCGTGGTGGGACCATTCCCCTCTAAGTGAAATTAATACTCACTGATATACTTCAATTTATCCATTCTAATTTGTCTATTATTTTGACTCGTAACATCTTTGGGGAGGATATTTGTACTATGTTATTTTAGTGGATGACTTCTATCACAAAAATTGGACCTATTTCTTGAAGAAGAAGAAGGACGAAGTGTTCAAATGGTACCTCTCTTTCATATAATTGGTTGAAAATCAAATAGGGAAGAAGATCAAAATATTGAGGACTGATAATGGAGCCGAATATGAGTCAAAAGAGTTCAATGCCTATTTTAGAGAAACTGGAATTAAGAGGGAGACCACTACAGCATATACTCCCCGAGAAAAATGGGGGTTTTCGAAAAGGAAGACTCGAATCATCATTGAAGCTACTTGTGCCTTGCTTCATGACCAAGGCCTACCGAAGTTCTTATGGGGAGAAGCTTCTAACACTATTTTTTATTTTCAAAATATATGCCAACATCAAGAATTGGACTTAAAGACTCAAAAATAAGTTTTCACAAGTAAGAAACCATATGTTTCTCACTTTAGAATTTTTCTCTGTCCGTGTATTTTCATGTCTTGAAAGAAAAGAGAACCAATTTTGACGCATCTAGGAAGAAAGGAACATTTATGACAGCAAGTTGAAACTTAAAAGGCATATAGAATCTATGTGCCTAGTCGAAAGGAAGTGGGAAAGTTGGAAGTCATGTGATAAGTCAGCTCCTTCAATGAAGATGTTTCCCTTGGAAAGGTTAGAGACCTTCTTATTCCAAGGAAGGACAAAGATGAAGATGTAGGGAAGCAAAGCGGGAGACTCCACAGTGATGAATTCCTAGTGGATCCCATTGATCCACCTCTCAGTCAACCTTCTTCCTCAAGAAATACACCCTCATGGCCTGAAAGACACTCCTCGAAGATGCCGAGAGACACATTGCACTGAGGGAACTTTTCATGAAAGTAAGAAGTCGAGACATTTACCAAGGATAATTAGCGCAGTGCCATGAGCACCATTTTTTAATCTTGGCCTTGTATATTCGAGAAGAAAGTTTCGTGAAGCTCCAAATTTGGAAGGATGAGATGAACGAAGAGTATGAGTCAATCATGAAGAATTATGTTTGGGATGTGGTTCCTATACCCAAGGAAAAGCCTGTGGTAACCTCAAAATGCCTTTACAAAATCAAACATGGAGATTGTTGAGCGATGGAAAAGGTATGAATTTGCCATTTATTTCTTTATCTTTTTCTTTAATCATAACTCCTTTATATTATAAAATGGTGATATATCAAAGAATTATAGTAGAATTAAGGAGATTAGTGATCGTTGAAAATAGATTAAATATTGTCTTTTCTTCTATACGGAAAATAGAAGAAATGGAAAGCTCACCCATTCGTGGGAGGAAAAGACAAAGAAAAACTAATTGTTGTCCCTTCACCCAGGAAAACCATATCTAGACAATAATATTGAGATTGGAAATCGCACGACCAAGGAA
Organism: Pinus albicaulis; assembly: GCA_034641835.2. Taxonomy (NCBI): domain Eukaryota; kingdom Viridiplantae; phylum Streptophyta; class Pinopsida; order Pinales; family Pinaceae; genus Pinus; species Pinus albicaulis. Next base: position 237,661,498 of record CM076569.1, on the reverse strand, counting down.
AGGAAATGAAAAGCGCGAGCATAAGCGCAATAAGACAAAAATATGACTAGAGATAGAAGATAGAGTGAATCCCTTTTAGGATCTTTTGATCCCCGAGGGATCGTTATTCCAAAGCTCATCTATATTCTCGTTTTTTCCGCCTGGTCGTTATAAAAGGACAACGCTTGTAGAAATAAGGAGGAGAGCACGTCTTTCCATTATTCAGATTTCCCTTTTGTGTTTTCACTTTGATCATCGACTATCGTTAGTTAAAACGAGAGTGTGATTGGGTTCGTAAAATTCTTTACACATGATTAATATATAATTCGGTTGTTGTTCCATTATTTGATCATCGAATAGTTCTGCGGAGTGCTTTTCACTAGCGTGAAAGTGGCCCTGGCCCTAGTGGATCCACTTACTATTTGTACCATTACTTTACAATTCCGGCCGTGTACTGATGGTTTGCTTTAATTTTCATTTCCACTTAATCACTATTACTTTACAGCTCCCAATTTACATAGTTTACTCGTTTAAATATTTTATCGAAATCGTTTTACTGCATAACTTTCGTGATTGAACCGCGTTGTCGTTCCCTTCCACCATAACAAGATTACTATCCTTTTGCAACTTATATTGTTATGCTATTCCTATTTCAAGTATAAAAGACTTCGTTGTTCATTTCAGATTTCTGTTGTTCATTTATATTAAATAGATTTATCGCTCATTCCTACCATATAAGCTTCTTGGATGTTCATCTCTTTCCACTGCAAGTATTTGGTTTTGCTTTAGAATATTACTGCAAGTGAGCATGTTTATTCCATTTCCATTAGCAACATTATTAATTTAATTTCGATTATCATTTCCAATTAGTTGTTTTGGTGTGGAGTGCATAGGAGTCAATAACTCATCAAGGACATTGGCTATTATCGTCTAAGTTCTCGTGATTGAGGATCTTGTTTATGTTTGATTTCATTTACATCGCCTGACGAAGGAGGAAAGAGTTATTACTACTTTGCATCCTTGACGCGATGTAGATGCTCGTAGTTTTCCTGAGTGAGCTGATCTAGTTTTCGTAACATTAAGTTTCTTGTAATCGCAATTAGATTTTATTTTCAAGCATCCGTTTACTCTTGTATTTGGAACAGATCTGCATGCGAAAATTGGGAAACATTACTCTTGGATTAAATCTCTCCGCCTCGACTTTGAGTATACTCTTGAAATAAAAAAATTGTACCCGGATTGATAATGTGTGAGATAAATAGGAGTTAAGAAGACACCTTTTTTACTTCAAAATTTTGGTGCCATTGCCGGGGAGAGTGTAGCTATTTTTTTTCTTTCTTCGTGAGATTAGTCTGCTGAGTGTCCGTCTGAGGAAGAATTGGGTATTAAAACTGAGGTAAGAACTCGCGTAACGAACGAGGAGAGCATGCTCGTTCACCTCTCGCTTCATACGAACCGTGTAGAATTCTAAGGTAGGAATGAATGCTTGCGTTTTTTTGGAATGACTAGAAAATCTAAACAAAAACAAAATTCTTCCTATGACACTGAAAAACCTAAGGGACCCTAGTGACCCTTGGGCGAAGAACCTTTATCGACGAAATCATAAGAAAATCCGAGTCTCGATCATGCTGTAGGACCCCGAGATTATATCACTGTCGCCGGACGTCCTATTGATTTCCTTCAAACCACGAGATCTATCATTCGTAGCTGGACGCGAGATTCACTTTTGGGTGAAACTAAAGGGGTAGAACAAAGTTTTCGTGATACTCGAAAATCCGCTAAAAAAGCCCTTCACAAGAAGGAAATTCTAGTACCCTCTGCGAAGGAGGAGGAGAAACAAATGAAATAGAAGAAACAAGATCCCCTCTAGGAGTAGTCCAAACACTAAGTAGCCGGATAAGGGAAGTGCCGCCAAAAATCATCCAAAACAAAGTCAAGAACCCGAAAAAGCCAAAATCCCCTCGCATAATAGTTCCGCAAGGAACACTCATTGTCCCGTACCAAGGAAGTGTTGTTAAGGTCATCCCTACTCCTTCTAGCTCGACTACAGGAATAACTCCCTAGAAATCCCGTAAGGATATTGGCACATATTCTCGATCAAATGGCCTAGAACTTCGGCAAACACCCTCAAACTTCCACACTTTGCAATATCCCATTGTGGACACTGCAGCTAATGCACCCATATGAAGGCCATTCCTCTCTAGCATATTCCTACATTCCATGGCTTGACATCGGAAGATCCGGATGCATTTCGTTTTGAATTCGATCGTATTATGCCCGGGGTATGACTGTACCTACCGATCCCCAAAAGCTAAAATTATTTCCCTCCACATTAAAAGTGAGCGAGCTGTACGATGGTTTATGGGGTTAGGTGGAGGAATGTTATAAATAAATAGGGATGAGATGAAAAGTCGCTAGTCAAAGAAATATCAGAGATTGTAGGTCCAGGAGGAATTAAAGGATGAAATATTTCAAATGACGGCAAAACCTAATGAAACATATTACGGAGGAATATGTAGAATGCTTTCAATACAACCTCCGCAGATCACCTTATGCATCTTTACCCTCTTACTCGATAATGTGTTAAAAACTACATTAATTAAAGGGATGAAGGAACAATGGGTTGAAACATTAAAAATTATGGGCAAAGGTGACATATATCGGGAAAATTTTGCGCGACATCATTGATTTATGTGTATCGGGGGCTCGAGAAGCAGCCTGAAGACTAAAAACCAGACAAAACGTAACATGACCACAAGGGATAGCAAGATCTCCGGTGTAGGTATAACCCGCTACGGAAATTGAAAATCTACTAGAAGATTTCAAAAGCACCCGATATTCTAGAGGACTACGACAACACAACTCGACATCATGCAAGCTAAACAAAAAGCAACAGCAGAAGTAGAACAAAATTTGGAAATATTCCGCCCTAGATGCGAGAAATAAACACAACCATAAAGAGTGCCCGCCAGGATACAATCCAAGTCCACGCCATCCGCACGAAGAAAGATCACCTACGTGAGAAAGTTTCCCCTCACTCCCGGGATTGAAAAGCAGCAGTCGATAAGGAAGTGGAAGAAAAAACAGAACCTAGTATACCGTACTCAATCGGTGCGCGCTCAATGGCGGCACACTGACAAGCTGAGTATGCCCATCGATCCATCCTCTTATTTTCAGTCTTTCCCCTCGGTGATAATGTTCAAAGCAATATAATGGAATATGGGAAAAATCAACCACCTTTTCCCCAGCTGGGTCACAGCCGTACCATTTCCTACATCACCATGGCCAAATCAAACAAATCAAAAACCAATTGGGCAAACTTCTCATACATCTCCCACCATTTTGGAAAAATAATGCATATCGACAACACAATGGCCCCCTCCACCTCACGAAGTCAAACTCCGGCAATCCAAGCCGGCAAAGATCTATGAATCAGCCCACTGGAGACGATTCCTCTCCTCCACCTACACGCGCAGGCACCTACATACATTGCAACAAAATCCCTGGACCAACTTAAGAGCCGCAACTCCCAGCTCAACCCAACTCGAACCCTAATAATAGAGCCGTGCTCAATCATGTTCAAATAATCGAAGCACTGCAAACTAGAAAGCCGAGTCAAGGTAGTGAAACTGACCTTTCAATTAAGGTTTGGTAGCATAATAGAATCGGAGGAGACAAAAATGTTCAAGTTGAAAATTCATTACCTTTAGAACAAACATTTCAAAAAGAGAATGTGGTTAGACAACAAACTCATGAGCAAGCAACCACCTCTTCTCCACCATTCCCAGAATGACTAATCATACCTCGCCTAATAGAACATCTTGATTTTGATCTTCGGGAGAACTAAAGAATTTGTGTATAAACATTCCACTCCTCCAAGCTATCCAAGAGATTCCACTTTATGCAAAAACCATCAAAGAATTATGTATAAGAAAGCCAAAGAGGAGAATAAAAACTAACCAACCCACGTCCAAGTAGTCGGCACCCTATCCGACTTACTATCAGAAGAGAAGCACACCGTAAAATATGAGGACCCGAGGGAAATCCTATAGTTACGATGGAAAATCAATGGACAATCCTTTCCAAATGCCTTAGTTGATTTAGGAGCTGCAATCAATATCCCTAACAACCACCACTTGTCAAAAACTGCGCATTACATCATTGGATCCAACCACAACCTTATTAGAATTACCGAAGTCGATCGCAGATCAGTGCCGTAAGGCACACTACATGATGTAATGGTATGTCGTAGACTCCTAGGAATCACCCCTACCGAGCTTTCTTATTATTAACCACAAAAATCGGCTAGATGGACACCCTTCTTTAATCTTAGGTAGACCTTGGCTAGCATATCATTGATGCTTACATTGGCACCGAAACAAGTGCAACATGACTATAACTAGAGGGAGTAATGTCAAGAATTTAGCCTTATAACCCTCCCGCCTAGCCAAGATTAACAATAATGAAAACAAAGAAACTCAACTCAGTATCATACCTCACAGATAAAAAAATTAGATAACCATTAACCATAGAAGATGCCCTCAAATTTAAAGACCTAAACGAGAGGACGACATCATTAACATTTCATTAACCAACCCAAAAACCAAATCCCATTTTCTATGTCACATGATCGAGCGTACATGATAATGAAGAAGCAAAGAATATCCCGAAAGACACTACATGATCAATCAATACCTACCACCTCTCCGTTTACAATAGCAAAACTATAGAAATTGAGCCAGGAAAAAAATCTTTGAACATTAACAAAAAGCGATCGCCGAACTTTGAACAAGAAGAGAAGATGGTCCAACTACTCGAGAAAATATAAGGAAGCTTTTGCATGGGATTACCAGCATGACATGAAAAGGAATTAGATCCCCGACTATGTACGCATTTCACATTTATATAGAAAAATATGCTAGACCCATTCTCCAACCCCCAACAAAGATTAAACCCTCATCTTAAGGATATTGTGAAAAGTCGAATTACAAAAACTTTTGGATGTAAAATTTATTTATCCAATATCCGATAGCATTAGTGGGTCTCTCCACTAGTAGTGGTGCCAAAGAAGAATGTGAAAAGTGGATGATATGTGTAAACTACAAAGAATTAAACAAAGAAACCCCGTAGAAGAGCCACTTTCCCCTTCCTTTCATTGATCGTGTATTAGATACATTAAAGCGTGAAAGAAATTCTTTTCTTTCTTAGATGGCTTCAATGGGTACAATCGTCATTTAGATTGCCCTCCGAAGATCAGATAAGACTACTTTTACCTATCCTTGGGGAACATTTGCTCACTGCATTTTTACCCTTTGGCCTATGCAATGCCCCCGCCACATTTCAAAGGGCCATCCTCAAGCATCTTTCGCGATTTAATAAATGAAGGGCTCGAAGTATATATGGATGATTTCACACCTTATGGAGATGATTTTGAGCCGACGATTAGAAACATTGGAAAAGGTGCTTTCGCAAAGGTGTATTGCCACGGGCTGCGCTTGAGCCATGAAAAGTGTCATATGATGATGGCCGTAGGGACTCATCTTAGAAGTCATTATATCTCGGCCACTGGATACAGGGTAGATCTCGGCTAAACAAAAATTCGCATAATTTTGTTAATACCTACTCCTACCACACAAACAGAGTACGTTAGCTTTTCCGGGATTTTCTAGTTATTATAGAAGATTCATGGAGCATTTTTATCAAATAACTCGCACCTGCTATATGCACTAACGAGGGAATGTTGATTTTTATTTGGATGAAAGATAAGTGTGACCATGATTTTGAGGATCCGAAAAATCTTGTATCCATGACCCCGAGTGCTACAGGGCCAAATTGGGATTTTGCCATTCCAAATTTCATCGGATGCCCCTGTAGACACAACTATCGAGCTGAGTCCTTGGGCAAGAAGAAGATAAAAAAACCATATGCAATTTATTATATTAGAAATAATCTATCTCCTACCAAATTAAACTATACTGTGACTGAAAAATAATTTTTAGAAATCAGTAATACATGTCCTGTAAATAAATTTAGACATTATATAACTAAGTATCTTGTAGTTTTATATACGGTATACCTGCCATAAAATGTATTTAGCAAATAAACCCGTTAAAAATGGTACAAGTAACAAGATGGATTTGATTCTATTGCGGGAATTTGACATCACAATAAAGGATCGACATGAAAAGAGAGAATCTCGTAGAAATCTGATTTTCTCTCACACGAATGCCAAAACCAAGCAGTATGCAAAGACAGCTCGAAGATCAGCTTTCTAGATGAACATTTGTTTCATTTATTCATCGTCGAACACCATGGTATGTTGATGTTGCAAATTATTTAGTAGTAGGTAAATTACTCCAAAGGAATCTAACGCCCAATGAACAAAAACAAATAGCATACAGACAAGACGCCGATTCTCTTGGATTGGGGGCTACGTATTTCATACGGTGAGTAGATATATGCACATCGAGAAGATACGTCCGAGAAGACGAAATATTTGACATTCTAAAAGCATGCCACGACGAGACGTGTGGCGTACATTTTGCATCGTAGGGATCGTCACTAAGGTTTTACAAACAAGATATTGCGGCCTACAATTTTTAAAGATGCTAAAAAGTTTATACGAAAGCTCTATGATAGTTGCCAAAGGGCGGGATGCTGCCGGGACAAATCCGATGAAATGCCTTTGAATCCACAATTAGTAATTGAGCCATTTGAGCATTGGGCATTCGATTTTATTGGTCCTATTAACCCATCATCAAATCATGAAAAACGTACATACTAGTTGCAATGCGAGTATGTTACCAAATGGAGTTGAAGCAAGTAGGCACTTCCAAGAGCTACAGAGGACTGCGTAATACATTTCCTTTTCCAAATATTTGTGTGATATGGCCTCTCGGAGGACATAATTAGCGTATGGAGGAATGCAATTTGTAGGTAATAAAATCACCGCAACATTAAAAAAATTACCACATTCGGCACAAAATTACAACCCCATACCACCCACAAGCAAATGGCCAAGTAGAGAGCACGAATAAGCGTTATAGAGGCAATACTTACAAAAACAGCTTGCATCACTACGTGACGTGATCGCTTCAAGATTGTTGGAAGCCTTGTGGGTCTACCGAACAACGTGGAGAAATACCACCGGTATTCACACTATATCAATTAGTATTTGGAAAAAACCCATCTTTCTAATAGAATTTGAAATTCAAACATTAAGAACAACGCGAGGAGGTGGGTTTGAATTTAAATGAGGCCCGTGTTAGAAAATTACGGCAAATCAACGAGTTAGATGAAATTAGGCTCTCGACTTTTCAAAAACATTGCATTAATTCAGCAGACAGAGAGAGAAAATGGCACGATGCCCTTATTAAAAAGAAAATCTTCCACGAAGGAGATTAGCACTATACGACTCCAAGTTTTAGGAAATCCTCGTAAAAACTCCAGACACGATGGCTTGGACCTTATGAGATACAGAAAGTGCATGACAATGGCACCATTACATTAACTACCATTGACGGATCCGGACATTATTTCAAAGCAAACGGTCATCGAGTACTACTTTTACCAATAAACCGCTTAATTGGGAAATCCTTTACCAAAGAATTACAGGGGAGATTCCACTATCCAGATTCTTGCTAAGGAAGACTTAACTCCTCCCTTAGCATTAATTCACTAAACAATTCCTTTGTTTCTGAAATTTGTACATAAGCTTTTCTCTTTAATTTCACTTGTGTAAAGCTGTTTTGTCATGATTTTCGTTTTTCGCCACTTTGTTCCTCTTAAGGAACCGTTGTTGTTCCTCTTAAGGAACAAAGTCATTCCCCTTTAAGGAACAACAATCTTGCGTGCTTATATTTTTTTGTTGTTCCTCTTAAGGAACAACAACCGTTCCTCTTAAAGGAATAGCGACTTCCGTCAGATTTTTTTGTTTCGTTCCTTTGAAAAGGAACAACCCTTTTGCCATTTTTTTTCACTTTCTATCATTCCTTTTTAAGGAACAACAGATGCTTTCGATTTGGAATGTTTTTTAGGTTGTTCCGCTCGAAGGATCATCATTTTATTTTGCACTTGCTTTATCACGTTGTTCCGCTTAAGGAAAAGATGATGTTCCTCTTAAGGAACATGAGCTGCTGATGTATCTTTTTCTTTTTCATTTGTTGTTCCTCTTAAAGGAAACCCGCAGCTTTTGAGTGCGAGTATGTTCTTTTTTGCTATTCCCTCTTAAGGAACAAACTACGGTTCCATCTAAGGAACAACACTTTTTGAGTCCATTTTTTTTGTTGTTTCTCTTATGGAGCAACATTTTGAAATTTTGTGAATAATGTTTCACTCTTCATGATCCTTTCAAGGGCAAATATAGAAAATTTATGCGAGGATACAAAAAATTAGAGGTCACCCGAAATCAAAAAATCAAGGAAAAATTGTAATCTTTAAAGAAATTGCTTTGTATTGATAAGAAAAAAGGAAAGGACAAAACTATCTATATCACTTTTCTATCTTTATCTTCACTAAAACTAATTTGATTGATTATTTTTATCATGTTGGTTCTTCCCTAATCCTCATAAATCTCTTTGACTTTTATTATTGAATAAGAATAACGACATATTTTCCTCTATTGAGATGTTCAGAATTCTTCCACCCTCCCTACTCTTAAGGAGTGTTGAGCCATATTCTACATATAAATATGAAAGTGCTATATATAAAAGAAAAGGATATCTATATGATTACTAACGATTCTATGATTTTTTCGGATGGAGGATAGGGGGTCTCATCAAGAGCGACCTACCATGATCATAAGGAAGCGAGCAGAAGTGGCATTCCCACTATGGCCACCACACCAGGGATATGATCCACATGGGCACATCGGAAAAAATAAAGGTCCCCGAGACGGAGGTCTCATCACAAGCCAGACGTCCGCCCCACCTTTCACTCCTTCCTCGGTGAATGGAATTATGATTCATCTTGTTACCAAGTCGACGACAATGGCCTCCAGATCCCGACATTGCAAAGCACATTCCCTAGGCATATATAAAAGGACTATGATTCCAAAGGTGAAAAAGCAACTTTGTCAAGGTTATAAACACTGTGTTGTACTGTGAGCTCTGCGATGGTATTAGAGTCATATTTTTCAAAAATCAATAGTAATTATAAACCCTTTTCTTATATCTTTATCTTGATTTCAAATGAGATTATGCTCCTAAACCTCTCTTTTTTTCAAACCTCTTACACATGAAATATTGTTTAAAAATCAATCATAATGGTTCAAGTGAGTAATGATCGCATAAGCATTTTTACTTCACGGTCAGCTATCCTCTTCCCTATTTGTCGCATCATTCCATAGAATTTCCATATCCATTCACAATTTTCATCATAAGCCTTGATTTCAGTAATTCGATACTTCTTGTGATCATGTCATGGACACGTATGCCTTTCTATATCGTACGATTACGCGTCCAATACGTTGCTTGTCCATTTTCTCTGGCCGAGACGACCTATCATATTTCGTAGGCGCGGAGTGACTTCCAAAATACACTCTGCATACGTGTCAATTCATTATTTTCATCGTATCCTAGAAGTAAAAATTTTAATGGTATTGATATTTTCCGATATGCACGAGTTGTTGTCTCCATTGCCATTTCTATGTATTGCTCTGTGAAAAATTAACGATTAAATGCCGGAGCTTAGATGAAATGGGAGGTCGACCAAGAGCTGCAAACGAAACCATAGTACTAGCAGTTTCCGACATTGCAGGAGAAATCTTGGTAAGAGCAAGATGGATTACCTACCTTACATGACTACATCGACCCCCATGAAAGCTCGTGGCCATCGAATTTTTTGGAATTTTTCGGGAGGATCATTCCATAGTAAGAGGAAGGCGAATATAGTAGCGTGATACGTATGCGCACTGCCGAGGTATCTAGACTACTAGCAATTGGACCCATATGGACCCATAAAAAATCTGGGGACTTTCAAGAGGCCATAACCATCTTTCTACATTTGAAGGACAAAACTTGACCGTCAAAGGAAAAGGAGTCCACATTAGTAAACTCTAGAGAGAACCATGGGCGAGGCATTGGCTAGAGTAGTGCAAAGCTACATTACATGCGATGGGAGAAAAGGATGTGGTAAGACCACACCACCTCAAATTATTAGCGAGTACTAAAACGTGAAAATGTGTTGTAAATTTTTCCTCGCATATTTAAAGAAATTTTTTACTACATGACGTGCTCGTGAGCATAAGGAAATCCCCATCATACGTAAAATGGTAGTAAGCCACTCATTGTTTAATTCGATTAATATTTAGTTATTGTCTTGCTCAGTGCAAGCAAGTACTGGAGGAATTGTTATTTTTTGTCAGACGGGGGAATAGCCTTGCACCTGTTTCAAAAGTGAAAAAGAACCACTCAAAGCACAACAAATATCGTACCTCTAAACACGAGTACATTCCTCCGCATTGAGAAAGAAGAAGTGGGAATGTTGGGAAGCCTCCGGGGAAGCAGCTTAACCCACCCTTAAAATTACATAGTTCAGGGAGATGAGCAACCTCAGCAGAACTCCGAAGGAGGAGAAAACTAGGAAGAGGAAGAAAGCTCGAGCACACCGAGTGAAGAAGAAAGGGAGGAAGCGCACTCTCCCGTAACTCTCAGCATCAAGTCCACCACAGAGAGGCCATTGCGTAGAAGACGAATTGGCCCAAATTTTGGCCAATATGAGTGAGTATATTCAACCTCGAGAGTCCGCTCAACCTCAATGATTGAGACAGAGAAATCACCGCTATGAACACTATGTCCACAACAAGGATACATCCCGAGGAAATGCATGATGAGGAAGAGGCGAAGTGAGAAGTCTCTCGGGAAGTGGAAAATCAAACTGAGAGGTTACCTCCCCCGAGGAACTTAGTCGTGATAACAAGAACAATGAAGAAGTGTTCCAAACAAAGAATATGGAAACAAGCTAGGGCAAGGGCACTGAAATCCCCGAAGAAGAAAAACCACTGAAAGTTTGTGACCAAGTGCTAGAAAAGGACACAGATTGTTCCCTCCCCCAAGAAGAAAGAAAGAAGAATACAAATGAAATTAAGAGGCTTTCGCATAAGGAACATAAAAAGATGCTAAAATTAGTCAAAACAACTCAAATAGAAGATAAAGGGTCCTAAAAGAGTGTGAAAATCTCTAAAATAAACCCAAAAAAACACATACTATAGGAACTCGATATCAGTAAGAAGGAAACAAGAGGTAGATCTTCAACCCTGAAGTGTTTTGATGGACAATGACCTTGGTGAAGGCAAAAACTCCAAGAGGATGCCGCACTGAGCTCGAGCGGGCTAGAGAAAATCTAGAAAGGAAGGGACTATTCCTAAGAAGAAATACCAAGAGTTACAACAAGCAATTAAGGGACATCAATGCATCAGTAGCGATGCCTTTGATAAAATGTCTGAAAGGCGAAGAAACAAGTTGAAAAGGTAAGGAATAGACTAAAAAGCAATCGGGATTCAAATGGATACTCTCTTGTTCTCTATATCACAGTACGTTCTAGCATGTAGGTCCCCCTACCAAAAATTATGCTTTGTTTTTGTTAGAAATATATTTGAAATTAAAAATTAAGGTTGATAAGGTGGAAAACCTATAGAATTAAAAAGCTAGTTGATTATTTTATAAACTGATGTAAACCCTATAAGGAGTAAAAGTTTAAATGTTGATTTTCCATGAATTTTTATTTGCATAATTTTTATATTGGAAGAGGAAATGGAGAAGAATCCCAGTCCTTTTGTAGGTGATGTACAAGTATCGAGCATTCATTTTGTTTGTTGTTAGCTAGGTTAAAATGGCTCAAGGCCTATAACACTTTTCGAGAGACAAGAGAAACGGGTTAGACCTTTGGAGTTAGTGGGGTGAACCATGAGACACCCATTACAACTTGTAGGGCTAAGAATAAAAGCTTAATGAAAAGGAGGGTGTGATCCGGACATTGGGATTCCATCCAAAAAGCAATTGTCTAGCAAAGGGTAGAATATTTTTTTTCCATCAAAGACCAGACATAGTACTGTGCACTAAACTCCGATGGAAGATTTCCAATCAGAATATTCGAGGACAGTAGAGCCATTCAATTACAAAAATTTTAAGTTAGTTGTCGTATCGCCCTGGGTTACCTACAAGTAACCTCATCTTGCAAGAATGCCCGTATTGGCTGGGTTGTAGATTTCGAAGCCCTGATTATTTGGTATCCTCATGTGCCAGGATATAAGGCCATATATGAATTACTTGAAGGGCGAACGACAGCATATTTTTGAAGTTTTAGCTACAAATCATGGTTTTAGACCACTTCATGAAAATCCCTCTCCAACCTATTCTCTAACCGCTTTGCATGTAATTACATGATTTTCATGAGGGCATGAAAAAGGGTAAGTAGGGGGTGTGTTGAGCGATGGAAAAAGGTATGAATTTTCCATTTATTTCTTTATATTTTTCTTTAATCATAACTCCTTTATATTCTAAAATGGTAATATATCAAAGAATTATAGTAGAATTAAAGAGATTAGTGCATCGTTGCAAATTGATTAAATAGTCTGTCTTTTCTTCTATACAAAAAAAATAGAAGAAATGGGAAAGCCACCATTCTAGAGGAAAATACAAAGCGAAAGTAAGCCGTTGTCCCTTCACCAAGAAGCCATATCCAGGACAAGAATATTGAGATCGGAATGCACGATCAAGGAAAGGAGAAGGAAAAGTGTCGTCATCAACGCAAGAAGACAAAAATATGAGTCGGAGATAGAAGATAGAGTGAATCCCTCGTGGGTCTTTTGATCCCGAGGGATCGGTCCTTCAAAGCTCATCTATATTCTCGTTTTGTGCACGCCTCTGAGCCGTTATAAAAGGATGACACGCTGGTAGAAACTAGGGAGGAGAGTATGTATTACCATTATTCGAGATTTCCCTTTTGTGTTTTCACTTTGATCATCGACTCTCGTTGGTTAAAACAGAGTGCGATTTCCTCGTAAACTTATTTACACATGATTAATATATAATTCGGTTGTTGTTCCATTATTTGATACTCGAGTAGTTCTGCCAGCGTGCTTCACTAGATGCTAAAGGGCCCTATCGGTGGATCCACTTGTTATTTGTACCATTACTTTACAATTCTAGTCGTGTGATGGTTTGATTTAATTTTCTATTTCCTTAATCGCATTGCTTTATTCCATCTCGTTTTATAGTTTATTGTTTCAATATTTTTGTTGAAATCATTTTTATCGCATAGGCTGTGATTGACTAACCGCGTTGTCGTTCCCTTCCACCATAACAATATTACTATCCTTTGCAACTTATATTGTTATGCTATTCATTATCAAGTATAGTAACTTCGTTTTTCATTTCTGGATTTTTCATGTTCATTTTCTATTAAATAGCTTTTGTTGTTCATTATTACTAAATAAGCTTCGTTGTTCATCTCTTTCCTACAAGTATTTGGTTTTGCTTTAGAATATTATTGCTGATGAGTGTGTTTATTCCATTTCCATTAGTAGCATTATTAATTTAATTTAGTTATCATTTCCAATTAGTTTTTTTGGTGTGGAGTGCAAGGTAAAAAGTCGTAAAAGGACATTGGCTATTACTTGTCTAAGTTCCCCGCATTGAGGATCTTGTTTATGTTTGATTTCATTACATCGCTTGACGAGAGGAAAGAGTTGATCTACTACTGCTATCCTTGACTTGATTATTGTTGTAGTTTCACAGTGCAGTGTATCTAGTTTCGTAACATTTAAGTTTCTTGTAATTAGGTCAAAATAGATTTTATTTTCAAGCATCCCGTTTACTTTTGTATTTGGAACAACTCGTACTACAAATTGGGAAACATTACTCTTGGATTAAATCACCCGCCTTAGGGATCGAGTACACTCTTGAAATAAAAAATCGTACTTGGATTGATAATTAATGTGGGATAAATAGGAGTTAAAAAGACACCTTTTATACCTCAACAGAGATTATGGGAGTGCTAAAATGTTCAATGCCAAGTTCGTTCCCTGAGGCTTCTCTCAAAAGGAAGGAGTGGACTATGATGAGATATTTTCACTGATTTCCCGATACACCACTATATGATCTATCATTCCCCTTGCTACCTATAAATGATGGAGTATGTTATCACTTCGAAAGTAATTTATTAAGGTTAAAGGGTAATTTAATTCTGAGGTAAATCCACAAATGTACTTTTGAGTTTAGGATCCAAATTTCTCCTAAACTTAGAGAGGGATCTCTCCGTATGATTTAGCTTTATTTTAAATAGATATTAGTGCTAGTTAATAAGTATAAATTTGTTTTTGAATTGGTTTTGGTTGGAAATGCGAAAGGAAGGCCAGTTGGGAAATGGAGTCAAAGAGGCTTGGGTGATCGATTTTGTAGAAGTATCAAGCTTATGTGAAAACAAGGGAAGGTAGACATTACTACCTGGATCCTTTAGATTTGTATGAATTGTAATAAAAGAAGAAGGAAGACTTAATCGAAACTAGGGAGCATTTAAGAATTCCCTAATGCGGGATATAAGAATGGAGGCTTTCAATTGAAACTAGGGAGCAATGAAGAATTCCCTAATTTGGATATATCAAAGAAAAAAATGTATATTAATACTAACGAGCTAAAGGAAGAGTGTATGATATCAAAAGATTCTCACAAAAGAATACTCTTGTTATAAAATTTAAATTAAGAAAAATAAATAAAATCGAAACAAAGGAAAGCACATATACAATGAGGAAAACTTCACTAGTAGATATGGCACATGAATCCCGACAACTCACTACGCTCTTTAATTAATGCAAATAGTCACTTGAACTTAGTGGACTACATCACCTTGGAATGAGTGAGGTTCCCGAAGTCTACAAAATCCAACATCTATTACTTCAAATGTTGATGTATTTATACAAATTCTAAACTAAAATATCTTCTTGAGAAAAATATAAGATTTCTTACAGTATCTACAATTTCCGTGTTACATAAATAGAACTCAAAGATAGGACATTAAAAACTAATGAATCTACTTGGCACTCTGCCTTTGTGAATTCTCGGTGACAAAGAAGAGAAATTCGAATTTGATAGCAACTCTTAGTTTCGATGAGGTGGCATCCAAGTCACTAAGCTCGTCTTTGAGCTTTTTCCTCCCGAAATTTTTGAAAACTAGGGTCCACGAAATCCTTTTTTTATATCTCAATCCAAGATATATATATGTAAAACTTGAGAAAGAGTTTACTATAGCTAAATATGTTTTTGAGAAAAACCTCTCTCATTTTTTTCCTAAAATTCGCTCAGGTTGTTCACAATAGGCTACGTACAAAAGATGTGTAAAACATAACTTTGCACACTACGAAAAATAGGTTGTGAAGATGTGCATGTATCTACTCTCATACGTAGCATCTCGTACATAAAGTGGGATTTTTTTTTTAGGTTGGCATCTTAGGAACATAAACCTCCTCCAGTTTTGAAAGATTCATTTATGATTGGCCATAATCGTCTCTACAAAATGATAACTAAACGAGAATTTTCTGTAAACAATGCGTTAAAATATTGTTTAAAATTTCCAAAACCATAATGGTTGTTAGAAAAGTGAGAGAGGTTTTTGTATATGAGGATGTTAGAAACAAAAACCTCTTTCATATTTTGAATTTTTTTTCATCTATTTGTTTGTTCCATTTTTATTCTTTCACCTGTATGTAACCTTCTGCTGAGTAAAAGCCTTTCCTCTCTGTTAGAAAATTATTGTCTCTGTGATCATTGCCTTTTTTTTTAAGGAAAACCACTCGAATTCTCATTTATAGAATCTGGAAGAAACAGGTTTTTAACTAGTATTAAAATTGTTTCCTCAATCTTATGTTTTAATAACTTGCAAAAAATGAAACTATCTATTAATGAAAATACTGAAAGGTTTGCGCAGAGAGCGGATAATGGATTCATTTGAATTGGGAATTTTGTGGACGAGTAGTCCGGGATTTGTGGAGTTTTATCTTTGCTCGCTAGTGGTTCTTCTTCATAATTTAAACGGGAGATAAGTAATGACGCGGATCTTACACTTTGGGAATTTTGTTGCTCATAATTTGGTGCAAGAGATTCAGAATAGTGTTTTAATGCACATTTCGTGGGAGTGGTATCAAGTGGTTTGTAGTACAGTGGAAAGAACATATAGGTGCGTTTATCGCAATGTGCAGAGAAACTGCTGAGCGGTTTTCACATGAGTAAAAGGTGGATTGGAGGTATTTTTTTTCTTTCGGCAATGCGATCAAGTGAAAATGGAAAATGCCACGTAGCTGGAGCGGAGCTCCGAAAACCATGGTTATCGCAAGGTTGGGGTGTGATTAAAGATCGTGAAATGAAACGTGCGATAGGGTTTAATATGCCATTGGATTTGGTGAGTGAAGATCCGAGGGGCCGAGATGATGTGATGGAGTCGCGAGATCGGATGGCGTGGGGCCCGGGGTTTAGACTCGTGCGATAGGTTAATATGTGATATAGTTTTGGGGTTTATAATATAAAAAAATGGGGTATAAAGCAAGGAATATTATAATAGGTGGGGATAATATGTAGTGGAGTCCAGGGATAATTAACATGTAGGGGACTATAGGTTATAAATAAAACTGGGTTGGGAATATACATAAATGAATTAATTTAATACGTGGGTTCAAAGGTTTAAATGGGAATTAATACATTAGGTTAGTGTGTTTAATAATGAAATGTAGCATTTCGGGATGTAAAATATACTAAGTATAGTGTAAAACTTATATCAGAGTGAATTTCTTCACTATAGGACCCGAAATATTATTTAAGCATTTATACTTAGGATAAAAGTGTTTTTTTGGGTTTTTTGGTGTATTTTTAAATGAAAAGGGAAATTAGTAAAGGGGTTTTATAAGGAAAAATGAGTGAAATAAGGGGAAAGAGTAAAAAATGAAGAAAAAAGGGGTATTTTTACATAGGGGAATGATTTTGAAGGGAAACTAGCGAAATGAAATGACCAATTTTCCGATATCCATGCCTTGCGAAAACTTTTTACTCGCCTACCCATCAACTACCTTTACATTTTTTTCTTCTTTTACATGGGTGCATTTGAGCTTGCAAACCCTTATTCATTTTTTCTTTCAATCACCAAACTAACTAATTCTATCCTTATTTCTTCCAAGGGCTCGGATTAAGCTCGTTGAGCTCCTTATTTATTCTCTACCTAACTACCGATACGCAATGTTAGCAACAAAGTCGCTAGATCTTTATTCTCTATCTATCAAGTATGAAAAGTCAAGATTGAGATTTTTGACCCTCTATGGATTGTAGCATTTAGGACAAGGCCGCACACAATCTTATTTGCAAAATTAAACTAATAGTAGTGGCATTCTGAACATGCAACACTTTCATGATCCATTTTAGTGGGGTTCATATTTAATATTCGCTTTTTTTATCTTTGTTTCTTTTTTTTCTTTCGATTGTTCATTTATGAATTACCTCTATTTTAATTTTTTAAATATGGGAAAACATTTGCGAGAAAGCAAAGGTATGTAAAATATTACAATATTTTAACATAGAAATTCAAAATTATGAATCCTATTATTATAGGACCCTAACGCAGCCATACACCCAAAATGGATGTCAAAAATGTTTTCTTGCATGGCTCACTTAATGAGGAAGTATATATAGAGAAATATGAGGGGTTTGAAGTTTTTGTATCGAAATTCACATGTATGCAAGTTGAAGAAATCAGTCACTTTATGGGTTGAAGCAAGCCCCTAAGTGGCTTGCGGTATGAGAGAGATCGACAACTATCTTGGATGAATTTGGGTTTCATAAAGAAGTGAAGTTGACCCCGAACCTGCACACTCAAGGTTAAATGACCGTGCCTCTCGATTACAGATATGTTATGTAGATGGTCTCTTTCCGATACGGTGCGTGACCCTCTCATTCATCAATGTCAAGAGGGAGTTGGCTTCTATATTTGAGATGAAGGACCTAGTGTTGATGCAATACTTCCTAGGCTTGGAGGTCTAGAAAAATCCGGGGAGATTTTCCTTTCTCAAGGAAAATACAGAGCTTGATGAAGCTATTCGAAAATATTTTGGGATGGTGGATCGCAAGTCTATGGCTACTCCATTGGAACTCAACTTCCAAGAAACTATGTGGAAGTGCCGTGCGAGGCTCGATTTCGGTGAAATTCCTTCCAAGTATCGACAACTTGTGGGGGCTCTGAAGTGTTCTTGGTGAACTCCCATTTGGACATATTATCTGCAAGGATGAATACACCGAGTCAATTTATGTTCGAGCCTCATCACATATATTGGATTGCACTTGCCAAGAATCTCTTGAGATATCTTTGGGGAGCACAGGTCAACTATGGATTGAGAGATACATTGTAGGGAATTTTAGGCTCCATGGATATACTAATGCTACAATTGACGGAAGTGTGGTGGATCATAAGAGCACATCTAGTTTTTGCAGGCTCACTAGGTTCTACTCTCGATGTCATAGATGAGAAGGGAAGCCGTAAATTCCGTAGCTTTAAGCACAACCGAGGCCAAATACATTATTGCTAGTATGGACAATTGTGAAGTTATTCGTTGAGAAGCTCTTTAGTACGATTGTTTGAGCATGTGTTGGATACCATCATGATGCTAGTGCGACAACTCAAAGTGGGATTCTCCTTTCATAGGGGTCTCGTGTTCCACAACCACTCCAAGAATATTGATATCGCATTGCCACTTTATTCGGGATATGGTACAACAGGGGAGAAATAATGTTCCATCACATAAGTACTCGATGAGTAGGTCACATATATTAGTCATTACGAAGCCCCTTGGGGATGGTCAAATTATTAACCTTCCGTGAGAGACTTGGAGTGGTGGAAAGACCCTCCTATGAGTGTCCCGCATGAGATCTGGACAACTCAAGCTCTGCGGGAGCCCTTGGTGGATTGGGGTACATCTTGGAGCTATGAGCGACCATAGGGTGAGTGGTTCACCTTCCCCTAGTGGTGAATTTTTTATAGGGTGAGTGGTTCACCTTCCCCTAGTGGTGAATTTTTTATAGGGTGAGTGGTTCACCTTCCCCTATGATAACCCATGATGGTTGGCATGTGTTTAGTGGTGAGTGGTTCACCTTCCCCTACGATTGAAATATGCATAGGATGAGTGGTGTTCACTCTTCTCCTATGGCATATGAGAAGGATGAGTGGTTCAACTTCTCTTGTTGATGCCCTTAAACGATACATCCTACCCATGTAGTTTGGGACTCATGGGAAGTACCTCTCATATGCGGCCAATGATTTGGGAAATGAGGATAGGCACCATATCACTACCGATGGGGCGCATCATGTATTTTTGTACTCTCTATGCTAGGGATGATCGTGGTGTTCAAACATGACTTTGATTTAGGATCAATTGAGGTTCTACCTTTGGACTAACTTGGGTCAGTGGAGAGTGGAAAGGACTTGTGACTCACTCTTGATCAATTATTCTTCATTATTTATTCATGGTTTAGCAGAGTAGAGCAGAGTAGGGATAACATAGATGGTACAAGATGTTATATGGATTTATTGCTGGAATTATCCCTAGTTGAGAAGGACTCCAGTTAGAAATTGGAAACTAGGGCCAAACTCCACCTTGGATATGCTCATATGATGGAGATGATATTTTTACTTGGATTCCTCTTTTCGATAGGTACTAGATTGATCAAAATCATAACCTTGTTTGGATAAGAAGAAGTGTGCTTTGAATTTACTATTTACATGTGAAAATTGTCAAGGTCGTGCCTTTAGTCAAATGTAGGCTCATGAAGCCCAAACAAATGCAGTCTCCACACCCTCGATGATTTGTATGAATAGGAGTGACCTTATCCTCATTTGTACATCATATCATCTCACATCATACATATCTCTCTCTCTCCTTATTGGTTCGTACATCTTGGAGTAGCCTCTCTCACCTCACACGTGTGAACATGAGGACAAATTGCGCAGTCGGATTTATCAGGCTGAATTTCGAGAGAAATATGTCGTAGTTGACTATATTTGACCAAGGGTCAAACCTCCTCCTTTGAATTTGGGTTTCAAGGTAGAAATTTTGATTTACGAAGGCCGCATTTATTGGCATAGTTTTCAAGGGCATTTGGGACATGTTGACTTGGTTTGAATTTGACGTTGAATTTAGGGATTTGGTCAGTAGAATTACTAACAACATTTGACTTTGGGTTTTGATCTGGACTATTTTGGGTTGAATTTATCTCTCTTGGAAGGTTGAATTGCACGCGTTGTTGATCGAGATGCTTGGAGGACATATTGGAGCCACTTTGACCGTTGTTAACTGTCCGGTTAGGGTTGCGGTGAAGTGATCGATATTGACTATTGTTTTGTCGGTATTTTTTTTAGGCAAGTAAACTTGATATTTGTACTCTCTCACTGCGAAAATATTGAAGAATAATAAGAAGAATTAATCAGAAGTTTCTTCCTCACATCGGGGTTTTTCCCTAGCATCCACCAAATATTGTATCCTTCTTGTCTTGGCTTGTCTTATGCATTTTAGTTTATGATTACTATCTTCCATTTACTATCAATGTGATTAAGTTAATGTCATTTCTAAATTGGAAATTGATATTAGGCTAATAAGGAACATTGTACTAAATTGTGCTTAAGCATAGAAAATACCATTGTTATCTAAAATTAACAAAGCCATCTAACTAAACTAAAGGACTAGAATATGCAAGACAACAAGAAAGTCCCACATGTTTCAATTTCATGAAAAAGTTGAAACATTTTGGGTATAAAGAAGGGAGTGAGGAGTGGGTGGGGATGGCGAACTCCATTGAAGTATCATCTTGAAAACAAGGGCAACATATTTCCTTATCCCAGATAGCCCCAACACAATCAATTTATTTTTAATAGTGTTTTTTCTTTTCTTTTGTGTGCTTGAACAAAAGTTTCAAACTGTAGGATTGTAGACAAGTTTGGGAAATTGCAACAATGTAAATTATATATATGGTCTCATTTCTATAAGATAAATTAGACTTCCGATCATGGATCTATATTTTGGTTGGTTGATACGATGGGAGAATCATCATGTGAACTCGATACTACATTCTGTCACCATTAGTGTGCATACCAGGTTTCTTTGCAATCTTCCATTCCATATTTCTTTAGAATCTTCTCGAGGTACTTTTTTTTGTGAGAGAAAGATTCCATTATTTGTCATGATGTACTATGCGTACCAAGAAAGTATTTTAGTTCACCCAAGTAAATACATTTCAAATTCGTCGCATGCAGAATCCTAACCTTTGACTCATGGATTAATCAGTTTCTACCAAAGATGATGTCATCCATGTAAACAACAACAATTAAAAGTTTACCATCATACACCTTTATATATAGGTCATGCATGTCTATGAGTACCCCTTAGTGAATCCTTGTTGTTGAATATAGTTATCAAGGGACGAAAATACCATGCACGAGGGGATTAGGCCATATAATGCCTTCTTGATTTTGCAAATCAGTTTTTCATCATTTCCTAGAATGAACCCTTCGATTGTTCAATATAGAATTCTTCTTCTAGTTTCCCATTTAAAAATGAATATTTAACATCCATTTGATAGACTTTAAAATTATGAAAGCTTGAAAAGTAAAGAAGCATTCTTATGGATTCAAGTATGGAAATATGTGCAAATGTTTCTTTATACCATTCCTTCTTATTGAGCATAATGCCTTTTCAAATGAGACTTGATTTATTTCTAATTACTTCTCAATTCTCATTCAATTTATTTTTGAATACCCATTTTTTCCTAATAAAATTATTATCGTGAGCTCTAGGTACTAATTCCCATGTATGATTTCTTTTTCTATTTGGTCAAGTTCTTTATTCATATCACTTAACTCGAGCTCATCTTTGCTTGTGATTTACATTTTTTGGCTCAATTCTGTGGCTCATTAAAGCTAGATAACTAGGACTCAACAAGGGCTCTTCTAGTTTGTACTCCAACTTCCTTTTTGTTATCACTCCACCCGCATCTTCAATGTAAAAAGATTCCAAACATAGGCAAACACATAATATTTTGGCTTGGTATCTAGCCCTAACAAACCTGAGAGGGAGCTATCTCCACAAATTCACAACCAAGAGGGCTGGATTAATTAGGGTTTTTAGGCTAGGTATGAGTATAGGGGTTTGTTTGACTGAGATTGCTGTTGCTAGATGGGTAGAATTAGGTCAAAGAGGCTAGGTCAGAGCAAATAGGATTAGGGGTTGCGTGAGATTCAATGGGGCAAGGGATAGGTAGAAAACTCCTAACACTTTAGGGTTTTCTTGAGTGGGATGGATCAGATAGGTGAGGAGCTAGAAAGAGCAAGGCTAAGCATGAATTCTTACTAAATTGAATAAGATGAACAAACTATGAAGGATTTCCCAAAGATAAAGCATGAGAGATGTATTATTCTTATCAACTTGAAAACCATCATATCATAGAAATGAAATGGATCATGAAACAAAAAAATCATACATAATGACACATAAGAAGAACAATGATAAATTTCCATACCATAGGTATCGCAAAGAAATAGTTGCAACCTTTTCGTTGATTTCTTGCAAAATATATTAAACTAGAGTCTCTGATAAATGCATCAACATCAAACTTGTGAAATGAGTAAAAAATTACATGATATAGACCTCAAAAAACCTCTCCCAACCTCAGGGGTTGAATTCCAAAGTTGAGAAGGTGTTCCACCAAAAAATGAGCTGAATGCCTAGAGTGTATGGAGGTCAAACTCACTCATCCCTCACTTTTTGCAAAACTCGATTCATTACATGTCATCAAAAATTTCACCTAATGAATTTACCCCTCGTGTAATTCAACCACATGATATTTACTTTTACATTCATGATTTACATTGGTAAAAATCTCATCGACCATGGTCAAACTGAAAAACTCGCAGAAAAATTGGAAAATATCATCAAACTCGGAAAATTTGTCCTATGCAATGAGCCGCCATCGTCCTACGCGCAATGGCATCTTTAGCTTCACTTTTGAGGGGGTTCTAGGTGTCAAAATTGAGCTTAGGATAGCTCATTGGAAATATTTCCATGCCTAGTTTCCATATCGGTTCCCTGTTTCCAAAATGGTCAAGGGCTGACCCTCCGAAACTTCATTCTCCCAAGATTGGTCAGGAGCGCAGCACCATCCTCCAAAACAAGGCAGAAAGGTCATTTTTTGAGTGATTTTTGACCTTTTGACTGCCTCTTTGACCCAAAAAAGTCTTGTAAAGTGGTTTTTATGACTGTACTTGGGCTTATAAATCCAATGGTGGTTTAATTTTCTCCATCAGAGGTCCCTATCAAAAGCATTGGGCCTAGGGCGATGCGCTCCTAACAATTTGACTATGTCAAATTGCCAAAAACAAAAAATTTCCCAACAATTTCACAATTCGCCCAAATTTCTTCAAATTTTTTGCTATGTGGGATGATGATGAGGTTACTAGGCTATGATATATTCCTCAACAAGAATATCAAGCTTTTCCCCCTTCATTTTTATTGGTTACGACTTCAAGACTTGATTTGGCCTTTTTTGAGCTTTCGAGGTTGCAATTTAGTTTTGCTTTGAAGTAATGTTTCGCCCTCTCTTCTCAATATGTCATTGTCCTTATTTTCCTTCTCTAGGAGCTTACTCAAGATGTTAGTTGGCTCCTGTCTAAGCCATTCACTCTCGATTCTCCTCGACTCAATCATGGAAAAATGTTCTCATTCAAAGTGAGTTGATTAGCAAGCTCGACCTCTCCTTTTGTCTCTGTAGTTCTGAGAGCTCTTTTCATCCCTCTAGTCCCTAGGGTTTTCTTCTGAGCACCTCTGTTCTCTCCGCCTTATTGGTTTCACCATACCTTTCATAGGCCTCATCGAAGCAAGGGCTTTGCCTTTGTTTTCTTCTCTTTTTCCTTGATAAGTTTCGAATCTCCATGATGGCCCGCTTGGTCTTCAGGTATATTCATTTTCTTGCTCATTCTATGCAATGACAAACCTAGATCTCTCTCTAATTTGGTCTAAATCTCACCGATTTAGGAAATCATACGCTTGATAATCATTTTTGAGGCCTCATAATCATGCTCATAATCTAAATCAACAAGGTCAAATTCATTCTTTGTTTCATGGAGGTCATCCTCATCATGAATGGTTGCCTCATGTACATCTTCCTCTGCAATATTTTGTTTTCCCTTATGTACCTTCTTTGTTGGTGAAGAAGGGAGGTCCCCTCCCACAATATGTGGGGAAAACACTTGCCTATTCCCTCTCTGATATGTCTTTTCCATTATGCTCATTTCAATCCCATTAGGCTTACTGACCTCAACTCTACTAGGTGATTCATCTTGCTCATGAAATAGGATGATGCATGGTGATGATGATGGAGTATGTCAAGTGGGACCGAGAGTGATGAAATGGTAGACATCGTGGTCGAGATGGAGGGATGGATGTAGTAGGGGAGAGATGAAGAAGGCACATCTTCGAGATTTGGAACTTGTAGGAGCAAAGTAGAATATGTCATTTTATATGAATGTATCCAATGAAATGATCAATTGGTTGAGCCGATGGAGGACAATGATTTTGATGCTAGGAGTGGTGGGAAAAGACTATTCATCTCAACTGGTCAAACTCTCTATTTTGCACAAATTATTCCATTTTTTCTATGATCCTGAATAAAAAGCATGGGATATTGAGCAATTTAACTCTTATGAAGTGCATGAGCAGTCTTATGTAATAAGTTTAAAGTCTAGAGAAACTCCCTTCACAAGAGAAATGCTTCATGATGATCTTCATCATGGGGCATACCTATTAGGAATATAACTGAAAGGATAGACCCTCTTCCTTTCATTTTTGTACATTGGTTTGATGAATAGATCATGGTACCGATCCTCCAAATATTTAGATTCGAACCACCTCTCACCCATGTTTGGAATCCCTGTGGCAACAACAATTTGGATGTAGACATTGTGAAAATCACACTTGCTAGGGTTACTTGATTATCTTTGAGGTTTACACTGAATAGTTTTCTCAAAAAAGGGTGATGTTGTACCCTTCCAATCATGTTACAAACCCTAGGCAACCAACATACGAAAGCATGAAATTGACACTTTCAGTGAAGCTATCGAGTTATCTAGTGTTGGTGGGCTCCACGGCCTTATGATTCTACCTCCTTTGTGTGGCCTTATCTCGTTGTATTTCTTCTTTGTCAAATCTATCTCTCCTCCCTCTTGCCCTATCTTTCTCCTCTTCCATATAGATCTCCTCTATCTCTTTCCATATTGTCTTGGTCTAGAAACCCTAGTGAGAGTGAAAATGAGAATGGGGATAGGTTCAGGGAGTATGGATTAGGGTAGGAAAATTTAGGGAGATGAGGTAAGGGGTTAGGGAACGTTAGGATGAGATGCATAGGAGGTCAAGATACTTAGTGGAGTTGAAAATGATAAATTGATTGCTGTGTTTGGGGTGGTGGGTCTGCCTAGGAATTTTAGTGGCCTAGGACTTAGGGTTTATAGGGAAGGGGTTTAGGATTAGGAAAGAGTAGTGTAGGGATAGGGATGGGTTTAATAGTGATGTAGGAAGGTGTTGCAAGGGTTTATGTGCAACAAATTTAGAGTGAGGGAGTGATACTAGGGTTTTCCACTAGCACAATTAGTAAATTTTTTCTTATGAAGAAAAACACACATGAAAATATGATTTAGGGAAAACAAGAAGGAAAATATTTGGTGTCACTTACTTGATAGAGGAGAAAACAAGCTCTCTGCTGAGAGTTTGAGAATGTTTGAAGGTGTTTTGTTTGCTTATGGTGCTATCGTCAGAAGTGCACAGAAGCAATGCAGCGGGGAAAAAGTGCAATTCCACTTGCACTACGTGCAATGCCTCGAGGTAAAAGAAAGGCAACGCCCGAAATGCCCTACATGCAACACCTCTCTCCCTATGCGTAGTGCCACTTTCCTACGCATAGAGACAAGAAAAATTTCAGCCTCTAACTATGCAAATTGACTTATTTGGGCCGAGGGAGTGCAAACATGACCTTTAGATGTGCAAAATGAACTTGAATGAGATGTTTCCTTGGTGGTCTTATACTTCATGAAATTGATGATTTTGGCCTTGGGACCCACTTTTTTCCTTTTCAGTTATTCACTTAACCTTTTTGAAACTTTACCTTTTCACTCTCGACTCTTTCCTTTTCGACAATTTGATCTTCCTCGTATGACTTTTGAGAACTCTTTGAGTTTGACTTTTTGTTGATTTGGCATCTTTGGAACACTAATTTACTGTGACTTTGGGATGGTAGAAATTATTACATTTGAAAGACATAAAATTACATAATGAAAATATAATTACATTTGAACTCAAAAATTACATCATTTTGAAAACAAGATATTTTTCTTCACAAATCATCTTCACATAGTGAAAAATATGTTATTGTATCACCCTTTACTTGTTGGTCTTATGCAAAGGAGATGAAATTTTATTAAACTTTGGAAACCCTAATGACCTAATGAAACCTTCAAAACCCTAAAAGACCTAATGAGACTGTGAAGGACTGAATTTCAAGATGACATGATCGATATTACTTTATGTATGGTGTATAGTCAACAAGGTATGAAACTATGCCCACGGCCAGTACAACCAAATTTGAGGAAGAGTGATGTTTTTGGACTAAGACTACCATCAATGACGAATTTTTTACATGACCTAGTGGAATAAATACAAATTTCTCGAGTGGGACTCCTAAAATGATATGAAAAGAGGATTTTTGATCCTCGATGGTAGGATGTAACATCGAGCCACTAACATTGGCCTTATTGGGGATGATAGCCTGCGAAGAGGTGTCAAGAACCATAGAACTCTGAATTTTGCGAGAACAATGCCTTATACATTGGGCCAATATAGTAAAAAACTCAAAATAATAAACATGATCGAAAAGTGATAACTCGAAAGAAAATAGATCGACTCAAAGACAAAAATCAAATGACCGAAAATTGACTCAATGCTAACTTACTTGAATGAAAAGCTGAACTTTGAAAATGGAATAAAATCAAGTGAAGCTCCATGGCCTTCACTTTGGGCTCCAAACTCCGATTGATTCTATACTTCACACTTCTGCGTAAAATGTATCTCCGATATTTAAAATGAAATGGAAAACTAATTGAAAAATGTGCTTCAAGAAAGATAGTGTTTCTCGGAGCCTACCATTGATCGATCCTCCCTAAACACTCTTGTTCATTCATATCTTCAAGAAAATAAGCATTTTTGTCCGAGCAATAAGAAATATGATATGGAAACTTTCATAAATTCTCAAATTTTTCCATAGCTTACCCTTATCCTCATTCTGGAATCCCAACATAAGTACTACATCTCCAACTTTAAAGTTGTCTTCCTTTTGTTTTCCAATGATAGATCTTCATTATCCCGTCATGGAGTTTTGAATTATTCTAAAATACTACATCTCTTCTATTGAAGTTGTATCATTTGATTAATCCAAATATTGTATGTCATTTTTCCCTCAGCCCTACTTCTTGCAACAATTTCATTACCAGGATGATCAAGGATTTATTAGAGGACTCCGCCAATCCACTACCTTGTGGGTAGTAGGTTGTAGAGTGTCCCAACTTAATGTTATATCTGTCATAAAAATCAGTAATATTCTTAGAATTGAATTTTGTCGCATTATCTGTGATAATCTTAATAGGACAACCAAAACGGGACAAAATATTAGTTTCTAAAAACTAAATGATGACAAAATATATTGCTTGCCTGGTTAGGATCACTTTGATCCACTTTGTAAAGTAATTTGTAGTCGCCAATCATCCATCTCTGTGATGTGTGGATGATCTCGTGAATCCGGACATTATAGAAATCTAGGTCCCACTGCTAAAATGGTGCATGTACTGAAATAGGTTGAATAGGTAATGGGAGAAGCTTTCTCTTACCCTAAAAAACTGGAAATTTATGGTAGCTCATTACTACTTTGTAGACATCTGCAAAAATTTTGGGCCAATAATATCCCTCTCTCAATATTTTATTGGCCATGGTCTTCCAATATAGGCGGCCCCCACAATATCCTGTGTGACTTGCTCATTCACATCACTTCCCTTAGATTCTTCTT
Source organism: Pinus albicaulis (assembly GCA_034641835.2). Taxonomy (NCBI): domain Eukaryota; kingdom Viridiplantae; phylum Streptophyta; class Pinopsida; order Pinales; family Pinaceae; genus Pinus; species Pinus albicaulis. The sequence goes on along the minus strand of CM076569.1, from coordinate 237,633,398 downwards.
CGACCAAACAATTCAGCAACACACCCTCCAGTGATCCTTCGAAAGAAAGTGCAGTGTCCAATCGATGAAATACTTTGTGCACTTTGAGTTTCAAAGATCTGCTTTGAATCTTATTCATGCCTATAGGGAGGAGTTTTAGGTGTTGCAAAACATAAAACAATGATTAGAATATCATGGAGATGATAAAAATATATCGACACCGAATGCGATTCACTTATTCTTCATTATCGGACAAGGCTGAAATCAAATGGATGTCTAGGGCATGAAGGTTTGACTCAACCATGAGCTTGGCTAAGCCCTAAACTTTTATCATCTTGGTGGACTTGATCTCAAGGTCATATTATAGTAATGCTGCTATCCATATCCCTCTCCTACCTTTGGGTCACAATTCTGCATGAGAACTTCTGCAATACGGTATGGGCACATAGTGCAAGAGTATTGTGAATGGTAATATGTAAATTAAATATTCCCAGCGTTGCTTTAACCAAAGCCAAAGCTTGTTTCTCTATGATGTTGTACCGAAGACTCATGCATCTATGATATTGCGACTGAAAAATGCAATTGGTAGCTCTCTATTTTATCCCTTTTCTACATCAAGAGCTAAGCTGCCATAGTGTGCTCGAAGAAAATGAGAATATTATTAAGTCAATGAGTATAATTAGGGACTTATCAAAATAGGGATAGTAGACAAGGAAAACTTAACCGAGTCGAAGGATAGTTTCAGAGATCTTTAGACCATTTCACCTCATTATATTTCTCTTCAACATATTTTTCAACTCTCTAAGATGCTCTGCCAAATTAGGGAATGAATCTACGTAAGAAAGTCATCTTACCATTGAATGCTTGTATTTCCTTTTTGTCCTTTGCGAGGGAAATCAACTGGCCGAATTGCTGTGAACACAAGAAGGTTCAATCTGAATCCCATCCTTGGGAGATGATGTGACCAAGAATTTTTCACTCCTCACATGGAAAGAGGCTTTTCTTTGGGTTGAGATATATTCCGAACTTCCCGCATCTCTCGAAAAACAATTCTTGAAATGGTGCAAAGTACTCATCATCAGAATGTGAAAATATTTTCATGTCTATCTAAATAAACAACCAAAGAAAACATCTTTTTCATTGGAAAATGCTATGTCCATGGCCCGCTGAAATGTGTCCCCGGCATTTTTCAAATCAAATGGCATTTTTTCATATTTGAAATTACCCAAGGTGTAGTAAATGATGTCTTGTCCTGATCATCCTCGTGCACCAAAATATGGTTATATCCTGAATAACCATCCAACAGTGACATATGGGAAGAACCGAAAAATGTTTGAAGTATATGGTCCATCTTCAGAAGTGGATAGCTGTTCTTGAGGGAAATCTGTTCAAGTTTCCCTGAATTCTCATGCGAGATGGATTTCTCCAGAGTATTATTTTTTACTAGGACCAAAATTCAAAATCCAATCGAAGAGAATCTAATAGGGAAAATAATACTCAGCACTTGAAAAAAGTCCATTTACCTCTTTTCCAATTGATGGAAGCAATTTGGGATTTATCACTTCTCAACTTTTGTCGAAAGGGCTTACGATCGCACTCGATCGGAATAGTGTGTTGAATGATGTTCTTGTCATACTACCTTTAAATTTGCATATTCCCATGCGAAAACATCGGAAAATTTAGAAAGTAATTTAACATATTAAACCTTTACTTCAGGAGATAAGGACTAGATGGTTTACCACCACCTTTCGTGTCCATTTGTCCCAATGTTTACATCTTCAACACCCTTTTATGTAGGGTACTAATGTAGGCTTTTCTTGCCTACGTCATCTTGCGTCAAATAATTCTTCGCAAAAGGTATGAGAGCTTTTGGAATATTGTTGTCTTTTCAAATTTCGTAGTAGTATATCCATATGAGTTGTACTTCTATATCCTAGTCATCTTTATCCTATACAAAATTTCATCTATGGAACAATTCTCAAATTTACGCACTCACCTTGGAGAAAGTTATTTACTCGCTTTTATCATCACAAACGTAAAATTTTCCAAATACCACAAGTTATAAAACGAGGAACAATGGGCCAATGTTTCACATGAATCTCAAACTTCCTGTTTGAAAAGATGGGGATCTTAAAATTGCTTGCAGCTTTAGCCAATTAATCTACCATGAGATTTTGATTCCTCGATACCACCATAAGTATACACTCCTGAAACATTTTCAAAATATCTAGTACAACATTCCTATAGTGTCTCATTCAAGGATGGTTAGCTTGATATTCACCTTTAGCTTGCTTGATCATAATTTCTGAATCACCATACACAACAATCATTCTTTCATCCAAGCTTTCTTCTATAGTTCTTTAAGGCCAGTAATTAGTTCTTCATACTCGTGCTTCATTATAGTGCAATCAAAAGCTAATTAATAAGAGCACAATCTAACATTTGTAGGGAAATTATTCCCGTCGATGAAAAGGTTCGTGGACCCAAATTCCAATGCCTACCCCCTGTCTTTCCCCTGGGCACCATCAAATTTTATGGACCATGTACTGACTTTTCATCCTCAAAGTGTTGAAACTCTTATTTCTCGTTTTGGCTCAACTTTTTTGAACTTGTCTCTTCATGCTTTTTTGGACTTTCTTTCACTTTATCTAATGGATGTTCTGAGTTTTTCATATCGTTTTCCATTCGATGTTTGTTACGATGAACTCGGCGGATTCACTTTCTTTACTTTTCTACTAACTTCTCTAATGCAATTATGAATCTCTCGGAACATCTTCTTACATCTACTAGCTGGCTATATACATCATTTAAGCCTCTATCATTAAACAAAATTTATGACTATAAATAGGTATGTACAACATTTATCGGATGATTGTTAGGATTTTATTTACTTGTGATCATATATTTCATCTTGGTTTCATGGTACAATTTTCTCAATTGTCTGAAAACAGGGATAGTTGCATAAGAAAAGTCTAATTTCAACGCACCTTATAATTTTTCCCCCCGGGATCTTGATGGCAACATGCCAAACCATGGCGGTATGTAAGCTACCACCACATCCATTGGAACATTCTTTGCTGGAATCTACTCTAGGGAGACTACCAAATATTTAATAAGGCCAATACAATGGACTCTACCTGAGTCGAAAGAGTATAAGTCATAGTATGGATGAGTGATGTCAAGGCCCAAATTTTCCATAATGGATTTTTCCATTAGATTGTGGGAGGCTCCGGAGTCTAACATGGAATTATGTAAAAATGCATTGGTGGATTCTTAGACTCAAGTAGAAATGGGGAACCTCATTATCTTCTAATCGACCATCAATAGCGTGACCAAAAAATGAGTTTGAGTTGATCATGTTACGACATTCACCATGTCAGACATAAGGATATACTTTAAGCATATTGGCAACATGGGGACTTATATCGTTATTCTTAACAAGCTCGATACAGAAGGACATGTACACTTTTAATTTTTTAAATCTCCAGAGTTTTTGAGGTCGAAGGAAGTGGATTTGTCTACTCTCTTTTAATGACGATGTCTCGATGTTCGAGCATGGACCTTTGATGGAACTTCTTTCTTTTCGATCGTAATTTTCCTTATTTGTTGAACTTATGGATGGCATAATTTACCTTATCTATGATTTGTGACTACGTAGGATCTTTTCTCTTACTGCGATTGCTCGGAGGATTCTTCCTTTTCCGAGTATCTTTCTCATTGAGATGCTCTTTTTTGAATGGGATTAACCAACACATTTATTCTCCTCAATGACATCTTCCTATTTTGTGAACTAAGTTCATTCAAGTACTCCCTTCACTGATAATAATCTAATTCGGTCTCTAATTCATGATCATTGGAAAGGATAAAATCTTCATCCTTATGCTGATCTTTCTTTTCAAAATACTCCTAATCTTCGGTCAAAAAAATAGGCGGATCATCAACCTTGAAAATAGTTTTTCCTCAACAATTGTGTATTCATCTTCTTCTTCTCCTTGAGCATAGTTCTCGCTTTACAAGGGTGTCCCGATTTTTTTGTTGCTTTCGCCGCTGGTGGTTTCTCAGAAACCGTTGTTCTCTCTCGCTTGATCCTTAATTTAGGTTGTTGTCGTTGACTTCGTAGTTAGGATTTCACGACCTCAAGCTATCTCTCGGTGGTGGACATCCCGTCAACACATCCTTTCCAATAGTCCTTATCTCATGTATCTATATTAGCATCAGAAGATGAGATGGATGGTTCATCTTTAATAGTAACTCTTCTCTCATTTCTAGACTCTCCAGCTCTCTTCATCAACAAATTTGAGCTTCAACTGCTGACTAGCGTTTATTTTTCATATCTTCCAATGTAGCTGGATTTATTTCCCTTAGTTGGTAAGCCATGTCAGGATCAAATGCACTACCCGGATAACGTATGAGAGCTAAGCCTGGAGGGAGGCTTGATATTAACGAGGAATACATTATAAATTCTATTGAAGACGAGTATTGAAATCTTGGACTGGTTCATTGAGATTTATTTTAATGTTATCATACTCTGTGAAAGCAATTGTAAATGATGTTTCTTTCTACCTCCCCACTCCGGGCTATAAATGCATCAATTAGCTGGGTCGTAGAGTGGAAATGGAATTACCGACTAAGGACCTAAACCAAACTTTGACATCTCCAGAGAAGCTCTGGGCTATAATCCTCATTTTTGCATTGTTAGCATCAACATCCCCCAAATCTTTGAAGTCAATGACCTTAACAATGTGTTGTCTTGCATATATGGTAGAGTTTTCATAAAATAAGAGGATTCTTTGGCCATAACCCTGAGGTAAATCATTCAATTGGGTAGGTAATATAAGTGGGGAAAATCTTTCCATGATTCCTGTTGAGTGAAGTGTTGGATTGACAACAGGAGGAATTTCCTAAATAGGTATTGGAACAACAGTTGTAGGTACTAAAGTAGTAGGTATAAATTATGAGGTCGAAGGAGCATATGAAAAAACTATAATTGATTGAGGTTGATGTTGAGTCGAGACAGGTATTTCCTCTTACTGGTAGAATCAGATCCAATATTTGATATAAAGGTCTAATGCAGGTTTAATCTCTTCAAAAGAACCAATCTTTTAGAGGACTCGTATCTAATTCGTATAATGAGTGTCCTTGGATAATCTTAAAGGGATCGAAGATTGTCGGATAAAGAGGTTTTCATATTTAGATTTAAACAATGACAATTCAAAATTCCATATCATACGATATATCTTCAAGAGATAGTAGTAGCAGGGCAATTAGTAGTTGATCCTACCCAATAGAACTCGGTCTTTACTGAATACACTGTAGTTTTGATATCTTTGCCTCCCGAAGAAATATTCTTCGTTGGATCATTGATCGGATGATACTCATATCCAAGACATGCAAATATCTCAAAAATGAAAGTGTTTAAAATCACTTGCAATCTAAACGACCGAAAGGTCTCGTCATCAGCGATTCTCGGCACCCATGAACCCGTTTGCAAAAACTGGAGGTCATATGAGAAATTTATTAAGGTTTGAAGTCTCCACTAAAACTTCATTTTTCGAGTTGACCAAAGTTGACTTTTTTGAATTTGAAAAAAATTAAAAAAAGAATATTCAAGGAATATTTTGGGCATATTCCTCGAAATATTCCCCGAATATTCCACACGGAATATTCCAAGCAAAGCTAATGACATGCCGACAAGTGGCATGGAAGGATTGGTTTATGGCTTGAATTTTATGTGGACTTTGATTAATCAGCAGGCCGCCACGTGGCGGTGCCTCGAGGCCACCACATGGCCACCTTTGTTGAAGCCCCGAAAATTGGGTCACCACAACAAGAGGGGATACCCACCCGGTCCGACTCTTGGTTAGCGAAACTTCTCCCTTTTCCGTTTGGTGTAGTGGGTCCGACTGGGGATAATGGGACCAGTTTCCCAATATGTGTGTGTGTGTTTGGGATTTGATATTTCTTTTCTAAAATTACTAAGTAAAATGCTTTTAATCTATTTTTAATCTATTCATATGCAAACTGTATTCTAAGAAATATCTAATTCTAAACTATCCCGGGATGTAATGTTTCTATTTATGCGATCTAAAATGATTTCAGATAACAATTGATAATAAAGATCATTCAATTATCATGAGAAAAGAATTCAATAAAGATAAACCATTTCACATAAAAAAGTTAGATGAAGCAGCTGTGAGTAATATATCGCATAATAAGCTATTCATATATCAAGCACAAATAAATAGCTATCACCTTTGTACAAAAATGCCAAATGATAACTCAAGTATTCAAACATGAATGTATAAAATAACAAAACATAAATATCACTTTTTAACATCGAAATGTGATGCTTAAGAGATAAAAGTACCATTTATAATCGGGTTCTACTCATGAGCTAGAAGCTAATAATGATTTATCTCTTCTTAATCCAACATCTATCAAGAGTACGTAAATGCAACATCGATCGCCATGTATATTAGTACGCGATATCAATAAATCTCGTTCCATTCATTTATCAAAACCTCCCCCGAGGGTGCGTAGTGCATGTTCCCAGGATAAGTTTTTGACACATTTCAGGGACCCTTCTCTAAATGCATGAGAAGGGGTTTTAAATACTAATAACTAAATCTAAAAATAGTTTTATTACAAAAATTAAGGATTCGACTTTTAAATGATCCCAGTCCTTTTCCTAGTGCACAAAAATAAAGCAAAACTAAACTTGAATCTAAAACTACTAACTATCTATTGTCTACTTATGAATTTGATCTTTAAACTTGCAAGAAGCATCCGCATTGTTTTGAGAAAGAGGGTGGTTAGTCGACTTCGCATTTCAATTTTCCGAGAAAAAATAGAATCGGCAAGTGTAGGCGCAATCTTCTCAAGTTAGGAATTAATGATGCAATTAAAGCGACACTCGCATCGACCGCGTAGTTTCACTAGATATGTCCATAAGAATCCCGACTTTAATCTTGTCGATTCTTGAATTGACTTTGCTTTTTCTTCAGCCTTTTGTTTCCACTGCGTTTTCGCAGTGCTACGGGCTTGTGGAAGATATCCCTAGGAGCAGCTTCCCGAAAATCAAATTAGATTTGTGTAAATTCTCATTTACACAATCGAGTAAGATTACACTGTTCTACGTATCATGCCAAACTTCTCCGCCGCTTTTTCTACTTCTCCGATTCGTGCATCCCACCTATTGAAAAGTATCTCTTTATGATCGTCATTGATAATTGGTGCACTAGCTCTTCTTCCTTCCTTTTCGTCTTTGCTATGCCAAATAATTAAGTAACTCTTTCATTAGTTATTAAATCATAATCATGTCGTAATTCTTTGACATGATTAGTGATGTTTATCACTTTCTTTGACAAAAAAGAGTTCCATTGCGAGATTTTCTCGGCATAATATGTCTTGTTGTTGCGGTAGCTTGCTTTTTCCAAAGCAGACAGCGAAATAAATACTGACGGTTAGGGTCATCCTCGTGCTCTTCTTGGATAATCTGTATTTGTTTCTCTTTTTCGGCCTAAACTTTTTCTCGATATCCAATTTTTCAATCATATGGAGTTCTTGTGTCGTAACTTTTCAGAAGTTTCATGTCGTGCTTCACTTTGTTAGCACGAGCTTGTTGCAATTGTTGTTGCGGAACTTGTATCTCGATCTTCCTTTTTCATTTTAATAATAGCCTCACCTCGCATGCTTTGTCAATAGTTGCGGAGGCATAAGTTCCCGTAATCTAGGATAACTTGGTAAGATTATCGAGCTGGATCCATAGTAGGGATCCTTCCACAAGACATCTAATTGTTCCGCCGTAGAGATTGGAGCTTCCAACTTTCTCTTTTCCCCCACTACCATCGCTCAAAGGAATTTCCCCGAGTTATGATAAGAAGTTTTATTTGAGAAAGGAAATAAGCACTAATTAATTTTTTGGATTTTTTGACTAAGGGTCCTACTTATTTAGTATTATTGCTAATATTATTAAATAAGAAGTGTTGCTCGCAAACAATCGGGCGATTCACTTGGAAGAACCAGTTATCTCTGCTTTTCTTTTTGAATTTTCTAAACTTTTCTAAACGTAAAAATTTTCCAGAAAATCAAACTTTATTATAAAAGACAAAGTACATTATGCTTTTAATCTATAAATGATATTTCATTTCTTCTATATTCAACTTTTGATTATTCACTTCCTCAAGCTAGTCCTTGTGTTTGCATAATTTATTACTTGGTTTATGGAGATAAAAACAAAGGCTTCTCTGTAAATCAGCTTATAATATGCTCATTTGTCGTACAGTAGAGCGTCTAACGGCGAAAGCAAGCGTTTATAGCCTCGACGGGTTACTTCTCCGTTACCCGAAGAAGAATGATTCCTATATCCTACTTAGAGAAATATACAATTTTCAAAGGGAAATCCATATTCACACTTATTGCTTTTATTTTTTCTTTTTTATTCTTAAAGAACAATGTCTTGGTTTGGTAGCCAATTTATGACAATGCCATTCACTTGATTTATAACTTTGCTAAACAAGGCCGGCTCGTGATGAGACCCCCTGTCTTTTGATTGTAACAATCTTGAGTCATTGCCACACTTTTGTTGGGGTATGCGTATCGTGCAAGCCGCATAGCTATAATATCTATGATCATGATAAGTCTGGCTCGTGATGAGACCTCTTACTCTTTAAGTTAAAAAGTGTATCATTGGATAATTCTTTGATCATTGTAATTTTCTAAGTGGGGAGGATATCATTGTTTCCTTAAGATAGCTCTGGACGACAATAGTAGAGTTTTTTGGAAGGAAATTTTCTACAGAGAATCTTCGTTTTGTTATTGATACCTTTCATTGGACTGATATAAAACAATTTTTCACTAAAAGTTGCCTTTCATCAAAGTTTTCAAAGTTGAAACTAGTATCATTTCTAGATTAATTTTTTTTTAACTGTATCTTTAAATAACAATGATCAATATTCTAAAAAGAATTCTATTTATAAAAGTGAAGAATTTAAAATCTGAAAAGAGAATTTATATCTTCTTTGTGAATTCCAAATATAACCATTAACAACTAGTTTTATTTTGACAATAAAGAAAGCTAATATACAAAATAGAAGAATGATCTCTTATGGAAAATATTTTTTGAGAACTTGTCCATTAACAGGTAAAGAATCTCTTTTGCCTCATTAAAATCCACTGATAACATAAAAGTAGATGGACCTATGATTTCTGCAATTTGGAAAGGACCAAGCCACATTCGTTGGAATTTCGTATGTTTTCCTTTTTCCTCATGAGCCTTGTCCCATTTTAAAACAAGATCTCCAACTTGAAAGTCTTTCCTGGTTATCATATTTGAATCAAAAGAAGTTTTTACTAATGCTTGATGATGAGCATGAGTTATTTTGGTTTTTTCTCGTTGTTCTTCTAAATTAATTATTTCCATCTGTCTTAGTTGTAAGGAAGAAGTTGGTGCTTCATCAATATATTGAACTAAGGCCAAAGAAGGAATTGCTAAATGAGTTGGAAGAACTACTTCTTTCCCATAAACTAAATTAAAGGGAGAAGTACCAATAGAAGCCTTCTATGTTATTCGTATCCTGCCCATAAAGCATATATTAAAGACTTATGCCAATTTTTATGATTTTGATCAATGGTTCGCTTAATAGATTACGATTAAGTTTTATTTTTTTGGATTCAAACTAAGCCATTTCCCCGTGGATAATAATTGCGTAGTATTTAAGCTTTGGAAACCTCTGAGTGCAAATTCATTCATACGCATTACCGAGACAAAAATATGATGCATTATCAAACATTAAAAGCGAGATTTCGCAAACCAAACCCTTTTCGGTAATTATGAACTGATGTATGAATTCAATGATGTGCTCAAGAGACATTGCGGTTTTGAGAGATACTGCCTTCTACCCGTTTCGTAAAATAATCGACTCGTCGTAATGATATACCTATGTTTCTTAGAAGAGTGAGGAACGATCTCACCTATTATGTCCAATCCCCATTGATCAAAAGGTTGTTCAATGTTTACTAGTTGTAATGGAAATGATGGTTTCTTTTGTCTTCGAGCTGCGGTTTGACAAACTTGGAATTTTCTTACATAGCTATGTGAATCTTTGAATAAAGTGGGCCAGTAATAATATGCCTCACGCGAAGACATTTTATGTGCTTGATAGCATCTCCAAACGTATAATGTCCTCCTCGCTCAGCCGTCCATCGTGGAGTTCCCTGCAAGACTTTTTTCGACTTCAGCATTTCTCCAAACATCTAAGAAGAACAAAATCGTAATTCATCCTAAAAAGAACATCATTTATAAGTCGATATTGTTTTAGCCTTCAACCTTAGAGCTCTCTTCTTGGTGTGATCGAGATTTGGAGGAGCATATCCATTTCTTCTTCGGATAAAAAATGATATCGACGCACATAATGATTCAACATCGTTTAGGCTTACCTGCATCTGTTTGTATCTCTTGCGATGATTTTTTCGTAAATCCGTGATGCTCCAGCTAGTATTTTGCAAAAACCTTGACCCTCTTACAATATTTGTCAAGTTTGATCTCAACATCATATTCTTGTAAGGCGATGATCCAATTAGCTCTTTTCTCACCCACATCTTTTTGGACTAAAAAGATTTCTTACCGACTCGGAAATGGGTACAATGATTTTTGTATGGGATTTAAGTAAAAAAGGTCTCGAGAATACTTAATTGCTTTGAAAACAACGCATAAGCTCGTTTCTCCACATCCGAGTAATTCAACTCAGCTCACAAATTGAACAGAAGAAATCAATTGGGACTTCGCTTTGTCTTGATTTGCTTGAGTGAGTATCGCAACAGTAAGATTTATCGCAGAGGAAAAATGTGTACAAAATAAAAGAGGGTCTGAAAAATTTGGGAGTTGCTAAAGATGGAGCATTAATAATTTCTTGTTTGATCGATTGAATGCCTCATATTCATCTTGGCCCCATTTGAAGTTTGAATTCTTTTTAATCATCGCTTGTAAAGGAGATACAATTCTTGAAAAACTGCAGCGCAATCTCTTTACAAAATTAATTTGGCCAAGAAAAGATTGCATAGCTCCTTAGAGTTGTGCGGTAAAGATATTTCGAGAAATCTCTCATGATTCTATCGGGATCAATATGAATTCCGCATTTTGACACTATGAATCCAAGAATTTTTTCCTTCATTTAATGCAAAAAAGGATTTTTTTGGGTTAAGTGAAATTCCATACTTTTGACAACGTTGGAATATCTGCCTCAAATCTCTAAGATGATTGCTCTCGTTTTTTGGAATATACAGCTATATCATCCAAATATATTACTACTGATTTTTTCACTAATCCCTTGAAAAGCGATGTCCATGGCTCTTTGAAATGTGGCACCGCCGTTGATGCGCACCAAAACGCATCTTTTGATATGCATAAGTGCCCTCCATTTGGTTCTAAATGTAGTTTTCAATTGGATCATCCGGATGGGACTAACACTTGGTTGTAGCCGGAGGAGAAACCATCTAAGAAAGACATTACTCGATCCACGATCGCATCGTAATATCTGCTGCATAGGAGGCAAAGGAAAATTATCTCGTTGGCGTGCTTTATTAATATTTTCGAAAGTCAATGCAAATTCTAATATCTCCATTCTTCTTCTAACAGGAACCATATTGGAAAACCCATTTAGAATGTCGAACGGGAAAATAATTTTTGTTTTCAATAACTTATTGAGTTCGAGATTTGATTTGATTTTCTAGATTGGGATGGGATTTTTTCTCACTGGCTTTTGTTGTACGGAGTTTTCATCATTTATCATTTGGGATGAATGTATGTTGATGATAGAAGTGGCATAAGTTTTGAGTTCATCGTAGTTCCAAGAAAAGACACTTTTATATTGTTTTCAAAAGATGAACATATGCTGATTTTTCTTCGGGAGTTGGGACCAGAGGCCTAAGTTGATATTTCTGTGGTTTGGCATCGAGTCCCTAAATTTACTAATTCATAATTCAAAGTTGAACTTTCTGCAGTTTTGAATTAGTAGATATTTTAAATCTAAGTATTTCAAATCATAAAAGGTCTTCTAAATTGACTATTGACTTTGGAATAGCATTATTAGTTCTATCATGTTGTAATTGTTTGTCATGCTATTTGGTCTTCATCGATTATCTGATTGGTATAAGATCCTTCCATATGTGAGGAAACTTACAATATTAGGATCATCGTTGAAAATTCTCCAATTGGTAACGTTATCGTGAATCGAAGTTCTAAAGATTAATTCAATTGAAAATCGATCGGGACTAAAGTATTCTACAGGATGAGCTTAGAGGCTACATTGGCTAAGAGGTTCCGCACTAGCATTTTGGATTCTAGGAATTGGTGAGATATTGAATGCTATAAAATGTTCATCAGTATCTTGAACTAAAGATTGATAATGCTTTAAATGACCCGATAAACAATGTATAGTATTGCGTACATTGCTTTAATTACAATTTCTCGAATCTCCGAAAACTTGCAGATATTTGATATCCAATCCGATTGCTTTGTATAGCCCTTGGATTAAAGCTTCGTATTCCGCGGTGTTATTAGTGCATTCAAACTCAAGTCTGCAAGTTAGCATAATTTTGTTTCCCTCTGGACTAACCAATACGCATCCTACTCCTGCTCCTTCATTAGACTTAGAACCATCAAAAAATAATTTCCAAAATAAAGATTTATTTTAGGGAGTATCTACAAAATTAATACATTTAGAACTATCCTGTTTGAGAAAAATTTCTATTTGAGATAAAACAGGGAATGTTCTAAATAAAGGTGAAGTATGAGCATTAAAATTTCCTAAGAAAGAATCAACCGAATAATTGCCAATGATATTACCGCTTTCGTATGCAACTTGGTTCATTTTCTTCTCCTTCCAATCCACAGTACTATATGTATTTCCGATGCTTCTCTGCATTCAACCTTTATCTAATTTGGTTTATCATTGTAGAAAAGGAAGCCACATAAAGTACCAATCGGCTACCAAAATATCCATGAAGTTTTTCTAACCAATCTCTCGCTAGAATTAAGCCATAAAAATTTCGGAATATCCGCAACTAAAATATCAATGACTTGACATACCTTAGGATTTGATGACAACCTTATGGTAACCCTGATTTAATTCGCCAATCACTTCAACTTGCGATCGATCTAATTGCTACTATACACAACGGATTGATTTTTGTGGTTGAATGTTCAATTTTGCACATACTCGATTTTGGTAGAATATTAGATGAAGCTCAGTAATCCACTACACGGTTATGCAAATTTTTATTAAAAACTTCATAAGTAAGAATAGAAATGGAGGAGTATGAGATCTCGCACCTTCCTCCAATTAAAGCGATATTTTCAAGATCAACTTTACCGATCGAATTAGTTGGAGGTCTTCCCATGTCATTGGAAGCTTGAGAAATTACAGTAGTCGGGCAAAAGGTTTTTCCCTGCAGTACAGCATGTAATTCTTTCAAAAGTACCTGTCGGTGTTTTAACTTGCTCAATTCATAAAGAGTGATGTTTTCCCCTAGTCTTCTTCATATCTTCTATAATGTTATATTCCATTTCATCCTGAACAATCGAGTGTTCTTGATGGAATTGATGAATCAGTTTGACTGGGCTAGTTTGAATTGCTTTGGATGTCGTTTTTTCTTGGGTGCAACTTTATCCTTTGTGCCAAGTGACTCTTGTGCTCTTTGGCTTAGGAGTAGTTTTGAGGAGGGATCAAGTTGATTTCTACTTCTAGTACTAACTGGGGATGCTTCTTTATACTTCCTCATCCGGGAGGATGAAATCCCACATACCTTGAACTTCTACAACTTCTTCTTCATCGGTGCCGTTTCTTCACAGTGAGCCTCTTCTTCTTCTTCTTCGATTTCTACATTTGTAATAGCATTTGGTGGTTTTGAATCGGTTGAAGGATTTCTTCTAAAAGGCTTGAAAGACTTTTTTAGAAGTTATATACGCCACTTGTTTCTTGATATCAACCATTTCATTGGACATGGTTTTCAAAACTTTTTGCAATCCTTCTAAATCAAATGGATCTTTTGGTTGTTTTTTCTTGGGATCTTCCTTAAAAGTGACCTTTTTGGATTTCCGTTCTTCTGTTGCATTTTTCTTTTCTAAAGAAATGATTCGTTTTTCTACTGCTATTGCTTCTTTCATATTGTCTGCTAAAGTTGTTTTATTTTCCCTATCAACAAAGATTGCTATGTTTGATGGCAAAGCAGAAATATACCACTCACTTCGCACTTCTTCGCTATGCTTAGAAGCAGTAGGAATCTTGTTTAACAATTTATTGAAACGTGAATTGAAATACTTGACAAGTTCTTTTGAATCAGCTCTAAGATTAGACAAATCATTGATCAATGTTGTTGTAGACCTGTCATCACCAAATTTAGTCAAAAATTGATCTTGAAAGATATCCCAACTAGTAATAGATCCCGGATGGTAATGAGAAATACCATGATCCAAATTAAGCTCCTTGTAGGGTATACAGGAAAAAAGTCGGACAACAAAGATCTTCATTAACAACTCCATTGAGATTTATAGACAAGCATAAAAGTTGTTTATATGTTCTTGTCTCGCTAGCATGCCTACTTCGGGATTAAACTTAGGCGAGCCCATTTTTTAGGATGGAGTCTGTAATTGATCTAAGGGCTTGGGCATTAAGATCGCCCCTCGGATTATTCCACGGCATTTGGGCCATCGCTGAAGTACTAACGTATGAAAGTGCAGAAGATGATATTTGTGATTGAGAGGATGAAGATATTATGATTTGAGAAGGAGATGTGGAAGATTGAGTGGACTGATGGACAGTAGTCTGGGGTGGAGGAGTGGATGGTTGACTTCGCGATGAAGTATTTGAGATGGATGATGATGATGAAAGAGTCTCACTATCAGACCCTTTAGGTGACTTCCTAGCTCTTTTTTCTTAGTAGGTAGAGGTAACCCCGCCTGGGTCGAGATGCCAAGTTTTTCACTCTGGTAATCTAGTGAGAGGATGAGCAGATTATATTGCGAAGTCACACTTTGCCTTGAGATTTATCGTACCCGGTTCTTTCGAGGCGATATTGAAAATCGATGAAGTTTATGAATCAAAGATTCAACCTCGTGAGCTTCAATAGCGCATTCTTCTCGAAAAGTCGTGGTTTGTAGCGAAAGTGTTCGATTTCTTCTTTGAATCTCCGGTTCTAGATTTAAAATTTTTGAGTGTGATGGAGAAGTTCTTGGGGAAGATGGTGAGGGTGATTTACTCTCAGAATGGTATTTAGATTTAGATTCACTTGCCATTCATAGTTTTTGGCCCTCCTTCTAGCGCCAAATATGTTGAAGCTCTCGAAAATCGGGTCTATAACAGAGAGGGATACCCACCCGGTCCCGACCTCGTTAGCGACTCTCCCTTTTTCCGTTTTGGTGTAGTGGGTCCGACTGGGGATAATGGGACCAGTTTCCCAATGTGTGTGTGTGTGTTTGGGATTTGATATTTCTTTTCTAAAATTACTAAGTAAAATGCTTTTAATCCATTTTTAATCTATTCATATGCAAACTGTATTCTAAGAAATATCTAATTCTAAACTATCCCGAGATGTAATGTTTCTATTTATGCGAGCTAAAATGATTTCAGATAACAATTGATAATAAAGATCATTCAATTATCATGAGAAAAGAATTCAATAAAGATAAACCATTTCACATAAAAAGTTAGATGAAACAGTTGTGAGTAACATATCACATAATAAGCTATTCATATATCAAGCACAAATAAATAGCTATCACCGTACAAAAATGCCAAATGATAACTCAAGTATTCAAACATGAATGTATAAATAACAAAACATAAATATCACTTTTTAACACAGAAACAGAAACAGTTAAGAGATAAAAGTACCATTTATAACTGGTTCTACTCATGAGCTAGAAGCAATAATGATTTATCTCTTATTAATCCAACATCTATCAAGAGTACAGAAATGCAACATCAGTAACAGATATTAGACGTAGATATCAATAAATCTCGTTCCATTCATTTATCAAAACCTCCCCTGAGGGTGCAGAAGTGCATGTTCTGAGGATAATTTTTGGAAAAATTTCAGGACCCTTCTCTAAATGCATGAAAAGGGTTTAAATACTAATAACTAAATCTAAAAATAGTTTATTACAAAAATTAAGGATTCGGTTTAAATGACCGTCCTTTTCCTAGGCAAAAATAAAGCAAAACTAAAACTGAATCTAAAACTACTAACTATCTATTGTCTACTTATGAATTTGATCTTTAAACTTGCAAGCATCCAGCATTGTTTTGAGAAGAGGTGGTTGGCCGACTTCAGATTTCAATTGTCCTGAAAAAATAGAATCGGCAAGTGTAGGCGCAATCTTCTCAGTAGAATTAATGATGCAATTAAGCGCACTGCATTGACTGTGTGGTTTCACTAGATATGTCCAGTAAGAATCCCAGTTTAATCTTGTCAGTCCTTGAATTGACTTTGCTTTTTCTTCCGCCTTTTGTTTCCACTCTGTTTGCAATTGTTGGGCTTGTGGAAGATATCCCGGAACAGTTTCTGAAATAAAATTAGCTTTGTGTAAATTCTCATTTACACAATCAGTAAGATTACCTGCTGCTGTAGCTGACTCCTCTGCCGCTTTTTCTGCTTCTCTGATTCGTGCATCCCAATTATTGAAAAGTATCTCTTTATGACTATCATTGATAATTGGTGCACTAGCTCTTCTTCCTTCCTCTGTCCTTTTCCATGCCAAATAATTAATAACTCTTTCATTAGTTAAATCATAATCATGTCGTAATTCTACGACATGATTAGTGATTTTATCACTTTCTTGACAAAAAGAGTTCCATTGCGAGATTTTCTGGCATAATATGTCTTGTTGTTGCAGTAGTTGTTTGTTCAAAGAAACAGACTCTGAAATAACTCTGGAAGCTTAGTTTCATCTTTGTGCTCCTCTTGGATAATCTGTATTTGTTTCTCTTTATCTGCCAAACTTTTCTGATATCCAATTTGCATCTGTTGAAGCTCTTGCTGTAACTTTTCAAGTTTTATCTGTGCTTCACTGTTAGCACGGGCTTGTTGCAATTGTTGTTGCAGAACTTGTATCTGATCTTCTTTTTCATTTAATAATAGCCTTACCTCAGATGCTTTGTCAATAGTTGCGGAGGCATAAGTTCCTGTAATCTAGGATAACTTGGTAAGATTATCAGTTGGATCCATAGTAGGATCCTTCCACAAGACATCTAATTGTTTTGCCTCAGTAGAGATTGAGCTCTCCAACTTTCTCTTTTTCCTCTACTTCCTCACTACTGCTTTATACAATGGGCTGTAGAATACATCTAGAGGAGGAATGTCCTCTATATTGAGTACAATTTTAGAAGAGGGAGTGATGGGTATATGCTCAGTTTGCGTGACATTGCCACTTATTCCTGTGCTCAAAACTTTTGTTGTCTGTACTGGGGTCTGTGTATTTTGTCCTTCCACATTAAGCAATTCATTAAAAGTTTCTCATTCTTTGTCTAATTCAATTGTGACTGACTGTTGCTGTATATTGAGAGGTGGAAGATTCAATTGTGGCGTGGTTGAAGTTTGTTGTTGTGAAAGCTCTTTTGATTGAGCTGTGTCTTTCACTGAGCTTTCATCATTATCAGTCTTTTTAGAATGCTCAGAAGTTTCTTTGTCAGATTTTGACTTAGACTTTTCTATGTCTGAGCTGCCACTTATACTAACACTAGGAGTTGGTTCCCTTCCGGGTTCCAAACGCAGATTTTCCAAAGGAATAGTAGTTAGTCTTCTCTCTCTGTAAATTTTAAATTCTTGAAATTATTCTGGGGATAACTGTGTTTGTGCTAAATGCAAAACTTCTTTAAATGAGAATTTTCCTTGAAACATATCATCAAAAAGATCTTCTTCGCCAGAAAACACTCTCACCTTAACTGCAGTGGTGAAATCTTTGACAACATCATTTGGATCAAATAACCTTCTCGAAAACTTGAAAAGTTGTAAGCATGTAATATTGCTTACCTCTTTGAATGCATGGCCAACATCAAACAATGAAAATGTTCCACAGGCTACGGGAAATTGTGGCCAAATGCCCTTCTTTTTGTCTTCAATTCTTTTGTTAGACCTCCTTCACCACAAGTTTGGTATGCAATCTCCCGAGCTACAAGTTTATCCGGAACATATAGGGGTAAAACATGGGGGGAAGCAGAACTTCCAAAAACCCTCACATAAGTAAACAACTCTTCTCCAAACCATCTTGCGACAGGGAGAATGTCGACTTCTGCTTCCGGGGAAAACCTTGGAGCATCTTTATTGTACAATATTCTGTATAGAGGCAACATTATGCCATGGCAGATTTTGTAAAAATGAGGCACAAACTTTGATTCCCATAACTCTTTGTGATAGACATGAATAGGCAAGGGATCTTGAATTGTCCATTGCCAACCCATCAAAGGGAATTTAGAAACAAAGCAGATAGAATCCATAACATAGGCAGATAGATAAAAAGGAGGATAAATCCTCTGAGAAACAGTCCGTTTAGACCGGTAATTGAAAATAGCAGTGGCCAAATTATCAGACAAGATTTTGGCCCAGTCTACAATTGTAGCATTAACGGCAGCATTTAACAACGGAAGCCATTCAGGTAAGACCATATTTATGTCAAGCTTTCCAAAAAGCCTGCATAACATAGCAGTAGCAAAACAATATGGAGAGGTAAGTGAGCCAGTACTGTACATACCATGTTTGTTCTTTTTCAACGGTTCATCTCTTTTGGTCCATTCCTTAGTGCATTCCGCCAAATTTGCATTTTCCCTGGCGAATTTCTCCATAAATTGTTTGTTGTAGGTCACCTAAGGCTTTGGCAAGTGATACATAAGCCTCAAATCTTCTGTAGTGAATGACCCGATGAGCTCTTGATCCTGAGTTCTAAATTGCCTGTCTGAAATATCGGTGCTATCCAGCACCCATTTTACCATATCTGTATATGGAAGAATTCTTGGTCTTGCTGCTATTCTGTGCAGAAATGAACAAGCTAATTCTGTAAGAGACGCTTCAGAGGAATTACTCGAACCTGCAGTAGCCGCGACTTCCATTACCCTGGGATTTTCTTCTTCGAGCAGATTATACATCCCCTCCCAGGTGGTGATACCGACGTCCTTGTTACAAGCAGTGTCTGCGTATAAGGAAGCCATTTCTTTGTTTTCAGAACTCGAAACTTTCTCTTTCTTACCCATAATGCTCTATGAATGCTTTGTATAGTCTTCTACTCCTTCGCGCCTGCGGTTTTACGAATTAAGTGAGAGTAATGATATGAGAAAGGTGACGGGATAGTTTTAAATGTTGAAGGCGGATGAAAAATATTATTTTAAACGTGAAACAACCTTTCAATCAAAACAAAATCCTTTCCATCAATGATTAATAATCCATTCATTAATTTTGACATCAAAGCACATAACGGATATTTATTTATGAAAATATTTACTTTGAACAACGCGCTAGAAGGATCTACGATAATGTGATCTGCGATTTGCTGTGCAATATCGCAAAATCGCAATATCGCGGATCGCAATAATCGCAAATTGAAGTTATTGCAGGATCGCATTTATCGCAAATCGCAACATCCACAAATCGCAACCTCATATCATCGCGAAATCGCAATATCGCAAAATCGCGAAATCGCAATTTCACAAAATATAACTTATTAAACAACTTTTCTACGATATGCGGTTTGCGATCAATACTTTAATGTATAGTTCTTTGGGATCGCGCTATCGCAATATCGCGGAATCGCAATTTTAAAAGATTCTGCTTTTACAAAGGATATTTACTTCTTGCGATGGATGCGGTATTTTTCTTCAAAGAAAGATTATGTTTTGATCTATCATAAACTTAGGTTTATTTTAAAGATTTTCAAAGGAATTTCCCAAAGTTATGATAGTAAGTTTTATTTGAGAAAGGAAATAAGCACTAATTAATTTTTTGGATTTTTTGACTAAGGGTCCCCACTTATTTAGTATTATTGCTAATATTAAATAAGAAGGTGGGGTTGTTGCTGGCCACAACAGGCCCATGAACTGTAATTCAAAATTTTTCTGGAGGCCCAGGGTTTCGAACACTTGACCTCCTGTGAACAAAGCCAACTCTCTACTGGCCCGCCTATGGGTTGTTACTTAACATATCATGTGCAAAAGTCGTATTCAAAGTTTGAATTAATACAGGTTGGGCAGCAAAAGGGGCCAACCCCCATACACCATGCGTTCGTGCCATAAAACTAGGCCTAAAGGCCTTCATTACCATGGACGTCATGACATTTAATGTCAGTGGTTAGTCCATGTGGCCACGTCTTAATTTTTAATGCAATGGTTGGTGTTAACCGTTTAATACGTGGTCAGTTAAGATGGTTAGGCAGAGGTCATGTGACCACATAAATGCGCCCATCCTGACATTTAATGCTAGTGGTTAGTGGTTCCGCCGAATCTGGAGGGCACGCCCAGATTTGGCACTTTTCACCAAAATTAACTCCAGCTAACCCCAGTTGATCCACATTTGGTGGAGTTTGTTTCGGGATATTGGGAAAAATTGGTTTTGGCCATAACTCCCTCAATATTGAATGAAATCGGATGAAATTTTAGTCAATTTTGGGTCTCTTCGACCTCCTGAGCACTTTGGGACAGGTTTTAGGTCGAATGGAGGTGATATTTAGCATATTTTTCTTCGGGGAAGATGAAGGAGCCATCAGGGCCACCATGAGACAAATTCAGCTAGAGGCCTATTCCAGAGATCCAATAGTCTAAATTGGAAAATTAAGATGTTATGAATCTGATGAGATGGTTTTTAGACCCTGTAGATAACGTTTGAAGGTTGAAAATCTTTAGTAAAGTTCTAGGGGCCATTAGTGCCATCTTTTTCCTGCAGTAGTTTAGCGCTTAGCCAGAGCTGCTTGAGACCATAAGCAGTGAACCAGTGGTCATTCTTGGCTGAAAACATCATTATGAATCTAATGATAGGGGTTTCATCAAGTGTTGAATACTTCTAGAGGTCTAAAACCAAGCAAATAATTTTTCCTTGACCCTAGTGCCAGGGGGTGATGTGAGGTGATTGAGGTGAAACCGGAGCAGTCGAAGGCCATTTATGATGAATGAATAGTCTAAATTGACTACTTCATACATTTTGGAACCAATGGAAGTGGTTTTAGAACATTTTGAGAAATCATACAGCTCGAGAAGTTAATTTGAAGTTTTGGGCAGCCTTGGGCAAACTGTGGAGGATAGCCTATTTTGGGGATGTAGTGCTCGATTTGAGAAATTTATCAGTTGGTAATTGGTGTCTAATGTGTATTGGATACAGAAGTAGTGGTATTAGTGACAGAAATAGAATTCTGAGGGATTTTGTGCCATTTATAATCTCAAAGTAGCTTAGTGCACCGACAGAAGGAATCGTGTCAACAAGAGCCTAAAGTTGTTTGCAGAATTTGGACAGCCATTAGAGGGATTTAAATGGTATTTTCAGTCCTTTGGATCATCATTAATGTATTCATTGGAATTAAGTATTTACTTGTCAAAAAAAACTTACCATAATCCCAAAGAGCTAAGTCATGATGACAAAGCTCAAAGGAGACGTAGCCCACGAGCATTCAGGTGAACTCCTAGATTAAAATTGTTGTTGTGTTTAAATGATTATTTGCTGCATTATTTTTCTGTCATACATGTTAAATTACATCAAGAACAATGAATTTAAGACACATAAACAGTAAAAATTCATACACCACTTT
The DNA here is from genome assembly GCA_034641835.2 of Pinus albicaulis. Lineage (NCBI taxonomy): Eukaryota > Viridiplantae > Streptophyta > Pinopsida > Pinales > Pinaceae > Pinus > Pinus albicaulis. The sequence goes on along the minus strand of CM076569.1, from coordinate 237,611,641 downwards.
CAAGTAAATAATTCTGCAAATTTGTCAAGTACAATCTAGATCATTTAATTTAAACTGAGTGGTAGGTTCTTGAAATACATATAAGTTATCCAGACCATTTTCAAATCAGGTTGGTATCAAAGAATAGTTTATTTCTTGACAAAGCACTTGGTTGCTTGATTTTATAGCTTGAAAGGTGTTTAAATAGTGTAAAAGATTGACTGTTTTACTATTTGAAAATTGATTGTTGTTTGGGTTTGCTTGATATTTGGGGATAGCTACTGATCAGCTAAGTCTCGGAGAGAAAAAAAGGAAGAAATATTTGAAGGCATATTCCTTACCTCAAAGGACCTCAAAGTCACCCTTGGAAAACAAACCCTCTTGACGATTGTTTGTTAAGAATCTCTTGGAGTTTGTTTGTTGTTTGGCTGCTTGAATAAGAGTTTGTCTTTACAGCCATTTGATTAAAAAGCTTTCCATTTGTTTTGAAAGATTTGAGAACTTTGTTGAAGTTAATTTGTTCATTGACATCATAATGACATCTTCTACAAGTGAAGTTTCCTCCTTCACAATATTCTTCGATGATGATATGAAGCTTGACTTTATTATATTGAAGGACATGGTGCAGATTTTGTTTGAGGATAAAAGAGAAAGCACTGAAATTCGTGAACAATTGTTTGCCATGAAGGAAGAGAAGGAAGAAATTCTTCAAAAATTTCATGATATGGAGATACAGCTCCATGAAGCCCAAGAGGCTTTGGCCAAGAAAATGTGTGAGGAAGAGGTAATCCATTCTAATTTGTCTTCAGTTTCCTCTTTAGAAAGATGTGTTGGTTCTTTCGAAAAACATATGAGGGGTATAGGGTCCAAATTAATGATTAAAATGGGCTATGAAGCAATGGATTAAGAAAGCATGCACAAGGCATGGTTGATCCCATTTCAGCTGAGGAATGATCCAAGAATCTTGGTCTTAGTTATGTGCAGTTTAATGGCGAAGACTCCAAAAACATGAAAGCGTGTGAGACAAATTTAAAGAGAACCTTTATTCCAAGTTCTAAGATGAAAATATGTCAAATTTGTTTCAGAGATGATTTCCATTGCTTTAAGCCTTTGTTGCAGCAAGAAGATGGTAGACATGCAACTTATGGCGAGCATGCAAGTTCAAACAGTTTTCAAGACAAGAACGAAGATGTTAGTCTACAAATGAAAGTTGTAGCCTCTACTAGTTCATCTTCTCATGAAGACAAAAAGGATGAACATTCAAAGCAACACAAGAGGTCTAAATATTCTCATGATCAATTTGATTGTGTTTCTGCAAGGCATGATAATTTTACATGCTTAAATGGAAGAAATATTTGTTGTACATATTGTGGTTGATTTAATCATGATGTTCCGAGATGCTGGATGAGGAAGAAAGCATACATGAAGCAGATAAGGCAAAGACAACTTTCAAAGAAGGTGCATAATTTTTGCACTTATTGCCAAAAGAAGGGACATGATATGTCTCATTGTTGGACTTTGCATCCAACTAGTCATCCCAAGCACATGCAGCAAGAGGACAGAAATATTGGCGAAGGTGGAACCAAGGATTCCATTATTGATGTGAAAATGGAAGATTCACATGAAGAAGAAGTTGTAGCAGCAAAAGTCTCCATGGAAGTGGCTTGGTAAGAAGTGGATGGACTTCTTAACACAATAAGCCGTACTCATTTTGTACATATGCAAATTTCGGTTGTATGCATGTATTTTATACTATAATCTCTCATTTGTTTGAGCCGCCTTGGATCATTGATCAAGGCAGCGATGTATAGTTTACTTCTGCAAATTTCTCGCCAGAAATTTTTTGAGTGAAGTGCAAGAAAGATAGCTCTTGATAGGAGGACAAGTGCATCAAGGAAGGGAAGTGTGAATTTCTTTCTAGTTGTGGTTCAAAGTCACTAGCCATGCAAGGCAAGTGTTTGGAGGCTGAAGAGAAGAGGGTGCAGTATTCTTATTCATTGTATAGATCAGTTTCAGTATTCTAGATATCTTTTGGGGTCCAAAAGCTTCTCATTTGGGAGGTGTGATTAGGAGATCATATCCAATATATGCAAATTGCTCAAAAAAGAAAGTGTTCAAAATCACTTGTAATATGAACGACCGGAAATTTCTCGTCATTGCAATTCTGGCGACGTGAACGGTTCTAAAAATGGAGGTCGTATGCGAAAGTTATTAAGGTTTGAAGTCTCCAGTAAACTCCATTTTTCAGTTGACCAAAGTTGACTTTTGAATTTGAAAAAAAAATTAAAAAGAAAATTCCAAGGAATATTCCGGGAATAGTCCTCGAAATATTCCCTGAAATATTCCAAGCGGGCTAATGACATGCTGACAAGTGGCATGGGAGGATTGGTTTATGGCTTGACTTTTATGTGGACGGACCAATAGCAGGCCGCCACGTGGCCCATGAACTATAGTTCAAAATTTTTCTCGAGGCCCGAGGTTTCGAACACCCGACCTCCCGTGAACAAAGCCAGCGCCCTACCGACCTGCTTGTGGGTTGTTACTTAACATATCATGCGCAAAAGTCATATTTAAAGTTTGAATTAATACGGGTTGGGTGGAAAAGGGGGCCAACCCCCATACACCATGCATCCATGCCATAAAACCAGCCCTAAAGGCCTTCATTACCTTAGACGTCATGACATTTAATGTCGACGGTTAGTCCATGTGGCCACGTCTTAATTTTTAATGCAACGTTTGGTGTTAACCGTTTAATATGTGGTCAGTTAAGATGGTTAGGTGGAGGTCATGTGACCACATAAATGCACCCATCCTGACATTTAATGCCAGCGGTTAGCGGTTCCACCGAATCTGGAGGGCACGCCCAAATTTGGTGCTTTTCACCAAAATTAACTCCAGCTAACTCCAGTTGCTCCACATTTGATGGAGTTTGTTTAGGGATATTGGGAAAAATTGGTTTTGGCCATAACTCCCTCAATATTGAATGAAATTGGATGAAATTTTAGTCAATTTTGGGTCTCTGTGACATCCTGAGCACTTTGGGATAGGTTTCAAGTTGAATGGAGGTGATCTTCAGCAGATTTTGCTTCAGGGAAGATGAAGGAGCCATCAGGGCCACCATGAGACAAATTCAGTTAGAGGCCTAGCCAAGGGAGCTAGAGGCCTATTCCAGAGATCCAATAGTCTAAATTAGATAATTCAGATGTTCTGAATCTGATGAGATGGTTTTCAGAGCCTGTAGAGAAATTTTGAAGGCTGAAAAGCTTCAGTAAAGTTCCAGGGGCCATTAGTGCCATCTTTTTCCAGTAGTAGTGCAAGGCTTAGCCAGAGCTGCTTGAGACCATAAGCAGTGAAAGAGTGTTCATTATTGGCTGATAAAATCATTATGAATCTAATGGCAGGGGTTTCATCAAGTTTTGAAGACTTCTAGAGGTCGAAAACTCAGCAGCAAAGTTTTCCTTAACCCTAGTGCCAGGGGGTGCCGATTAGTGATTGAGGCGAAACCAGAGCATCCGGAGGCCATTTCTGATAAATGAATAGTATAAATTGACTATTTTAGACATTTTGGAACCAATGGAAGTTTTTTTAGAACATTTTGAGAACTTATACAGCTTGAGAATTTTATTTGAAGTTTTGGGCAGCCCTGGGCAAACCGTGGAGGATAGCCTATTTTGGGGATGCAATGCTCGATTTGAGAAATTTATCAGTTGGTAATTGGTGTCTGATGTGTATTAGATACGTCAGTAGTGGTTTCAGTGACAAAAAAATAATTTTGAGGGAGTTTGTGCCATTTAGAAGCTCATAGTAGCTTAGTGAACCGATAGAAGGAATCGTGTCAACAAGAGCCTAAAGCTATTTGCAGAATTTGAACAGCCATTAGATGGATTTAAATGGTATTTTCAGTCCTTTGGATCATTTTTGTATTCATTGGAATTAAGTATTTACATGTAAAAATAAACTTACCATAATCCCAAAGAGCTGAGTCATGATGACAAAGCTCAAAGGAGATGTAGCCCACGAGCATTCGAGTGAACTCCTAGATTAAAATTGTTGTTGTGTTTGAATGATTATTTGATGCATTATGTTGTTGTCATACATGTTAAATTACAGCAAGAACAAATGAAGTGAAGACACATAAATAGTAAAAATTCATACACCACTTTCAAGTAAATAATTTCGCAAAATTGTCAAGTACAAGCTAGATCATTTAATTTAAACTGAGTGGTAGGTTCTTGAAATACATACAAGTTATCCAGACCATTTTTAGATCAATCATCTACTAGATCAACTGGATCAGGATCAGTATTTTCTCTGGTATATCTTCTCGAAGCCATCTCTACAATATTAGCACTGCAATTATTGAATCGGCCTTTCTGAATCTTAACCCTATCATCCAAAGGATCAAATTTCAATGCTTCTTGTCGTACACCCAGGGAAAATAAAACTTTCATACCTCGGCAATGGTGCTAGTATGTTATCACTCCACCGGATCTCTAAGGCTGAAAAAGAGTCCAAACAGAGGTAACCATAGATCAATATTTTGGCTTGGTATCTAGCCCTACCAAACTGGAAAGGGATCTCTCCACAAAGTCACATCTAAGATGGATGGATGAATTTGAGTTTTATGCTAGGTATGAGTACAAGGGTTTTTTTGACTGAATTGGGTTGTTGGATGGGTGAATTAGGTTAAAGAGGCTAGGTCAGGGAAAATAGGATTAGGGTTGCAGAGAATCAATGGGGCAAGGTAGGTGGAAAACCTAAAACTTTACGGTTTCTTGAGTGGGATGGATAAGATAGGTGAGGAGCTAGAAAGAGAAAGGATAAACATGAATTCTTTCTAAACTGAAGAAGATGAACAAACTATGAAGGTTTTCCCAAAGACAGAGCATGAGAGATGTATTATTCTTATCAACTTGAAAACCACATATCGTAGAAATTAAATGGATCATGAAACAAAAAATTCATACATAATGAGACATAAGAAGAGAAATGTTAAATTTCCACACCACAGGTATCCCAAAGAAATAGCTACATCCGTTTCATTAATTTCCTTCCAAATAGATTACACTAGAGTCTCTGATCAATGCATCAAGACCCAACCTATGAAATGAGTAAAAAAGTACATGATATAGACCTAAAACAACCTCTCCCAACCTCAAGGGTCGAATTCCCAAGTTGAGGATTTTTCCACCAAAAAATGATTTGAATACCTAGAGTGTAGGGAGATCAAACTGAATCATCCCTCACTTTTTGCAAACTGATTCATTACATGTCATCAAAAAATTTCACCTAATGAATTTACCCTAGGTAAGTCAACCACATCATATTTAATTTTTCATTCATGATTTACATTGGTAAAAATATCATTGACCATGGTCAAACTGGAAAAACTGAGAAAATTGGAAAATATCAGCAAACTGAGAAAATTTTCCCTATCCACAGCGCCACTGTCCTACGCGTAGCGCCATCATCTGCTTCACTTTTGAGGGGGTTCCAGGTGTCCAAATGGAGCTCATGATAGCTCATTGGAAAGCATGTCTGGTCTAGTTTCCGCATATGTGCCCAGTTTCAAAAATGGTCAAGTTTTGGCCCTCCAAAACCTCATTCTCCCAATACTGGTCAGGAGCGCAGTGCCAACCTCCAAAACAGGGCAGAAAGGTCATTGTTGGAGTGTTTTTTGACCTTTTGACTACCTCTTTGACCCAAAATTTTTTGTTAAAGTGGTTTTCTGGCTATAATTGGCCTTATTAATCCAATGGTGGTTTCATTTTCTCCATAAGAGGTCACTAGGAAAAGCGCAACACCCTACCTGACAATTTGACTGTGTCAAATTTCCAAAAACACGATATTTCCCAAAATTTTCAAAATTTGCCCAAATTTCTTCAAATGTTTTCCTATGGGATGATGATGAGGTGTACTAGGCTATTAGATATGCCTCAGAAAGAATATCAAGGTTTTCCCCTTCATTTTTATTGGTTAGGGCTTCAAGACTTGATTTGGCCTTTTTGAGCTTTGAGCTTGCAATTTGTTTTTTCATGAAGTAATGCTTGGCCTCTTTCTCAAAATGTCATTGTCCTTATTTTCCTTCTCCAAGAGCTTCTCAAGATGTTGGTTGGATCTTTCAAGCCATTACTCCTAGTTCTCATTGACAATCATGGAAAATTGTTCATTCAAAGTGAGCTGGTTAGCAAGCTCAATGTCCTTTTGCCTCTCTAGTTCTAGAGCTCTTTTCAGCCCTCTAGTCCTAGGTTTTCTTCTTGGAACTTATTATTTTGCCTCATTGGTTTCACCATAACTTTCATAGACCTCATCAAGCAAGGCCTTTGCCTTTTTTCTTCTCTTTTTCTCTTGAGAAGTAGAATATCCATGATGGCCTCGTTTGGTCTTGAGTTGTTAATTTTCCTACTCATAGTATGCAATGACAAACCTATATCTCTCTAAGTTGGTCTGAAGCTCACTGATTTTGACATCCTTCTGCTTGATAATCATTTTGGAGGCCTCATCATCATGCTCATCATCTAAATCAACAAGGTCAAAATCATTCTTTGCTTCATGGAGGTCATCCTCATCATGAATGGCTGCCTCATGTACATCTTCCTCTGCCATATTTTGTTTTCCCTTCTGTACCTGCTTTTTTGGTGAAGAAGGAATGGCCCCTTCCATAATCCGTGGGGAAAACACCTACCTATACCCTCTCTGATATGTCTTTTCCATTATTCTCATTTCAACCTCTTTAGGCTTACTGACCTCAACTCTTCTAGGTGACTCATGTTGCTCATGAAATGGTGATGATGGTGGTGATGGTGATGGAGTATGTGAAGTGGATTGAGGTGATGAAATGGTAGGAACGGTGGGCTGAGATGGAGGGATATATGTAGTAGGGTGATATGAAGAAGGCACATATTCAGCATGTGGAACTTGTGGAGCAGTGAAGATGTCATTTGCTATGAATATGTCCCATGAAATGTTCAATTGGTTAAGCCGATGGAGGACAATGATTTTTATCAAGGAGTGGTGGAAAAGACTATTCATCTGCTAGTCAAACTATCTCTTTTGCACAAAATATTCCATTTTGTCTATCCTCCTGAATAAAAATATGGGATATTGAGCAATTTAACTCTTGTGAAGTGCATGAGCAGTCTTATGTGATAAGTGTAAATTATAGAGAAACTCCCTTCACAAGAGAAATACTTCATGATGATCTTCATCATGGTGGCATAACTATTAAGAAGATATCTGAAAGGAAAGACCCTCTTCCTTTAATTTATGTACATTGGTTTGATGAATGGCTCATAGTACTGATCCTCCAAATATTTAGATTTGAACCACCTCTCACCCATGTTTGAAATCCCTGTGATAGTAGCAATGATGGATGTAGACACTGTGAAAGTCACACCTGCTAGGGTTACTTGATTGTCTTTGAGGTTTACACTAAATAGTCTTCTCAAAATAGGCTGATGTTGTACCCTATTAATCATGTTACAAAACTCTAGGCAACCAACATACTGAAAGCATGAAACTTTCATTAGTGAGACTATTGGTTCTCTAGTGTTTATGGGCTCCATCCTTATGATTCTACCTCCTTTTTGTGGCCTTCTCTATTGTCTGTCATCTTCCTGCAATCTATCCTCCTCCTCTTGCCTATCTTCCTACTCTTCCATATAGTCTCTATCTCTTTCCATAGTGTCTTTGTCTAGAAACCCTAGGGGAGGAAATGGGAATGGGGATAGGTCTAGGGAGTAGGGATTAGGGTAGGAAAATTTAGGGAGATGAGGGAAGGGGTTAGGGGACTTTAGGGGGTGATAGGAGGTCAAGATACTTAGGGAGTTGAAAATGATAATTAGATTATAGGTTTGGGGTAGTGATTGCCTAGGAATTTTAGTGGCCTAGGACTTAGGGTTTTATAGGGAAGGGGTTTAGGGATTAGGAAAGAGTAGTGTAGGGATAGGGATGGGTTTAATAGTGATGTAGGAAGGTGTTGTAGGGTTTATGGGCAACAAATTTAGAGTGAGGGAGTGATGCTAGGGTTTTCCACTAGACAATTGGTTAATTTTTCTTATGAAGAAAAACACCATGAAAATGTGATTTAAGAAAACAATAAGGTAAAGACAAGCCTTGGTTGAGATTTTGAGAAGGTTTGAAGGTGTTTTGTTTGCTTCTGGTGCTTTCTAGGCATAAGCGCAATGCATTGGGAAAAAGCGTGACGCCACTTGCCTACGCACAGCGCCTGAAGTAAAAAATGCAGTGCCAAATGCCCTATGTATAGCACCTCTCTCCTATGTGTAGCGCCACTTGCCTACGCACAGTGCCAAGAAAAAATTCACCAATGACAGTGAAAATTAACTTCTTCAGGCTGAGGGAGTGCAAACTCGACCTTTATATATGCAAATGAGCTTGAATGGGATGTCTTGGTGGTCTTATACTTCATGAAATTGATGATTTGGACCTTGGGACCCAGTTGTTTCCTTTGTTATTCACTTAACCTTTTGAAACTTTACCTTTTCCCTTGACTCCTTCCTTTGACAATTTGATCTTATGATGACTTTGAGAACTCTTTGAGTTTGACTTTTTGGTGATTTGGCATCTTTGGAACATTGATTTAGCAGCTTGGGATGGTGAAATTATTACATTTGAAAGACATAAAATTACATAATGAAAATACAAAAAATTACATTTGAACTCAAAACTACATGTTGAAACAAGATATTTTCTTCACATAGTGAAAAGATGTTATTGGATCACCCCACTTGTTGGTCTTATGTAGTGGAGATGAAATTTTATTTAACCTTGGAAACCCTAATGACCTAATGAAACCTTGAAAACCCTAAAGGACCTAATGAGACTTTAAAGGACTGAATTTCAAGATGACATCACTGATATTACTTTATGGATGGTGTACAGTTAGCAAGGTATGAAACTATGCTAGTAAGTAATCAAATTTGAGGAAGAGTGATGGTTTTGGACTAGGACTACAATCAGTGGCTAATTTTTTGCATGACCTAGTGGAATGAATAAAGATTTCTGAGTGGGACTCCTAAAATGATATGAAAAGATGATTTTGATCACTGATGGCAGGATGCAAATACTAACACTAACACTTTTCACCTAGGATTTGAGATTCTGGATGATTTTTCTGAACATACCTGGATGGAGTATTTTTCTAATGTTTCAGTATCGTTAATTCCTTCTTTTGATGCTTCACTGATCTCTTCACTTAAATCATTTTGGTTTGTTGTGGAAATACATTCATCATTTGTTGGTGTTTCACTTTTGGAACTTGTGCATGCTTCATCGATTACAATATCAATACATTCAACAATATTTTGAAGTTTTTTATTGTAGCATGTGTACCCTTTACTTATATAGGAGTAACCAAGTAGAATTCCTTCATATTATCTAGCTTCAAACTTTCCAAGCTTATCATAATTATTATTTATGTAACATTTACTTCCAAAGACAGTAAAATGCTTGACATTTGGAGGCTTACCGAACCAAAGTTCATGAGGAGCTTTATCACTATTTACACAAATATGAGCTTTGTTGAGAATAGTTAATGTTGTATGTGCTTCTTCGCCCCAAAAGGTATGAGGTGTCCCATACTCATCAAGCATAGCACGTGCCATTTGTTGAATTGTTTTGTTCTTTATTTCTGCTACCCCATTTTTTTGATGTGTCTTAGCTATATAGAACTGCCTCTTGATGCCATGTTGTTCATAAAAGTCACAAAATTCATCCGATATGAATTCTCCTCCCCCTGTCGGATATGAGACATTTGATTTTTTAAGTCTAACTTATTCTCTACTAAAGCTTTGAAGACTTTAAAATTATGAAATGCTTCATCTTTATGTTTTAATAAACCAATCCAACACATTCTAGTAAATTTATCAATAAATAAGATGAAATATTGTTCACCTCTAGGTGGCATTTTCCTCACTGGACCACAAAAATGAGTATGAATAAGTTTAAGTGGATTACTCGCGAAACTTTCTTTGGCATTAAATTGTACCGTGGTTGACATTATTTGCATATAGTACTTTCTGGTAGAGATAAGTTGGGAAAATCACGAACTTCTCTGAGGTTTCTTGACTTATGTATTTGAGTAAATCTTAGATGTCCCAATATTTTGTCCCACAACCATATTTATTCTTATTTTATTAAGTAACATTGTTCTAGAGTTCCTTCCAAGACATAAACATTAGCTGGAGTTCTTGTTCCTTTTATTACAATTTTCTTGTATTGAGATTTCAAACCACACAATTCTTTGATCTAAAAACAACTTCATTTCCTTGGTCACACATCTGACTAACACTTAAACATTTATGCTTCAATCCATCAACAAAAATAACATTTCCTTCTTTAACTTTTTCTTTAAGCAAAAAAGTTCCTTTTCTTTCGGATAGTAGCAGGTGAATTATTTCCAAAGGTTACATTATTTTCTTTCTTCATTTCATTAAAATACATAAATTATCTTTATCACATGTCACATGTTTTGAGCATCCACTGTCAATGTACCACAAGTTTTCTTGATCTCCTGCATATAAAGCTAGACCATAGTTCTCATATTCGATGGTATTCTTTTTCCATACCTTGGATGTTGTTGCCATTTTCTCATTATGAGGTGTTGATCGTCCTTTGCTCCTCGCATTCAAATTCTTTATGCCCAAAGTTGTTGCAAAAAGAGAATTTAGTCTCATATTGAAGAGGAGAGAAGGCATTGTAAGAGTATTTATTTACCCCAATCTCATTCTTCTCTAGTCATGATAGTTTTGTAAGCAACACATTGAGAAACCTTTGCCATATTCAATCTGCATGAATTTGAAAAATTATGATTCTGCCAAGATTCCTAATAGAGCATTGAAAACATTTGCATTGGTCTCATATTTATTCTTTTATGCTTCATTTGTGGGAATGGAGGATGGATATTCATAGCCTCCTTCAATGATTCAAAATACATCTACTCCAAGTGACCGTAAGTAAGGTCTTATTCTTACCTTCCAGAAAACTAGATTGGTTACGTTGAACAATGGTGGCTTGATAGATGTTGTCCCCTCTTGATTTCTCATATCGATGAATCTTCCTTCAAGAAATCAAGATTCTTCTCAAGGACCTACTCTGATACCAATTTTTAGGAAAATACTAAGACAGTGGGGTGAATCAATATTTTAAAAATTGATTTAATTTTCTTATTCTGATTTCTGTACACTACTATTCATCCAACCAAATTAGTTTTCATTCAATTTTATCATGAACCAATATGTCAGTACATCATCAACATTAGATATATAGTGACCATGTGCAGTAAGAACAAAATAAAGCATCACACATAATCAACACATATGAACACCATGATTTTTAGGTGGAAACCCAATGTGGGAAAAAAACCACCATTGTTGTCATCTCAATATTCTTTTTATTATGATGAAATAATTCTTAAAGTCTTATACTCGGCGTGATTCATACCATCACACGAGAATCCACCCTGCAGAAGGCTACAACCTTCTCTCATTCTCCAAAAAAATACCGGAAGGTAGGTCCAACCCCCCCGATTCAAAAAACATCACAACTTGTCGACCATGTTTCATCAAATTTTCAGACCGGACGCACTACCATCATCTAAGACCAATACCAAATATAAAAAACTAAAACCAATCACTAGGACAAATCACCCAATCATTAGGGGAATTTTGAGGTCGAAAATGGGCCTCCTAAGGAAAATGTACAATCAAAATTCACTTTATGAGAACCAATCATATTTTAGGGGATGACATCACCCCTAATGGTTGTGGTGGCATTGTTTGAGTTAAAGGTACTTATTTGTCACATTCTCAATGGTGGATAAAAACTCATGGTTAACCATGGTAGTATTCTAAGTACTTTTAAATCCATAAAGTAGAGTACTCATAATAAATGTCATTTCACGGCTCTCTGAAAGTTGAAGTTTGGGACACTATTATTGACAAAATGAAAAGGAAAGTGCAGCAATGGGGCTCCCTCTGGCTTAACCCAGCAGGGTGCCTTATCCTCCTGAAATCTGGCCTATCTTCACTGCTCTTGTATCAATTCACACTACTGGGAGCTCCAGCTAGTTTTCATCACAAAGTGGAAGCCATCCTCTGTCACTTTCTCTGGCAAGGGGGAAAGACTGAAAGAAAGAAATACAATCTTATAAATTGGAAATAGGTCACCCAACCCTATGAATATGGTGGACTGGGGATCAGATCTCCACAGCTACTAAACCTGGTCTTCGGTGGCAAGATAGTCTGGAGGCTCATCAACGGAGACTCTGCTTGGTGAAAGAAAGTGCTGGAAGTCACATATTTAAACTCTCTGAGGCAGCTTCTATTAGATCATTACAAACCCATCAGAGCTTGCACCAAAATCTGGGGGTTGTGCAAAAAAGTAATACCCATTCTTGCTTCAAATGTTTCCAAGGTCCCCAAGGGGGGCAACAGCACTAGATTAGGAGTAGATAAAATAATGGGCCATCAACCAATCAGCAATAGGCCCGGAACCTAGTAGATTCTCTCTTACCTTGCCAACAAAGGGATTCACAATTTGGCTCAGATATCCAAATGGGATATTCATACTCATCTTTGGACAGGATGGAAATTTTCTGATATTCCTGAAGAGCTACGATCTAGTCTGGATAATTTGCAGGTATATCTCCACGGCATCGCACCCACCAAACAAAATGATGAGGATTGTTTTTGTTGGGACCCTATAGGCACTAGCTATACAATCAAGGCCACCTACCAACATATCTATAACAGAGATCATTCGATGCCCAATGGTCATAATGGAAAACTGTTTGGAAATCAGAGATCCTCCCCAAAATTAAATTCTTCATTTGGGTTCTCTTAAAAGGGAGAGTGCTAACTTCAGATAACCTCAAAAAACGTGGTGTTTCAGGTCCTTCCCGCTGCCCAAACTATTTTGTAGCTGAGGAGACTATTCAGCATCTCTTCATAAGTTGCTCCTATGCCACTGCTTGTTGGAAAGAAGCCTTCCAGCAGGATCACCTCCCCTGGGGTTCGCAGAGCACCGTCGTTGAACTCTTATATTCATGGAAGACGAATTACCCTTGGCAGTGCAAGAAGAATCATGTGGCAAGAAGAGTCTGGAACACTCTTCCTTACACCATGCTCTGGTGTATTTGGCTAGCTCGCAACCAAATTATCTTCAAAGACAAGAAAATCGACATCAAAAAGCTACATAACAAGGCAAGAGGACTCGCCATGGAAGCTGTAGCTGTCAATTGCCAGCGAAACATTGATACGGTTGGGCTCTTCGTTGAAGAACGAAACTACATAGGAAGTATGCTCGATCATAGCAACATAAACCTCTACAACGGGCAACATAGAAACGACACCAACAGCATTCAAACTCCTAGCAGCAGTTGGAAAATTAGAATGAAGGATAAGGAGTTTGCCTTCTGGTTAAAAAGCTGCAATACTCACTATTTATTTTTTGATGGAGCCTCCAAGTCAAATCCTGGTAAGGCCAGGGTGGGCGGAATTATTTGTAATGCCAATGGAGACATCGTTCTTGCTTATGAATGGGGATTAGGCTCCATCTCCAATAATAAAGTAGAAGCTCTCGCTCTGTATCAAGGCCTCATTCAGCTTCAAATTCTTGGAATTCGCACAGCAACAGTGATCAGAGATTCGGCAATCATCATCAACTTAATGGTCCACAAGCGAACAACCACCAATTTACCACTCCAGCAAATTTTAAATCGATGTCATGAACTCACCCAAAAAATGCAAAAAGTTCGATTCATCCATGTCCTTCGTTCCCTCAACAAGGAGGCTGACGCTTGTGCAAACAGAGCTTGCTCCAAATCTTTGGGCATTCTCAGTAGAAACGCCATAGAATCCTTCTGTTTTCTGCCATGATTTGCAACAATCAGATCAGTTTGTTTGCAGAGGCAGCAGTAGTAACCATGTCCAAGAATTCGATGGCAACCAGAAATCCTCCTTGGGCAGCAATGAGCCTTGTCTCAGCTCAGCAAATCCAGGATCAACAGGCCTTGAAGGCGACCTATTGCAGGACTTACAGGTTTTGAAGACAACATCGTTTAAGCATGTTTTACAAATGTAGTTTTTTGTTGTCTCAATTTGTTCGAATCTATACTAGATCAGTCTTCTCAATAGTCAAGCATAATCGGAGCACTCAGGAACTTGGTTTCGCTGAGGTTCCCCCCCTCCTCTTCTCTCTTGCTTATAGCCCTGTAACATTGGAGCTTAGACTCCCATTTTCTTCTTTTTGAATACAAACAGCACCCGATTATGTCAAAAAAAAAATGTCATTTCACACTTTTTGAATAAAATATTATTATTGTCATTTCATATTTTTTGAAAGAAACAATGCATATCCCTACACAATATTCATGTATTTACACACTTTTCAATAAATATAATATCTGTATATTTTCAAATATTTATTTTTAAATTATATATTCATCTCATTTTATTTAATATTACAATTTCAAATTAATTATAAGCTAATATCTATACATATATATTATACATATAAAATCAAAATAAATAAAAAAGTAACCTTGTAATTTTAGGATAAATCAAATCTATAAATAATATTATTATAATATTAATAGCAATACAAACATATTAAAATTAAAGAAAAAATGTATTTTAGTTTTGTGTGATGAAAAAAGTATATTAGTTTTGTATGTTGAAAAAAGGTATATTAAGTTCAACATAGTTTGGGGCAAAAAAAATCTAAATTTTAATGCATATAAATTTTATATTATACTTATAAATTAAATTTATTTCAATATTTTTTTTTCTTTAATTTTAAATACAACTCAATCCATTTCATTATGATTATATCAATATTATATATTAGTATATATAATATTATGAAAAATAATCTAAAGATTATAGAATATATATTATATTCCTTTTTATATTATATATCATTTCTTTTTATGTTATAAATCAAATCAATTCAATAGGTAATATACAATTCATACATAAAACAATATATTACATATATTATATTATATTATTTTTTATATATTATATTAATGTCATTTTATTATATAATTTAAATAATATAAAGTTTAATTAATAATATATTATATAATTAAGAATTTATGAATTTATATTTATATTTTATTTTAACTTATTTAAGTACAAAAGAAAAATGAATTAGTTATTCAATTATAATGACTTTTTCTTGAAAAATTCATTCTTATTTATAGTCACATCAACATTATTTTTTATTATTATTATTATTTTTACAAGTTTTGAATTGAATTTAACCATGGTTACATAGATTTTGGTGCAAAAAGTTAATTGCAAATTCATAAATATTATTTTATTGGTTTAGCTATTATTTTATTGTTTCCTTAGGAGGACCATTTTAGACCTCAAAATTCCCCTAATGCATTGAAACATCTGACTAAACCAGACACTGAACCAACTGAGACCCAAATCAATCATTTTATTGTCAAATAACCAAAGTAGTTATATCATTTAACCAAAATACCAATATTGAACCCAAACACTGCATCAACTTGTTGAACCAAATGAAAACCCTGATAAATAAAATGTCAGAATATATATGCTACTTTAATTTAGCAAATCCGTGTGTATACATGACTTCCTTGAAGCATACCTACGTACATATCTCAAAACATTGAACCCTGAAACTGAATCACTGTCATTTTGAAACAAACACTAAGTTATACTCTGAACCACTCAATCACTTTGAAATAATCACATAACCATCATACATCTTCAGTCACATATGATCAGTAGCATCATCATTCTTCAATCAATCAATTCAGCTTTAATCATCACCGTTAAGCCCATATCATCAAGCAAGGATTCATTGACAGAAAACATAAACATAGTAAGATTGATTAGATTGATCATACATCTTATTCACAAAAACCCTAGCTTATATATGCGCTTTCTAAAAACCACTTCCGCGTGTATACACACTCTTTAGGAAACAAATCTGCATACAGATCTGTCTAAAACGCAGGATCGACACGCGACTTATCAGCATGAAACCCACGTATGTATTCACCTTTTAGGTTATCAAAACTATGTATGCACACACATTTCAGGTTATCAAACATGCATATATATCTACAATTATTGACTTATACCTTCGCTTCACATCAGACCTTCAGAACAAATCCATATCATGGTATACACAATAAAACATGTGTCAGCCATAATATCACAAATCAAACCAATCCATTATCACTATAGTCATTTCAAATCTATTGGATCTGATCCATCATCAAATTCCTGGGTGCATACTTAGTTTCAAATCAAACAATTCATTAATATCCCATTACATGCACACTTTCTTCATATATAACTATTCACAAAATATTCATCACTTGCACACCCTAGGCACTTTGATCTTCATCTCCTTATATAGCTTAGGCCTCAGCTAATACCACAGGTCAAAACTATATTTCTATCGATGATATTCCTTGACGAGATCAAATAGTCATTACTACACTCAATTTTGTGGGCCAATACCATGGAAAATACCCTTCATATTTAGAATACCATGGTGTGGAAATTGTACGCACCTTTTCTTCTTCATACTTGCATGTGTATGCGAATTTTCTTCACAGAACCCGCATGTACTTATCAAAACATCCCCTTCATCATTCCTATGTATTTGAACTGCTTTTCCTTTGTCCAAACTCTCTGTCACATGTAGACACATCATATTGATATATTCATCAAGTAGGTTGTCATCAAAAGACAACTCATCAAGTATATTTCCATCAAGGACAAAACATTAGTCATAATGCCAACATAAGATACTATTACACAATGCACTTTATACTACATCAAATATGGGCATACTGAATTATTATGCTTTATTGAATATCACATGCTCCAAAATATTAGAAATTATGTCCATAACTATAATTTCTAGTGTTGGATATTTGGATGTTGTTGGTTTGGTAACCATCCAAGAGAAAAACCAACAACCACGTAATAGATGAGTCAAAAATCATACCTTTGTTGCTCCAAATTGTAGCATTATATAATTATTCATCTCGCTTGGTACCTTATAGGTGGAAGAATTAGAGGAATTGAATTACAAGGCCCATTTAGTGGTTGGTCCCATGGAGATTTAGGATCTAGAACATTTCAAATCAATTTCAAGCATAAAAAACCAATATTTGGGGTTAAAAATTTGTGATCATATCTCCCAACCACTTGAGATTGGTCTACACATCAATATGTTTCCAATGGTGAGAAAATCACCTCAATTAGAGCTTGTATGCAAAATTTATTCCTACTGCAAGCTGACCTACCATGTTGAACACCATGGTATCGAGTAGATGCCATGTCAACCTCATTACTCACACATGTTGTATAATTTGAAGAACATTCTAGAAGGTCTAAAACCTAACACTAATTAAGAGTTGAGGCATGCAAAACCCCTAACCCTAGATGACTATTAGGAAATTTTGAATATTGGGCCACTAGGAGGAGAGGATTTCCATTCTTTTACCATTGTACTTGTTCCATAGTTGAGAAAAGCATCTAGAAGTGGCATTTGTGAGCATTAAAAAATGAAGAAGATGTTTATATAACAACCATTTAGACCACAATGTTAAAGGAAACTCCATGGTGAGTGTCCTTTAATGGGCCCGATCAATAGGTATAACATAAGGCCCATTTTTCCATCCTCGAACCTATAATTTCCTCTTTTCTCGCATTTGTTAACATATTCTTGACTATAATGTGCTTAATAGGGAGACTAAAGGATGTTTGTCATACTTCAGGGCCTAATGTGATTAATGTGCAGGAAAAGAGTAATTTTGAGTGCATTTACTATGAAGAGGTATGTTTGAGGTAGTTGGAGGAGATGTAGGAGGCTTATCCCTTGCATTTAATCACCTACAACTTGACTTGATCCCTAAAATCACTCACCTACAACTCGAAAATCTGCTAGCAGCCAGTGCACCTAAGGAATTGAAAGGATCTAAGGGAGCTAAATCCACTTGTTTAGAGATTTTGGAGGGAAGAAATCCTCTTTCCAAGGAGTATTTCCCTTAGTGATTTTTTTTATAAATAAGAAATCCTAAGGGCACAATAGGATTCAAACTTTGGGAGTAGATAGGAGCTACTAAGAGCTAGGAGCATGAGATTGTCATTTTCATTTCCTTTGCATGATGTACTTGAAATATGTTTTATGTCACTGAAAATATTACTGCTATCTTTCATCGGATTTTTTTTCAAAGGGATGAGTCCCCTTGGTTTAGGGCCCAACCTACAGGATCTAGTCTCTCTTTGTGTATTTTACCCATGCATTGCCTTTGTTAGTAGCATCTCTTCTATTTCTTGATAGAAATTTGGTTATAAATTTTGATGGTGTGGGCCTATCTACCACCTCTCTTGTGGTGATTATGGTTGAGTAATATTTATTAGTAAGCGAAAAACATGTGGTTACTCTCCTTTTCAATGGTTAGAACTTAGACTAATGTTATTTTACATACTTTGTTTTTTGCATACTTATGGATTAAATCACAATCTTCTTTAAGATTTTATGGATGTAGGTCATATGAATGCTACAGGTTAGATTGTATTTATATGAAAATAATATTCAACTCATCCTTTTTACTTAGTTTCATAAAATTCAACTCATCCTTTGTTGTTTAGGTCATTTTGTTGCAATTTCGTTATTAGTTTGGCATTATTTTCAAGTTGCAAAAAGGATTATTTTTATGGTATGAAGGTACTACTAGTGGCTTGTAGGTTTTGAATATTCATCCTTCATTCATCCTACAATCATCAACCTATTTCTCCTCACCTCACAGCACCCTCAAAACTCTTCCAATGAAAATAAATTTCTAGGTCATTGAAGGGCACCGTGTGCCTTTGTTTTTATGAAATATGGGCTGCTAAGAGGTGCTAAGCTTAGAAAAAGTTTCATAAAACCTTCCTATGCATTCATATACCTTTTCCTACCTTTATATCACCTTTTTCACCCTCAAAATTATTACAGATCCAATCCTGTAGCAAAACAGGGCAATCTTGTAGCATCCTGTAGCAATCTTGTAGCATCTTGTAGCAATCCTGTAGCATCCTGTAGCAATCCTGTAGCATCCTGTAGCACCATGTAAACTTGACCAAATATTTTCCAAAATCTTGATTGTTTTCTCTTAGACTTGAATAATGTTCCCTAGGCTCTAAAACCATGATTTAGGAGGACCAAATACTACTTAAGACCTGCCTTTTCTTCACTGCAACACAATTCTACAATTAGGGTTAAAGGAAAATTTTACAACTTTGAAGTTACAGTGATGAGTTTCTTAGTTGTCCCATGAAATTCCCAATGAAATTTTTCACTAAAGATAAATATCTTTGAACATAGTGATTGATGTTTGATTTATGAATGCAAAGTATATTAGTACTATTTCTTTTGACTTTATGCTTCTTTTAGGGTTTCAATTACAAGCATTGTTATTGCATAAGTTAGTTAAATTTCCAATGAAAATTTTCACACTCTACAATTCGACTAATTTTTATATTCCCAAAAGTATCATAAAATTTACATTCTTCAAGTAGATCAATGTTTCCATTTCTGCAATTAATATAGATTTTACATTCCTACAACTAGGGTTAGCAATTACATTTGGATAAGTAACATCTTCATTCCTTTCACAAGTAGAATAATATTTCTATTTATGCAATTATAATAAAAATCTCTTTATATGAAATTACCTTCCTTGAGTCAACTGATAGAGTGGTATTTGTATGCCATGGTATTGTCCATTGCTTGAAGGTGGCATGAGTAGAACTTAACCTATTGTGCATATAACACTATCATCTCTTAAGTTTGCACGAACCCCGAGTTGATAATTAAAATTGGTAGCCTTGGGAGTGGAAACACTCTTGTTGCAATATTGAGGCTCATCATCCTTTATTTTTATTTTCATTTCCATAATTGAAGAAAATATATCATAGTAGAGACCTCACCTTTTAGCTGGGTTTTCCCTCATTTTCGGTTTCCTAGGATATATTGTGCGTTCATTTGCATGTTCTTTCATTTTTGGGTTTTAGTTATTTTCAGAAGTTTTAGCATTAAGCTAGTGATAAAAAATCTAATATTTGTGAAAATAAACCTCCGTAATAAAATATTTCAGTATAATATAAGATATATTGTGAAAAATTGTTACAATGGAAAATCTACAACAATTTATAGATCATAATGGTTTTAGAACAATTTTAATTGACGAATTTATGGAAATTGTAGGATCCAAAAATTGGCTTAAGAAGGAAGTTTTATAACCCTAGCCACACTGGATGAGATTGTTCATAACAACCATCAAGGTGCAATGAAAGAGATATCTATGTGGTTGCAAGAGTAAGTCACTATTATCTCTCGCAACATGGCCTTCCTCATTGCGACTATTCCAAAAATTTCAAAAATTTTAGGGAGGTTTGTGGCTCTAACTTAGAATTTGGATCAGATGATAAGCCAAGAGATATTGAAGACCCAAAAAAGACTTGAAAAAAATACCCCAAGAAGAGCAATCAAGTTCCAATTCCATCACTCCTTCACAACCTCTATTTATAATGAAAGTGAAAGGGGACATCAAGCCATACCAAGGTGAGATTGATTTTTTAAAGTTGAACCATTGTTTGAAACAATTAGAATTGTATTTAAGTGTCTATAATATAGATGGAGAGAAAAAAAATTCATTTTCTCAACTAAAACTAGAGAGTCATACATTAACTTAGTGGAAAATACACAAGAAAACTATTTGGTTGTAGGGTGATCCACTAGTTACTACGTGGAAGGTCTTGTAGAGCATTGGTGGATCTATTGGAACCAATTCAGGTAGAGTGTGCAAGATTACACCATCGAGTTTAGAAAAATGGAGATTACGCTATATATATATCCCAAGAACCCATATGTAATATTGAAGTATATAGGGGGTCTAATAACTATATACATAAAAAAGTAATGCTCTTCAACCTAGGATTATTCATGATACTTGTGTGCAAACATATCACCTAGAAAACATATTCCATAAGAAAGGATAGCTAGGTGATTCTAAACAAAAATACCACAAAGATACTTCTAAGGAGGGGAAGAAGCGGCTAAAAGGAAAAGACAAGAAAACAAGATCCATTGTATATTAGTGCAATGATTCAAACAACCATTGGAACCATTATCATATTTATGGTCAAACCAAAAGTGTTGGAAGCTACATATATAGCTAAAAAGAATCATAAGTAGGATGCCAAGAAGAAGAACCCGCTAGACACAAATTCAAGCAACCTTGAAAAGAGCAACTCAGAATTGGATGAGAATATCAAGTGCAGCTCAATGAAAAAGGAGGCGAATTTTAATATCCTTCATCACAAGGAAGAGAAGGAAATTACAGTAAAATTCCATATTAATACCTAGGCCTAAAAGACCAAGGTAAATATTATATTCACAGGCCAACCTTGTAGTAATCATTCTAGTCAAAAATCTTGGCCTGAAAATTCATTACCATCCTAGCCCATATCCATTAGGATGTGAAAATAAGTACATAAGTCTTAAGGTCACAAAATAATGTAATATCAAATTTTCTATGATTAATATCTTTATTTATAGATGTAGTGGCCCTTATGTGTGAGTATTGATTGGAAGCCCCTACATGTTGAAGTTGTAACTAGGTGTTAAAATGCGTAGCTATAGGATGAATTTTCCCAAGGAGAAGCCTAGCTACCCCAAGGAGGATCCATTCTTATTAAAAGGAAATTTTCAATTTGGTCAAAGGAAATTTTCTATTTTTTGTTTGACAAGTTAGCCCAGTGGAAGATTACAAGTCGACCCCACCTAAGGATATTACCCCTCCTCAACCTCATATAAATAGGAATTTGTTGAAATCTTGGAGACACATACATCACATCAATAGTCACATAAAAGAGGTTTGATATGATCTAAAAATTGCAGGAGACATTCATACATGAAAAGGAGGAGAGAGAGGCTTATGTTGACCAGCATTGAATTTCTGTTTTGGGCTACTTTGACTCTATTTTGACCAAATTTATTTTTATTTTGGGATGTCATATTGAGGGAGGATTTTACTGATATTTTATGATCTATTTAACTGAGGTTTATCGCAGGTTTGACTAGGGTTTGATTGCAGGTCATATATGATATTTTCTCTCTCCTTTGACTGGTAATTTTTCTATTGTTTTGACTGATTTTGGCTGAGGAAGGAAGGCCAAATTTATTGTTGGATTGACCGAACTTTTAAAGGTAGCTTGACCATTGACTTTGGTTGGTTAGGGAAAATTGTTAATTTTTGTTGATTGTTCCTCCACAGGCTGAACATTTGCAGACTTTTATATTTGACCAAATTTGAATTTTTCTCTCATCATTGACTTATTTTGGATTGGTTGATTTGGGAAGTAAAATATTTGACTTTGACTAGTTGTTGGATATACTATTTGGACTATGTATCTCTTGTTGAACATTGATTGACTAATATAAGAAGAAGAATTAATTAAGGGTTTCCTCATTGTGGGTTTTTTCCCTCGTCTTTGACTTAATCTTCGTGCGTCATTGTGATTGGATATCTTCTATTGTTCATTTATTGCTTATTTTTCTATCTATAATTACTTATCTATCATTGGGGTGATTGAAGTTGAAATAAATTTGTTTAAAGTGATTATAAAAGCACATAAAAATATGAAAAATTAACATGGAATGAGATATGAGGTGAAGGTTATCCTAAGGAGACCAGAGAGCACCGCTTTGAGGCACTCTTTTTGTTGATTGGTGATCAAATTTTCAGGCAAGATATCTACCTCCTACTTCAATATTGAGGAGAAGTCATATGATGCCTCCAACTTTGTAGTTTGGAGGGCTATATTAGATATCACACTTGAATAGCCCCATCGCCATAAAAAGTGGACCATAAATACAAGGTATTCTAATAATGTTGCAGGTTATCAATCTGAATATGTTCTTGTTACCACTCTTTCTATATCTTATTTTTATAACATTGATAGTTGGCCAAAAGATAGTGGGGCATTTAGACATTTTACTCAGTATTGTGAAGTCCTCTCAAATTTGGTTGAGAGGGAGTCTAATTTGAAAATTATTCTTGGCAATACCTTTTCTCGTCCCATAAAAGGGTCTATTTATGTATCTTTTCATTTGGATTATGGTAAAACTATTCATCTACATGATGTGCTATATGTTTTGAGCTTGAAGAAAAATATTGTTTGCTTCTCTCCAATGGAAGAAAAATGATTTAGAGTTGCATTCATCAATAGAAAAGTCCTTGTTTATACAACAAGATATAAATTGAGAGAAACCTTCACTCTTGGTATTAGAAATTATGGCCTTTACATAGTTTGTGGATGACCAATTCAAGAATTGGTCCATGACACCACTAATCAGTGTGAGCTTTGGCACCAGAGATTTTCTCATCTTTATTACAAGGCTTTGCCTAAATTGAGAAATATGGTTACAAGAATACCTAGGATTCAAGTTGATCATGAAGGTGTATGCCAAGGATGTGCCAGTGGGAAAAATATCAAGGGACCATTCCCTTTTAGAAACAAA
This sequence comes from Pinus albicaulis, assembly GCA_034641835.2. Taxonomy (NCBI): domain Eukaryota; kingdom Viridiplantae; phylum Streptophyta; class Pinopsida; order Pinales; family Pinaceae; genus Pinus; species Pinus albicaulis. The sequence goes on along the minus strand of CM076569.1, from coordinate 237,588,079 downwards.
AGATATAAGTATATTCTTCATATTATTCATTATGATCTTTGTGGCCCATGTTTGTGAAATCTCTTGGATGATATTTATACTATGTGATCTTTGTTGATGATTGTTCTCACAAAACTTGGATCTTTTACTTGAAGACCAAGGATTAGGTTTTTGATGTGTTTAGGCATTTCAAGGCTCTTATGGAAAATCAAACAAGGAATAAGATCAAGATCCCGAGGAAAAATAATGGAGGAGAACACATTTCAAATGAATTAAAATTTTTGCATAGATGCCAAGATTAAGAGGGAGGTAATTGCTCCATACAACCCTAGAAAAATGGATTTGATGAAAGGAAAAACAAGTCCATCTTGGAAGCAGCCAAAGCCATGATTCATGATCAAAAGCTTCCTATATTTTTGTGGGGAGAAGCTATGAATACTATTTTGTATTTACAAAATAGGAGTCCTAATCATGCTTTGGGAAACATGACACCTGAATAAGCACTTACTGGTGTGAACTTGGAAGTTGGACATTTGAGAATATTTGGCTACCCTGTATACTTTGATGTAATTAAGGAGAAGAGGTCAAAGTTAGAGGCTTCCCAAAAGAAAGGTATGTTTATTGGCTACTATAAAATTCTAAAGCATACATGATATATGTTCCATGTCAAGGGAACATTGGGTTCAATCAGGATGTGAGTTTTGATGAATATGTTTCCCTTGGGAAAGCAAGGGACTCTCTTGTCCCTGACATCTCTAAGATAAAATATGATTCTATGGATGAAGATGCATAGCTATCCATGCCTAAGTTGAACCTTGTAGATGAGCCTATGTCACCCATGGATCCTCCTCCATGTGATCCTCCCACAATAAAGAGACCTCTCTAGCCTTGTGATACATTACTGGATGTAGAAAGGAACCTTTAGAGAAAGAAAGTAGCCTCACAGATATCAGGGATATGTTGCATTGATGAGCGACATCATACAATCTGAACCGTGTAGCTATGAAGGAGTAGTGAAAGAATAGGTTTGAAGATATGCCATGGCTGAGTAATATGAGTCCATCACAAAAAATTATGTATGGGAGGTTTTTCTTAGTCAAGAAGGGAATTTTTTTGTGAATTTGAAGTGGTTATAAAAAATAAAACATGCAGTTGATGGTAGCATTGAAAATTTTAAAGCGATATACATGGCCAGAGGATTCTACTGAAAAGGCAAAGAATATTGTGATAATATATTTGCATATATTTCCTAATACACTAACATCCAATCCATAATTTCTCTTGTTGCTAACTAGGGTTGGAGTCTTCATCAGAAGGATGTGAAGAAAGTCATTCTTCATGGCATAATTAAGGAATATGTGTACGTGAAACAATCACAGGGCTTTGAGGAACATGAAAAGGAAACCCATGTTTGCACATTGAAGAAATCCCTCTATGAATCGAAGAAAGACCCCAAGGCTTGGTATGATTAGATCGATGGATACTTGATGACGTTGGGATTCACCAGAAGTAATGTTGATTTTAACCTCTATTTCAAAGTTGTCCAAGGTATTCCTTTTATTTTGGTTTTATATGTTGATGAATTATTCTTGAAAAGAGTTGAGCCTCTAATCATCTAGCGTAAGATGGAGCTTGCCTTTGAGTTTGAAATGAAGTATGTTGAGTTAATGCACTACTTCTTGATCCTAGGGGTGTTGCATATACTTGGTAATATTTACCTTAGCCATGAAAAATATGTTGTCAAAATACTGGAGAGATTTGGGATGGTTGATTGCAAATATATGGCAACACCGATAGACGAAAACTTCAAGAACTTATGCGATGAAGCTATAGGACTAGATATAGTGGATCCTTCTTTGTACTGACAGATTATTGGGGCTCTAATGTTTCTGGTCGACACAAGACCAAACATATGTTTTTCTATTAACACCTTGAGCTAGTTCATGGTGGAACCTTTGCATGCTCACTAGGTGGCCACAAAACATGTACTGAGATATCTACATGGGATGATCAATTATGGATTGAGATATAATTGCAGTGATGAGTTGAGAATGCATGATATAGATTTAAATTGGGTTGCAAGTGTTACTAACAGGAAGAGAACACTGCAATTTTGTTTTATCTTGGAATCTACCATGATTTCCCATATGAGCAACAAGCAAATATCTTCCGCTCTTAGTACAGTGGATGCAGAGTACATTGACACTAGTATGGTTACCTATAATGAAATGTGGTTGAGGAAGATATTTCCAATTTATTTGAGAAATTTCTTGATACGACTGTGATATACTATGACAATTAAAGCAAGATCTAAATTTTAGAGAATCTAGTATTCCATGACAGGTCGAAGCACATCGAGATTAATTATCACTTTATCAGATATAATTTATTGTGAGGATAAGTGAGGCTCAAACACATCTCGGTTGATGATCAAGTTGCAAACATTCTCACCAAGTAGTTATTGAAATCAAAATTCTTATTATTTAGAGAGAATCTTGGAGTGCAGGAAAATATATCCATCCCTGAGAGAGAACATTGTTGATCAAGAACACTAAGATATGTTCAGCCCCCCAGTATTTTGACTATCCATGGAATTGGTGAGGGGGGAAGAGAAAGAGAGCTCCTAGGTTTGAGGATACTCCTTAAAACCATGAACATGACTGATTAGATGCCCCAACTTGAATCCTACCCACAAGTCACCCTTATAAAGGGGTCATGTGTTAATTTTTCACAACGTTCTATGTTGTATCAATCACTTAAAGAATTCTTCTTTTAGTAAGAAACACTTTCCAATTTATTTTCAATAACTCAATAACTATAAGAAATTGTAGAAAGAAAAGTAAAAAATATGCACAATAGAAGACAACCAAGGTCAATGAAACACAAATATTTAGGTCAAAGACCATGGGAGAACCTCACAAGGGGGAAAAGCAAACCACATTCTTCTTATATTAGATATTCATCAAATGTTTAGAAAAGATACATAGTCCAAGTATGTCCATCAACAAGTCAAAGGTCAAAGCCTTGACTCTCTAAGTCAATAATCCAATAACGAATCAATGATGAGCATAAAAGTCAAATTTGGTCAAAGTACGAGTCTTTCACTTTCATCCCTATCAAAGTTCATCAAAAACATTCAATGAAATCCCTAACTAGTCCAAGGTCAATGATTAACAATGCTCACAATACTTCGGTCAACCAGTCAAAGAATATGACCTCTTTCCCTAGTAAAAAAAAAACCAAAATACCTTCTATAATTTGTTCAAATTCAATATTCAGCCTATGGTCAACCTTAGCTTTAGTTCTGTGGTAAAAAATGGTTAAAGTGCCCAAAAAAATTAGTTCATAGTCTCCCTGAATTCGGTCTTCCAAAACATATCAGAAAATTTGGTCAACCAAGTCAAATCAGCCCCAAGTCAACGTTGGTCAGAGATTCCCTAAAGCATAAAGTCAACACAATCAACAAAAATTATTTCTCTCTCCTTCACACGTGTGAACTCGAAAATGCAGTTTCAGAAGTGTACTAACCAAACGATGAAGAAGAGACATGTGATGTGATACCTCCAAGTGAAGTCAACAAGCTTGTATTTATATGGTGACTTTAAGGGTCAATTTATCTCTCTAGGTTGACTTGTACTTTTCATGTTGACCCCAACCAACATTAATAATAAAAAATTTCCGTGTAAAAATTTAGCGTTTCCCAAGTGGAAGAGGTGTATCCTTGGGGTTTATTGGGCTTCTCCAAGGAGGGAATTTCTCCCTTAGCTACCAATTCTACAATGTAATGTGGAGTGTTTGTTAGGATTTAAGGATTTCTCCCATTTCACATAATTTAGATTGTGTGCGATGACGTTTAGGGAAGATATTGATGTCATGGAATTGCCGTGGTAAATTAATCTCCACTATTGGATACTATTCTACCACTTGGATTACAATTAACTGCCAGGAGGGTCAATCAGCGGACATAGGTGTATGACAATGGCGTCATTTATATGGCTACCAAATCAATCTCCTTATGACGATATGACTCATTTTTAAATTAGTAGTGACAGAGTCATCACTTAAATAGGACATATTGAGTTTTCCATATGGATACATGTACATACAAGATGAGACTGATAGGATCGAAATTTTCCTATATGAGAGAAGAAGGGGCCATAAACACAAGATGAATTTTCCCAAGGACAAGTCCAATTGCCCCAAGGAGGATTCATTCTTATTCAAAGGAAAATTCAATTTGGTCAAGGTATTTTTTCTATTTTTTGTTTGACAGGTTGACCTAGTGGAAGATGATAAGTTGGCCGCACCTAAGGAAATTACCCCTCCTTAATCTCATATAAATAGGCATTCGTCGAATTCACTTGGAGATACATCAATCACATAAATCATCACATCAAAGAGGTTTAATATGATATGAAAATCACAGAAGACATTCACACGTGCAAAGGAGGAGAGAGGTTTTTTTTTTTACCAACATTGACTTTCTATTTTGGGCTACTTTGACTAGTATTGATTTGGGCACTTTCACTCTGTTTTCATCGAATTTATTTATGTTTTTGGATTTCTTACATAGGGATACTGTGATCGAGATTTTCTAAGCACTTTGACTGAGGTTGACCATAGGGTTGACTAGGGTTTAACCATAGGTCAGACCTAATATTTTCTCTCTCCTATGACCGAGAATTTTGTTGTTGTTTTGACTGAGTTTGATTGAGGAAGGAATGTTGAATCTATTGCTGGGTTGAAAAAAAAAATTATGGGAATCTTTACCATTAAATTTGAAAATTTAGGGTAGACCATTGACTATTGCCAATTATTCCTCCACAAGTCGAAAAATTATAGACTGATACCTTTGACCAAATTTGACTTCCTCTCTCATCATTGACTTATTTTGGATTGGTTTTTTTTGGAATTCAAAGATTTTAAATTGGATGTACTATTTGGAATATGTATTTCATGTTGAACATTGATTGACTAATAGAAGAAAATAATTTGATTAAGGGTTTCCCCCCTTGTGGTGTTTTTCCCTGGTATTTGACGAAATATTTGTGTCTCATTATGCTTGGCTATATTCTATTATGCATTTATTATTTATTGTTTTACCTAAATTGATTATCTATTATTGGGGTGATTTAAGTTGGAAGAAATTTGTTTAAAGTGATTATAACAACATAGAACATTGTGAAAAATTAAACATTGGGTTTAGTATTCATAATATTATATCTATTTGTCATTAATGTATTTATTATATTTCTTTCAAGCACGTTATTCATGCTAGAGTAAAAAATAATTTGTTTTTGAGTCAAAATAAAATTTATTTGTATCATGTCCCATTTGGACATCTAAAAGAAAGAAAATTTTATTTTTATTTTGAGTCATAAGTCCACAAAATGACCAAGTCAACCCTCCATGGACAAGTCATCCTAGCCCTACAAGTGGCACCTATTCGACCCTCCTAGACAACTATATATAAAATACAAGTTCAACCTACTTGGAACTCATTCATTCAACACAATAATGATAATATCTAAACCTAGCGAAGGAGAAGAACAAGCTGAGTCAAAGGAGAGAGAATACAACACAAATATTATAAGAATATTCCCTCTTGACCAAATATTTAACCATTACAAGCTCACATGTGTGGAAGGACAAATTTTATGTGTAATAGGCTGAAAATTTTAAGGTAGTGGCAAGCCAAAATTCAGCCCTAGTTGTAGGTACAAACAATTTGAAGTTTGACCATAGTTGAAGAAGTTTAACCAATGTTGATTTTGAATTTTGTAAGTGACTTGGAGGAGGTTTGAATTGGCATTTTGGTGGAATTTTGGTCTTGGTATCGGATTGGATATCTCTCATTTTGATATGATTCTATAAGGAAAGAATCGTTGGGATTTTCCCTAACTACTAGCCTAATTTTTGGTGTCTCTTATCTCATTGTGATATTTATATTTCTTGAATAATTGAACAATTGTATAATTTATTGATGAAGAAGACATAATAAGGAATAAAAAAAATCTAATATTCACAAGTAATTATCAAGAAGAGAAATTAAGTGTTAAATTATATTGCACTTGGTTTCTCAACACTACATGTATATGAAGAATACAATCTTCATGCAAAGAAAAACCAATAACACTAGATCAAGGATAGGAAGTATTACATCATCGATGCACATAGGGAAATCCAAGATCTCTTTGATAAGTTCTAACCAAGCCCAAAAAATGATCAATTCTAGTAAAAAAGCACGTATTTATTTTCATTAAAGAGAATCTAGCAAGTGATGATCAATTGGTAAGAATGCATCCATGGAACAATGTACCAAAGAGAAAAAATAAACAATTAGAGGAGTTTTTTCATGTATATAAAGAAGTGTTTAGGCGCTGAAAGGGTTACCTCTCTGAAGGAAGTGGAGAATTAAATATAATTGTTGTTTGAATCCCCATTACCAAAAATTACGTTGTATAGAGAACTTGTTCTAAAAGTAGATGAAGTAAAGAAACAATTAACTAACTACTTGAGAATGGAATAATTTATTTTTTATTGCAAAATCTAGCACCTTAGTGCAAAGCCTCACTAAGCAATATATTTTGAGAGAAACAATGGGAGAGTTACCATTTTCACCTTGGAAACTAATCCTCTCATATATATGGTTGGATACAATCCCCACAAGGGAGGCCTCCCCATTAGATCTTAGGAATTAAGTAACCCAAATGATCTTAGGTTAAATATCCCCCAAGGGTTCTACTACAAGATTCACCCAAGGAAAAATATGCAATGATTAGGGCTTTTAGTGTTTTAAGGTGTATTCCAAGAGAGTGAGTTAAAAAGAACCTATGGCTAAATCTAGAGGGATTCATGTGACCTAAAGAAGCTAAAATAGGTTCCCAAACTCATGCAATAAAAAAATTACACTTTGTTGTTATAAACTAGGATATTAATCAACAATTTACAACATGCAAATATTTTATGATATCAATTAAAAAAACAACCCCAAAATCTATGATAAACAAGTGAAATTAAGGTTGACCAACTAGTTAATAAGATAATAAATTACAACAATTTTCAATGTCTAAAAACACATATAAAAACAATGTAAACCATATATGTCAACCCTAATTTATGGCTGAAAATTCATGTAAAATGATATTTCACTTTTCAAGATGAAAGCATGCAATCCCTAACCCTAGGACAATAAGGTCCAATGTAAATAATGTTGAAAAATGAAGTTATAACATAGCTCTAATTTACCATATAAAGCATAAAATGTAAACAAAAATAAGGTTTTATTTTATTTATTTATAAGATTGGCACAAGAGATAAGACTAGTGTCTTTCTCTATCAAGGGTAAATGGAGTCTATGTGTTAAATAAATCTATGGAATGGGACCAATGGAAGTGATTTCAAGGAAAAATAGGTAGACAAACTCATGTTCCTCAATTCTTTAAACCCTGGCATCCTCCTATATTCTTTGGAGATTAAAAAGGATGAACTTAAAACCTAGGTTTCTCAAAAGGTGCTTGATGAAAATATTTTTCAAGGAGATGTCAGAGCCATAAAACATGAGCAAAAAATTGCTGAAATTTTTTGTTAAACCCTAATTCTTAAAAATATATAATCTGGAATAAGATATAATAAATTCGCACATTTCATTAAAGAATCTTCAATAATTTTTGGCTTGAGGGGTCGTGACCCAGGTTCATATTTTATGGATAAACCAACAAACCCTCCAACTACTGGCCCTTTTGGTAGTGATCTTCTTGCGCAAACCAAAGTCTCCCCCGAAGCAGTATGGGGGGGTGCCGGAACCAATTTTCTACACCCTGAGGGATAAATTAATGAAGTGGTCCTCAACACAACCGAATACAAACTTATACCAATTGTAAATATATGTGCGCAACAATATATAATAGAATCACAAAGAATGTGTGGCCTTTACTAGAATAACACAGAGTTGTTGTTCATATTCACGCAGATAAACAGAACAGAACCAGATCTAGATCTTAACAATGAAAATACCTAAGCAAATATATTAAGCATTCATAAAAATATCAAATATCCTTGCACAATCATCAATAAGTAAGACATATAATGTGATATTTAATGGAACATAAGTAGTAAACAACTCAGATGCATAACACAATAAACTTTCCAAAAATTTCCCTTTATATTAGCTTCAGATCTGTCAATAAATACATCAACTTTACCTTACAAAACCCTTCCGCACACATAGCTAGAAAATTCCACACACAGCCAGGACTAGGTCTCCGTTCACATAGCCAGCAGGATCAACCCAACCCAAACAACCCTAATAATTTCCTATAGAAACATAAACATCAATATCATGAACTCAATTCTTACTTAGAACTACTTAGCTTAGACATGATCTATCTATTTATATTCTCCTAGCATGTAGATAATATGGTCTCAAACCATGGTTTGAGGCCCACACTTTACCCTTAAACCCATTTACATCAAAATTGGGGACTTTGATCCACCCCAAAGCCCCTTGAATCCCTTTGCACAACATGCACATACAAAATTATACAAAATTGTATTGAAAATTGTGCCTCAGGGGACCTCGCTCCAACAGGCCCACATCACAAACATGTGACTCATCTCAAGTCACTGAGGTGTATGCTCCTTGATCTTAGCCTGAAGTATGCTGAAAGAATTTTTGAGAGGGAGCGTTGATTCCAAACTTTGCACTGCGGCAACCTATACTCGCTGAACTAATTTTTCGGTGGTAGGCCCTTCAGCGACCATCTTGATTTTGCAATGAGTCAGATAGATGGTCTTTAATGTGGTATCCAGCGTCTGCAAAACTTGAAGCGCTTCTTCTACCCATGGTTGCATACGTTCCTTTAGTAGTTGGTCCTTCCACCGTAGATCTGCAATCTCAGTTTCAATTGTTCTGCACTCTTGTAGACGAGCAAGGAGCTATGTGAGAACCAATGTGGGCATCACTGTTGTAATATTCCTAATTAGCTTATTTCTAATTGGAATATTATATGTTGCTTCTATTTTCAATCTAGAAGAATAAATGGGGTAAGGAGACCCTTGAATCTCTGTAGTAGGAATAAAAAACTTCCAATGTGAATGTGGATCATTTTAGATAGACAAAATAAAGTCACCTTGGGTGTGAAAGGGAGCAATGCATGTGAACTAGATCAAGGTTGACCAAATCAACAACACTACCAAAGAAGAGAGTGGAGCTAGTGGCAACAACACAGTTTTGGAGGAGGAATATTTGCATGGAAGTAACCTCATAAATGAGTGGGGCCAAGGGTGAGGAAGCTCACCAAGAATATAAGGGAAGGGATGGAAGCCATGAGAGGCATTCAGAATATTGTCTATGTTTGAGTCTTATGACTTATTGCATGCTTCAATTGTTTAGTTGGGCTTGCTGTACTGTTTAGTACAAGGGTATTCTCATGCGGGAATTCCCCACTCTTCCTTGGAGGAATTGTTGAAGAAATATGAGAGGAGTATTCTGGGCTTCATTTCCACCATCCAGCATTGGGCCAAGTAGTCATCTTCAGCCAAAATGCAATCTTCTTGAGAAACTGCGTTATTTTTCATGGTGTTGTAGTGGAAGGGTCAAAACCCCTGTTGATGAGCTAGTTTCCTAGTGAAAGGATCAACCTTTCACCCATAAAGCTAGTAAGGAGAAGTTTCAACTATTTATTTGTATTTTCAGCCATATATATGTAGAGCTTCAGTCAGACAATGTGATTCAGCCATAGATCTGTAGTTTATACTTTTTGTATCTCATGCCTTTCAAAGAAACCCTTGTCAGGTTATCTTCAGATTGTGTAAAGAGACTAGATCTCCATTTTTCAGCTCTTTTGAGTAATATATCAGAAAATATATTTGTTTCTATATTTCTATAGCAGAAACCCTCATTCAAATGAGTTGTCACATGCTTTTGAAATTCTGTGTTGCAGTAGTCATGGGGTTTTAGTGTTTTTGGGTTATATTGGGCTTCGGAGATATATTTAACTAAGCTAGAATGATTTTTTATGATCCCCTTGTATATTTGGGTGCTATAATACATAAAATAATGGATCCATGTGCTATTGTTGATTATTATAGCATAATTTTCTGAAAACTACATTTTTGGTGCCTATATTGCTGATTTTACCAAATAAGGATATTACAGTGGTATCGGAGCTCTGATCTTGGCTCAGCTTGTGGGGACAATACATATATAGCCATGGAGGAGAGATAGATCCAAAACTCCTTCTTCAGCCTGTGTAGGACATTTCCAAAGATATCAAGGAGATGAGATTTGAAAGACAGAAGGAATCCCCTAGAGGGTTTCACCATGGAGAAAGCTCCGACACCTCACATTTGTGGTGGGAGCAAACAGTAGCACAACCTTATTCACAATGCTCCACTATGCCCACATTCCTATCTTTGGAAGGTGAGGAAGGAAGGCCCTTTAGGGAAGAAACCCTTGGTGATTATTTTGTATAATATGAATCTCAATCCCGAAGATTCAAAGAACATTTGAACTTTCAAGAGTTATGTTGGATCAAGGATGGTAGGAGATCCTTCAATCACCATAAAAAAGGAGGGTATATGCATAATTCAGATCTACAACGTAATTTGGGCAGGTTCTTTTTGCCCTCTTATGATGGATCACCCAAGTGCACAGCCAAGGCTTGGGTAGAGAAGTTGGACACTTATTTCCAACTCAAAAGAGTTTCTGAAGTGGAGGATATTAAAATAGTAGCGCTGCACCTAGAAGGTGAGGCACATGAGTGGTGGTTCCATGGGTTATCTACACGGGCATGCTAGTATCACTTCATATCTAGACTTCACCAGGAGGTTGGAGGAGATATTTGACCCCAAGGATCCAGAGGCTCACTTTGTTGGGCTAACCAAGCTCAAGAAATTGGGAGATTTAGAAACTTATATCTCTGAGTTTCTGAAGCTTTCAATCATGGTATATTACCTCACTATGAACCGGAGAATATGCATGTTTATTGATGGGATGGTTGAACCATTGCATGGGTTGGTGAAATCCACTAGACCAACTACACTCCAAGAAGCTATGGATAAGGCTAGGGATTTTCCGCATGCCTTACCAAAGGCCAAAGCACCCTTCCAGCAAAATATTTCCTCTTTCCCGAGGGAGAATTAGGAGATGGCATCTCTTGATAATGATCAAAGAGATCTAAGGAAGAAAAAAAAAATTCACTTGTCAGGAGCCATGGGTACCAAACCACCAATGTGTTGCAGAGAAAACATATTGCATTGAGATATTTTCTGATGAGGAGGAGAAGACCAGTGTTGTAGCAGCAGAAGGAGGTGCACCTCCCACAGAAGATGTAGTAAAGGCATTTTCTCCAATTGGAGGGACTCTTGCAGCTTTGAGAGGAGTTCCCAAGTATCTAATCTTGAGAGTTAGGGGCACTATTATGGGATAAAACGTATCAATATTGGTATATAGTGGAGCTACCCATAACTGTATTGATACACAGTTGGTGCAAAGCAGGGGAATTCACATAGAATACTTTAAGGGGTTCTCAGTTTTGGTTCCAGGAGCTAGAACCATGCAGTGTGCCAAATATGTTCCAGCATTAACCATTACTATGGGAACCTACACATTGACATACCACTTCTTTGTGGTTGATATTCCAGACACCAATGTGATATTGGGTGTCAAGTGGTTAATCACCTTAGGGAATGTTACCACTGATTGGGAAACCTTAGAGATGGAGTGGACAGAAAAGGGGAGTGGTAAACATCAGAACATCAAAGGCATATACACCTATCCACCCCAGATTGTCTCAGTCCACAGGATGGAAGAAGATTTGCGCAGAGGGGACATAGAATGGGTAGTGGAACTGTGTTTGTTAGAAGATGGAAGTAAGGATTCATCAGTACATCCATATGTACAATCTATTTTGGATCGATATTCTACATTATTTGGATATATTCCACCTGGGAGACCTCCTAGCCAAGGTTTTGAGCACACTATTGACTTGGAAAAAGGGATCCAGGCAATGATCACCACACCCTATAGGCATCCCGAAGCCTATAGAGATGATATTTAAAAGGCCATTCATGAGCTTTTGGCCTTAGGACATATCTGGACTAGCACTAGTCCTTTTTCCTCTTCAGTGGTCTTGGTGAAGAAGAAAGATGGCACATTGAGAATGTGCATTAATTATAGAGCATTGAACAAAAAGACCATGAAGAATAGATATCCAATTCCCAGGATCAATGAATTGATGGATGAAATAAGAGGGTCCAAGTACTTCTCCAAGATTGATTTGAGATCGGGATATCATCAAATCAAGGTGAGGGATCAACATATCCCCAAGACAACATTCTGATGTCACTATGGGCATTTTGAGTTTTTGGTAATGCCTTTTGGGCTAACAAATGCTCTGGAAACATTCCAATCCTGCATGAACCACATCTTCTGGGGTCACTTGAGGAAGTTTGTATTGGTCTTCTTTGATGACATTCTTATTTATAGTCACACATGGAGGAGAATTTACAACATATTGAGGCAATATTACGCATTCTTGAAGGAGCATCAATTCTATGCTAAGCTCTCCAAGTGTGAGTTTGGGCTCACAGAGATGCTTTAATTGGGCCACATCATTGGAGTGGATGGGGTAAGACTCCATGAAGAAAATATCCACGCTATTAGAGATTGGCCTAAACCAAAGAATGTCACAGAACTTCGGGGGTTTATAGGCATATGTACCTATTACCGAAAGTTTGTAAAAGAGTTCTCTCAACTAGCAGCACCACTCACAGATCTAACCAAGAAGGGAGCTTTTAGTTGGACACCCACAATGCAGAGATCTTTTGATAAGCTCAAGGAGGTGATGAGTAGCTACCCAGTATTGGTCCTACCTGATTTTACCCAACCCTTTGTGTTGGAATGCGATGCTTCAGGGGAAGGCATTGGGGTAGTATTGATGCAAGGGGGACACCCCATAGCTTTTGAAAGCCAGAATTTGTTGCCACATGAGAGACTATACCCCATATATGAGAAGGAGATTCTGGCTATTATGCATGATTTTTCCAAGTCCTAGAAATATTTGGTGGGAAATAGATTGCGAGTGAAGACTAATCATAATAGTCTCCTATTCTTTCTAGAGCAGAAGCAGCTTCAAGAGAGGCAACATAAATGGGTGAGTAAGATCCAAGCATATGACTTTGACATAGAATATGTCAAAGGGAAGAGTAATATAGTGGCAGATTCTCTATCTAGGAGGCAAAAAACGTTGTCCTTGATGAGCATAGATGTAGATTGGAAGGCTTAGTTGTTAGTAGAATAATACAAAGACCACTTTGCATGTGAGATCCTAGATGGAGTGGTGACTGATCTATTACCGAGATCAAGTCTTCTTGACTAGAGATTCTAAGCTCAAGGAGAATATTTTGCAGACATCACATGATTCCCCACTTGCAGGGCATCAAGGACTTGCCAAGACTTATCGGGCTATTTGGGAGAGATTCTCATGGAAGGGTCTCAAGAAGGATGTACTCCAACACATCTAGGAGTGCGTAGTTTTCCAACAAAACAAAGGATAACACAACCATCCTGCAGGATTATTATAGCCACTCCCTATTCCAGATGTGAAATGGGAGAGTATTTCCATGGACTTCATCACTGATCTACCTACAGTCTAGGGTAAGGATTGTATCTTTGTAGTTGTTGATAGACTAACAAAGTATTCACATTTCTTTTCTATTTCTCCATGGTATATTGCTTCATAGGTAGCTGAGCCTTTCTTCAGGGATGTGTTTAGACTCCATGGTCTCCCAAAGACCATAGTCAATGATCGAGATAGCTGCTTCATGGGTGGTTTTGGCAAGAGCTTTTTCGGTTAGTGGGTACTGAGTTGAAACCAAGTACTAGCTATCACCCACAAACCGATGGAAAAACTGAAATAGTGAACAAGTGGTTGGAAGGCTACTTGAGAAACTATGTTTTAGGCCAGCAAAGAGCATGGATGCGTTGGCTCCATTTGTGGGAGTATTGTTACAACACAACTTATCATATGTCCATTGGTATGACCCCATTTTGAGCCCTTTATGGGTATGATGCACTTTCATTTGATGATGTGATGTTTGGGGCAAGAAAAGCTCCTAGAGAAAAGGAGTGGATTCAAGAGATTCAGGATATACTCCGGGCTCTCAAAGACAACATTGCTACAACACAAAACCAATAGAAAATATATGCAGGATAGAGAGGCAGTTTGAGGTAGATGACTTGGTATATCTTCGTCTTCAGCCATATAGACAGTCTACACTCAAGGAGAAAGGAGCTAAGAAGCTCAAACCTCGATTCTATGGACCATACAGGGTGATCCGTCATGTTGGAGAAGTAGCATATGAGCTAGAGCTTCTTGTTGGGAGCAAGATCCATAACATTTTTCATGTCTCATGCCTCAAGAAGGCCATTGGAAAACATGTGGTTGCCACTATGTATCTCCCACCTATTGATGATGAGGGCCATCTAGTTTTGCAACCAGAGGCCATCTTGGATACTCGGGAGAGGCAGCTAAGGAGCAGGGTGATTAAAGAATATCTGATTCGATGGAGGAATCTTCCTGATGAGGATGCCACTTGGGAAGGAGAGAAGATTTTGTAGCATCCTTCTTTACTGTTGCTTGAGTACAAGAAAATTTTGGGAGGGGAGAACTACAATATTCCCAATTAGCTTATTGCTAGTTGGAATATTATATGTTGCTTCTATTTTCAGTCTAGAAGAATAAATGGGGTAAGGAGACCCATTCCACTTTAGTAGGAATAAAACACTTCTAGTGTGAATGTGGATTAGTTTAGATAGACAAAATAAAGTCACCTTGGGTGTGAAATGGAGAAATGCATGTGGACTAGATCAAGGTTGACTAAATCAAAAACACTGCCAAAGAAGAGAGTGGAGCTAGTGGGAACAACACAGTTTTGGAGGAGGAATATTTGCATGGAAGTAACCTCATAAATGAGTGGGGCCAAGGGTGAGGAAGCTCACCAAGAATATAAGGGAATGGATGGCAGCCATGAGAGGCATTCAAAATATTTTCTATGTTTGTGTCTTATGACTTATTGCATGCTTCAACTGTTTAGCTGGGTTTGTTATACTGTTTAGTACAAGGGTATTCTTATGCAGGAATTCCCCACTCTTCCTTGGAGGACTTGTTGAAGAAATCTGAGAGGAGTATTCAGGGCTTCATTTCCACCATCCAACATTGGGCCAAGAAGTCATCTTCAGCCACAGCGCAGTCTTCTTGAGAAATTGCGTTATTTTTCATGGTGTTGTAGTGAAAGGGTCAAAACCCTTGTTGATGAGCTAGTTTCCTAGTGAAAGGATCGGCCTTTCACCCAGAAATATAGTAAGGAGAAGTTTCAGCTATTTCTGTCTTTTCAGCCATATATTTGCAGAGCTTCAGTCAGACAGCGTGATTCAACCATAGATCTACAGTTTATACTTTTTGTATCTCATGCCTTTCAAAGAAACCCTTGTCGGGTTATCTTCAGATTGTGTAAAAGAGATTAGATCTCCATTTTTCAGTTCTTTTGAGTAATATATCAGCAGATCTATTTGTTTCTATATTTATGTAGCAAAAACATTCATTAAAATACATTGTCACATGCTTTTGAAATTCTGTGTTGCAGTAGTCGTGGGGTTTTAGTGTTTTTGGGCTATATTGGGCTTGGGAGATCTGTTTAACTAAGCTAGAATGATTTTTTTATGATCCCCTTGTATATTTGGGTGCTATAATACATAAAATAATGGATCCATGTTCTTTTCTTGATTATTATAGCATAATTTTCTGAAAACTACGTTTTTGGTGCCTATATTGTTGATTTTCCTAAATAGGGATATTACAACTAACCTGATTTCTTCAAATTGCTGCTTTTTATGGTGGAGTGCATCACACAGCTACTGCACTATTGGATGATTTTGGATAGATGTTCAAACACTCATAGCTTCATTAAGAAAATTGTCACATTGTGTGACCGCAACAACAATACTATCTCAAGCCTCATTAACTTCTTCTACTCTCTGTGTGTGAACCTCTGGTGGAATATATGTCTGCAAATTGGTTTGAAGGCATGCAATTTGCTGTTCATACTCTATTCTTACAATTTTCACCTCCGTGTGCGTTGCTTTCACCACAACAACCAATCTATCTAGTTTCTCTACAGGCGCATCTATGGCCAGGACAACTAGAATATCTTGGCAGACTTGGTGGATTTTGGCCTCCAGCACAGGTTTTTGGGCTTCTACTACACAACAAGCTACCTCTTCTATTTTCTACTATTGATGGGTTTGCTCAGCTTGCTGTTGTGCATCCCTCGTCTTCGTATGCATGGTAGCTTCTCTGTACTAGAGCTCGTTTGTGATCATTGAGTTCATAAGGTGGAGCTTGTCTACAGGTAACATAGAAATATTAATGTGCACATCACCTGTTCCTCTAAATTGGAGACATCGGTTGGCATCCATCTAAATAACTGGCAGGGGGATGTGAACAAAGTGTCTATCCCCAAAGGATGGTAGGGAATCTTCTAGAGGTTGTGCACTCGTGACTTGCACGTTGGTCTGACTTGCCTGAATCACACTTTCTTGAAGCTTGCATGCCTATACCTTTAATTCCTGCAAGTCAACTTGTACAAGTTCTAGCGTGGACTTGTACTGAACCTCCATGTCTTTCCAACGATCCTTAGTCACAGATGTGACAATGTTGGATGTTTCATTTAAGTCGTCCTCTGTCAGCGTCATGACCTCCTGCCCTGCCTTTTTGGAACCTTTATGCTTCTTCCACGAACCTCCAGTGGCCTGAGAGCCGTGCTTGGTGCCTTTGGATGTTTCAACTTCGCTTTTCTCCTTTGGCATAGATCCATTTTTTTCAGGCACTGTTGTTGTTTTTACAGTCTCGCTAGTTGTGGTGGGGGTTGCATTTTTTTCTCTTGCTTTCTCTGTAACCTTCTTAGTGACTGGCACTAAAAATTTCTCTGTGGCTGTCGCAGTTACTTTCTCAGTTTATTTCTCTGTCGAAGTGTGCTGCTTCCTTGGGGTAGTTGGTGTTAATTAGGCCGGAAACCATTCTGTTGTCATGCATAGAAAATCATCTTCATTCACCAGGTATGGTAGCTCATACCATACTCCCTTTAAGACACCTTTTGCATGGATATGGATATTATGGAATGTGCCTTTAAAAGCTGCTACCATCTTGTATTGGTCGTACAATGTGGGTGAAAGTCGCGACTTTGACTACAATGCTTGGTTCAAGGTAGCATCATACAGAACCCAGAAAATATTATTTTCTTTTGCGTGCACTAGGTCCAAGGAGTTCCACAAGGTTGTGTAGCGCACAGCTTCGCACATATTAGGCTCAATGTCTGGGAACTGAGTATCTTCTGGGGTTTTTCATCCAATCATCGTAATCAATAAGAGGAGCCAAGAATAATAGAAGGTATTTCCTTCCTCTTGTGCCTCGTGCACAATATCTAAAATTTATTTACAAAGGTAACTACACCAATTGTAAATCACGCCTTTTTCACAGCATCCGTGAGCGCAATCATATGTGCGGGCACCTCCTTGGGTCTGCACTTACGCATCATATTGCATGCCAAGATGATCATTCCAAAGCATACTACAGGGTCATTAATTTCCTCTACTACAAATCCCTGGGTCTTCCTTGTGACATTATACTTCTTCATAATTTTTTTGTCCATGACTTTCTCCTGCGGTTTACCACAAAATTCAGCAATAAGGTCGACCCGCTTAGCAGGTAGACTTGTGATTCTGTGGATTAATTCCACGTCAATGGGGATGCACTCTCCCAACCAGAGCGCATCATCATGAACTAAGGCCAACAAATTTCTAACACATATATCATTTATAGGACTGCGCCCAAAATGAGGGATCTTCAACAAATTAAGCAGGCCTTCCTTATGTAGACCTAACACCCCCCTTTTTGGCTCGAGGTACACAACACCTCCTTCATAAGTGACCCGATCCAAGTATAGCCCTAGCGCAAGCTCCGGGAACTTCTCAACATCCACGATGTCCCAATCGTCAAATATTAACTGCAAAATATTTTCGAACATGTACCCTTCCATTGGGACATTCTCAGGGATCAGGGGTATTTGGATACCTGAGCGCACCTTATCCAAGTCCTTAGGCACTTTTACAGATGGTTTGCGTGACACAATGTAGTTTGGCAGCTGCGAGAATGGGGCCACTTAGACCACATCCCTTCTTCTTTAATGGTTTATGGGACTTTTTCCATGGGTGTTTTCATCTTCTCTCCCACTGAAGGGCATGGTCTTGGGGTCTTCTCTCAGGGAGATTTGCGCATTGCAGAGGATTTCCCCTTCTTAGTTTTAGAATGTGCATGTGTTTCCATAATGGGCACTTCAGGCGCAACAGGCTCATCACCTGGGCTTGTGGCTGTCATCTTTTCAAGAATAGCGTAACCCAGCCCTGCTCAACGCAATGCATTCTCAAACCTTGGATCCAAGCCAGACATAGACACAATAAATACGATGGCAATCAAAGAGCTCAAAGCACAAAAATCACTTAGAACGCAAAGGGAACTATTGCGACCCCCTACATTAGGGGAATTTTGAGGTCTAAAATGGGCCTCCTAAGGAAATTATAAAATAATAGTGGAAAAAATCAAATAAGATTTGATGACATCATCAAATTTTAGAGGGAAAAATGAAAAAACTATTTTTTCAATTCATATTTTCAACTTATCTCCCAAAGTTTTTACTCAAATTTTGAGCGGGAGTACTCATTGGATGCGGAATTTAATTCCTCATCCAAGGAGTACCCATGTTGCATACTTTCGATGGGTGCTACTACACGAAAAATGAGAAATACATAAAAAAAACGTGATTACAATCACGTTTTTTATGTATTTCTCATTTTTCGTGTAGTAGAGTTCATCAAAAGTATGCAACATGGGTACTCCTTGGATGAGGAATTAAATTTTTCATCCAACGAGTACTCCCACTCGAAATTTGAGTAAACATTTTGGGAGATAAGTTGAAAATACGAGTTGAAAAAGTAGTTTTATTATTTTATTATTTTTTAATATTTTTACCTTTTTATTTAAAAAATGGTAAATCATCCCCCATGGTTGACATCATCATCTTGAATCCTATTGGTTGTTATAAAGTTTATTTTTGTTGTAAATTTTTCTTAGGAGGCCCATTTTAGACCTCAAAATTCCCCTAATGGGTCATACTTATACTTGTGGCGCGTCTTCAACGACTTCTTGTGCATTAATGAAGCTCCATTACTTAAAAAATGGTCCCAAATATGGAAAAATCCCTTCATTAAATGCATCCTAGATGCTCCCAAAAACAGTAATAAATCTGTCTTATCCAATTTTACTATTCCAATGACTAGTTTTTGACACCTTTGTGGCCCAGTCAACCTCCTCGTGCAGATACCGCACACGCGTCACACCATACTACGCATTCGCCATCCCATCCATGCAGGTCTGATACTCTAGCCATATAGTCATTTGGTAGGCATAAGGTCATCCATGTATGGATTCAGATGACTTCCATTAACATATCCAAGAAGGTATTCACCGTTCAATATGGCCAAGCGCACTGCTCCGCCATCAGTGATTTCCTTAACAACATAGGGCCCTAGCCAATGCATCTTCAATTTTCCTGGGTGGTGTGCAAACTTGCTATCATATAGTAAGACCAAATCATCCTCCTTGAACACCTTTTGCCTGATATGCCTGTCATGCCAGGTTTTTTTGTGTGCCTTTTGAACTTGTTGGTGATAATTTACAATAAAACAATCTTCTTCTAGAGTAACCAACTGCGACAACCGGTCTTCTAGAGCATCTTCTTCATCCATATTGGTAAATGCTGCGATGTGCAGACTAGGAACAATAAACCCCATGGGCAACATAGCCTCTTACCCATATACCATTATGAAGGTGTCCTTCCAATCAATTTCTTACAAGTAGTCTGATATGCCCAGAGAACTGCAGGCACTTGCTAATCCCAATCATTTTTATTATCATTGCATACCTTAGTGAGTGTGGTCTCCAAGATCTTATTGAAAGCTTCAACTATGCCATTTTCTTGAGGATGATAAGGAGTGATCTTCTGATGATGCATCTTGAATTATTCTGTCAATTATTCAATGGTGTCATTTACAAAATGCGTACCCTGATCACTTATCAGAATCTTAAGACAAAAAAACTGAGCCATTGTATTCTCAAAAATAAAAACGCAGCTATATCAGTAGTACAATCCCTCACTGGTTTGGCTCTAGCCCATCTGGTTACATAATCTATCACAGTGATGATGTAGCATGCACCACTCTTCCTTCCTAGAGGACTAATAGGTCCCACAAAATATATAGCCCATTTCTCAAAAGCTTGCAACACCATTTGCGGATTCAAAGGCATCTCGTCTCTGCACAAAGGCTTTCCTATCCTCTAACAAACATCACATGCACAGAAATGTGCATAGGCATCATTGTGTAATATGGACCACCATAACCCAACTTGCAAAATCTTCTGCGCAGTGGCCTTACCTGCATAATGACCACCAAAAACCCCTCCATGAGCTTCATTTGTAATTGCATGTCTTTCATATTCCAGGACATACCTTCACAGGACCTCATCCGCACCCATTTTGCACAATTGTCCAGCAATAATGGTGAAGTATACTGCATGTGCCACAAGTTATTTCTTTTGTTGAACTTTATACTCCCTAGGCACGCGTCCAGAAGTCAAAACCTGAATGATATTATGGAAATTCACGTCAACCACCTTTATCGCAAACAACTACACATAAGGCAATCCATCATGTATATTTGTAGGTTCCTCTCCTATTTCAACACGTGACAGATGGTCTAGCCCAGTATTCAATATTCCTGGTTTCACCATAATTTCAAAATCATATTCCTGGAATAACAACAACCATCTACAGATATTCCCCCCCAACACAGGCTTGTTGACTAGGTACTTCAAAGCAGAATGATCAGTGAACATTTTAAAGTGACCTCCTAACATATAGTGGAAGAATTTCTGCAGTGCATACACCATTGGTAGCATAACTGTATATTGGAAGGATCCCCATTAATTAGCATAAGTGGTCTTACTCCTATCTTCTGGCGGAAGCCTGATCTGATGATATCCTTAAAACCCATCTGTAAAATAATATGATTCTTGACCTCCAACATTATCCAAAATTTCATCTGAGAATGGAGTTGGGAGTGGATCATGCACACGAGCATCATTTAGTTTGGGCAGATCAACACAGATTTTGATTTATCCCTTGGTATTCTTATCTTGCACAACCATTGGACTTGCCCGGTCAGATTATTCCACAGGTTCAATGATGCTTGTTGCCACCATTTTTTCCAACTCTTCTTTCACCTTCTGCTTATATCTTGAGTTCAGCCTGTATGGGCATTTTTTTATTGGGCGTGCATCAGGATTCAATGTGATTTTCATCACTCCAAGTTCTCCTATGATTCCTTTCAACTCTAAAAACTTTGTAGGGAAAAAATATTAATATTTTGTCAACAAGTTAGCAACATTTCCTACTGTATCATCATCCCAGTAGTCTCCAATATTTGCTAACTTAGGTTGTTCTTCAGTTCCAATACTCACCCGTCTTAGCTTTAAAGGCTTTGTCACATCCAATGAGGTGATTAAGCGCCCAACTACTGCGCATTTTCCCTTAGATTCAGGGATCATGATATTCCTTGGATCCTCATAATTTTCTTCCACTATCAAGTTTCTACAATTCACAGTGGCTTTCATCTGCGCGTACCAAGTTGGTGGTGTGCACTCAATTACAGGCTTTGTGATATCAAAGATTACTTCTTGAATATTATTCAAAGCTTGACCAATTGTATTAATATCCAATTTCAAAGCTAAATGTAAGAATAAAACTCTCAATCATCGTAAACCATTCATTAGTGCCTCTCCACAGCTCTGTCTCCAAGTACCATTCAGTAGGCACTTTTCCCAACGTGTGAATAAAAATATGGACCCATTCAGGTCTTGGTTCTAAACCCCATACTTGATGCCATTTTGCAAAATCTCTGTGTGGATCCTCTTTTCCAAAGTACACATATTCCTTTTTAATAATTGGACATTCGAACCACAGCCTCATCGTGCGCGCACACTCCTCCCAGTTGCCCATATTCTCCTTATGATTTTCCCACCATCTAGTTGGAGTAGCGCGCAAGCCAATATACAAAGCATGGAATCTATATTATTCAGGAAAAATCCTCTCAAGCTCTCCTAGAAATATGTTTACATCATTCGAGCCATCATAGTACAGTAAATCACGTACCTCAGATGTTATACAACGCAGAGATCGGGTCACACGATTACAACGCAACACCTCATGCAATTGGTTTTTCCAATTTTCTAGTTCTTCATCAGAGTTTGAAAAACAAGAGTTATCCTTCTCCCACTTAAGATTCCCATCCGTTGTTGGATTAATCCAGTCTTCTTCACGCAAAGTTATCTTGTAGATTTTATTGATCTTGTCCTTAGTGCGCACTGGTTCAATATAGCTTTGGCCTTCTATAGGATCTAGAGGAATGATTACCCTGGCTCCATTGCTTTCAAATTCCATCCTCCTTCTCTTCAGATTGATAACATCAGCCATGTCAATGGCCCAATCCAATCCTAGAAGCGCAGGATAGGGATTAGTATCATCTACAATTTGTATGACTTCAAAGTCTACCCTCACCTTAGCACCCTCTATATTGACCACAACTTGTGACAACCTCCTTAAAGGAATAATATTATGTTGATTGGCCATGCGTATTTGGATAGTATACCACTCCAGCTTTGGCTCTTCCATGCGCTACCATGTTTTATTAGGTAGAACATTAGAATCTGATCCTAAATCTAAAATAACTTGGTCCATTTCATAAGCACTAATCTGCGCAATCACACACATTTCCCTACTCGTTTTATTCTTATTCTTGTATATTTTGTTGACCGCTTGTTGTTCTACCATGGGATGTTCTTTCTCTACGCAATTATCTATCAATGCCTACAGGTTTTTGACTGCCTTCTTGTTGCGCAGTAACTTTATACATGCTTGTAGAAATGGTTTAATCTCCTCATATCCTCTTGCTTCCTTCATTTTTCTACTAGATGTTGATGTACTTCCTTCTGCAAATTATTTCCATGCTTCAATAAAGGTCTCTTTTGCGCATGAAGATTAAAGCCTTCTTTCCTTTGTCTTCATTGGTAGCTACACCACTCCTAGTAACCACATTCACACTAGATTCTTCCTCACGATTTTTTGCGCGAACCATATGAATATTTTGTGTCAGGGTTTGCGTCTTCTTTTCCCACATTTTAGCAATAAAGACATCACAATATTCTATAACGTGATCAAATTGTCTACAATACCTACAAGATTCAGACAGTCGCATGAATAATGGAAAACATCTCCACAGTTATAGAAAATGACTTGTCCTCTTCCTTGCCCAACTGATCCACCTCCTCAGCCTCTTCCTCTACCTTGGAATCTTTTGCGCCCAAAAGGGGATGATGGTGATGCAGGCTCAACATGCATTCTATATATCTCTGCTTTATCCAACATCATATCATAGGTACGCAAATGCTTCTCATCATGCCCTAACAACAAACAGAAATTGCAAAATAGCAGCTTCAAGTCAGGCTGATATTTTGCGATCCTTGGGCAAGAATCTGTGTCATGTAATCCAACAGTTTGACAGATAGTGCACCGCACGATATTCTTCAATAAACTAGGACCTCCACCATTCATTTAATTATTGAAGACATGAAACTTTTCGTTATGGTGTCCAGAAGCTTTACATTTTATACACCACACCTCTGTGAATACTTCCTTACCCTTGTCCTTGCACAAACTTTGAATTTCTAGATGCATGGCTTCTATTTGATTATGAATCTCTTGAGTTCCCAACGTAATACATGTTTGGGTAGCCTCTAGTTTTGTTGCGACCTCCACAACCTCGTCTTGTGTGGAAATCTTTTGCTAACCTAATGGCTGGCGCAGATGTGGGACAAAACATAGCGATGAACCATTCCTTATGCTGAGTATCATCAATAACAAATCCACCATCTCTGATGGTGCGCTTTAACCTTTGATTGGCCTCCCATACATATTCATTAGGCTCCTGACAAATATCCTTCATTTCTGTCACCAGTTGCACATATGACTTCGGCTTCTTAAATTTTTATTTTAGGGTAATTTCTTCCAAGGTAGCATTAGGGTTTGATTGAGGATACCAATTGAACGAATATAATGTGCGATCTTGGAATGCAGTATCCAACTACACTTTTCTAATTTCAATATTTTCAACTTGTTGAGCTTGCCATACAGCCTTAGTCACAAACAAGAAATGATCAATATCCTCATTTCTAATGCCTATGAAATTAGGTAGCTTCATTGATGCAACCATGTCTACTTCAGGGGGAGGTGGAGGTGGTGGTGGAGATGGACTACGTGATAGAGTGGGTGACCTGTGATGTGAGTTTAGAAGTGGAGTGGATGGAGTGGGAAACAAACTCAAGGGTTTTTGGTGTGATGAAATTTCTTCTTCAGAGTCACTTGAGCTAACAATTTCTGGTTTAGGTTCACTATCAGATCTAGGCTTCAGAGGGCTATAAATATTTTTTTTTTAAGAAACTTTGCGGTAAATTCTTCCACTGCGCATAGTTGGACCTATTTGATGCATTCAAGTAGTATGTTCGCATAGACAACCTCGTTCACACAATAACATTTTCAACAATAATTTCAATGAGCGCATGAACTTACCTCTAGGGCCTTTGAAAAATATTCTTTCTGCTTTTAGAATATGAAACAAATTGATCAACATAAAATTAAATCACAAATCCTCCCAAGAGGCAATCAATCCAATGATCTATCGCATGGGTGATCTTATTATCAAATGTCTCTACTTGCTGGATCAATTCAGGAGTCCACTCAGTGACTATGCCATCTTTTATGCAGTGATGGAATTCAGCAAAGTGAAATAACCACTCATGTAGTTCATGCACAAAGGAACAAAACTTCTGTATAAATATATTTCTGTACCCACTGTTCATCATACAAATTAGTAGTTTTGTTCTCTTGGAGTGAAAATTCAAGGATCTTTCTATCCAGCCAATCTTGTAATTTGTTTTGTGACGGATGCCACAACATCAAATATCCCTCAAAATGATCCTGGTCCCAACAACGAAACCATTTATTGGCTTGAGGGGTCCTGACCCAGGTACAGAGTTTGTGGATAAACCAACAAACCCTCCAACCACTGGCCCTTTCGGCAGTGATCTGCTTGCGCATACCAAAGTCTTACCCGAAGCAGTATGGGGGGGTGCTGGAACTAGGTTTCTACACCTTGAGGGAGAAATTAATGAAGTGGTCCTCAACAAAACCAAATAAAAAATTATACCAATTGTAAACAGAGGGGCGCAAAAATATATAACAAAATCACAGAGAATGTGAAATCTTTACTAGAATAACATAGAGTTGTTGTTTTCCTTTGCACAGATAAATAGAAAAAAACTAGATCCATATATTAAAAATGCAAATGCTTAAGCATATCTTTTAAGAATTCATAAACATATCAAATATCCTTGCACAATCATCAATAAGTAAGAAAGAGAATGCAATCTTTAACAAAAAATTAGCAGTAAACAACTTAGATGCATAACAAAGTAAAATTGCCAAAAATTTCCCTTTCTATTAGCTTCAGATCTCTCAATCAATGCATCAACTTTCCCTTACAAAACCCTTCCGCGCACACGTCCAGCGCATTCCACACACAGCCAAGACTAGGTCTCTGTGCACACAGCCAACAGGAGCCTTTCAACCCAACCCAAACAACCCTTACAATGTCTTAAAGATGCATAAACATCAATATCATGAACTCATTTCTTACTTAGAACTACTTATCTTAGACATGATCTATTTATTTATATTCGCCTAGAGTGCAAATGCTATGGTCTCAAACCATGGTTTGAGGCCCACAGTTTACCCTTAAACCCATTTACATCAAAATTGGGGACTTTGATCCACCCTAAAGCCCCTTGACTCCCTTTTCACAATTCACACATACAAAGTTATACAAAATTGTATTGAAAATTGTGCCTCAGGGGACCTCGCTCCAATAATAATCATCCAAGAGAGAGAACCATCCAACAAAATATCCTCCCCAAGAAAATTTTCTCAACTAGTTCTCCATAGCACACACGAGAGATTAGAGTAACTAGTGCACATTTATCTCCAAGTGTGCCAATCATATTAAGAGAATTCAAGCTCCCTTTATTTATATCAGGGAAACTAAGTTGAATTTAAATAATTGTAGACTAAAAGCCCTAAAATAATATTTAATTGTGATTACAATTTGGATAGTTCACAAACCAACCCCCCCAAGATAAATAAATCAATAATAAACATAAATATAAGACTCACTTAATGCACACATGAGTTGAAAAACCTCCAAGGGTGATGGCGTACTCCAAAATGCATGTCTCTCATAAAAATATATAATGGATGGCTGAAAAGGGTGCATCTCATCCAGAATGTTATATCTCCTCATCAAATGGTGCCTAATCATCAAGCAAGTCCCCCTCACCAAAACATCACCCTCAAACAATCCCACACCATCAATCCAATCATCATGAAGGGGGCATGATAGACCTAGGGCATGAACTCATTGTTCAAAGCATTGTATTCTCCTCTCTAGAGGGGTCCCATTACATAATCATAATTAAAACCCCTAAAAAATAGTAAATGTACATCACTTAGGTGCAATTCTAGCATAGGGACATCTTGTAAACTCTAGGGTACGCTGTCCCTTAGGAAATGTCTTGGATTTGGAGTGTAGTGTTCTTGGTTCTGGAGGGAGATAAGAGTATCATCAACTCTACTATGGCATTCCAAGGTCAACTTTCTCAATAAGTAGTCAATTTTTTAGGTCAAAGTTCCTAGTGGAATAATCAAGTGGGGTTGGACATAACATTTATCATCAACTCCTGACACATAAAATTTATGATCAACTATTCATCATAACTCTGGTCAACACCACTTACCCTGCTGGTCAGTACTCCTAACCTAGACTAGTCTTAGTCACCATCCTGGTCAATCTCTTTGAATTGTGGTGAAACTCCAAAGGCCACACAATACTTGAGAAACTAGGATCGATGCTAAATGAGCTCCTCATCCAATATGGAGAGACTGAGCATGTTGCCAAAAGCCACACACTCAACTAAGTGGTCTTGGGATTCTAGGACTATTATTCCCAACTAATCAACACCTTTGGCATAGAAATAATAATTTTCCTCTACTAAACGATTCTCCCAATTTGGTTAATAAATTTAACATAGGAAGAAGGATTTTCCATGATTTTATCATATTAAAACTCTCTCTTACTGAGAGGTGTAGGATCATTCTTTATAATAATGATTTTCCTCTGATGCTACTGTCTCATCAATCCCTATTGCTAAGAGAGACATGCTTAATCATTCCAAGCTTGTTCTAGGACAATCTGCTTGATAATATTGGAGACATACTACTCTCTTCTTGTACCACATCTTGGTACTAGATCTCAAGGTGCCTCAACTTGTCATCATGCTATCATCTACACCTTATCAAACAATCCCAAAATCAACTTCTAAAGCCGCATCGATACAATACAAACTTCATGGGATGCGATATACTCTACTTCTCCATCGTTGAGTGTGACATATTTCTACTTCCTTCTTGTACAAGAAATTATAGCAAAGCTCAAACTGAATCATCCTTTTGAAGTACTCTTTCTGTCATTGGCACTCCTTGCCTTGTCAAAATGTTTATATCCCTACAGTTGTACATCACTATTTGAGTCATATTTAAGATCATAATTGGTTGTGCCAGGACTAATTGTACCATGTTGGTACTCCAACATGTTTCCATTGATGCTATAATGCATTTTTGTTGGTTGGAATTGATGTCAAACTACTTGTAGTGGCTCTCACGATGCAGATGTTTGATGTTCTACCAGGTTGTTGGTCCAATAATACCTCATGATCCAGGTAGTGGTTTGGTAATCTTGTCGATTGTAGAGATGTTGATGTTCTTGGTGCTTGCAGGTGTATGGAACAATGTTTCAAGGTTTTCTCTAAAGATGAGTTGCAATGAATCTACACAATGAGTTCAAGAAGCCCATGTTATGAGATACCGTAGATGTCTAGTTGAAGAATATTTTTTGAGGTGAACAACTATTGCTGAGGTTTTTTTGATACTTTTCATGGACATTTTAACATATCTTACTGATGATGAATAAATAATGGAAGAATATTGGGCAGGTTCAGAGCAAGAAAACTTTGAGTTTTCCCATCCTTTGCCCCAACCGCACCCATGTAGGCTTATGTATGTGGTTAAAAGGCTCAAACCGCATGGATAGAAGTTTGTGCATTCGGTTTTAATATTCATTAGGTAATTATGTGTGTGTGATTGTTGATTGAACTATAAATATCTCCAAATTCATCGCACATCTTAGTAATTCCGTGTGTTCGACACCAAGGTAATTTCTCAAGGTTTTGTAAAGAATTTTCTATTGACTTAATCAATAACAAAAGTAAGTGTTAAAAGCATGAACACGTTAATTAAGTAAGTAGTGGAGAAGATGGAGAAAAGTGTTAAATATATGAGAAACTCTATCATTTTTGGGTTACACATTGCACATATTGGAAAGTATATGTCTATGTAGAGCCAAGTGGTAAAAATTCTATAGTAGAAGAATATTTAGAGGAAAATGGTAGTGTTCAGAGCATAGGAAAATGCATGGAAAGGCCAACATTGGTGATTGAGTGGCATAGTTCAATTTTCTAGAAATGGAAATTTGCAGTAGTTGTAGCAGAGATAAACCTAAACCATAATATGTTTATAAATTATCGACGGATGAGAAAATTTCAGATCATGTTTTGGTTGCATAGATTCAAAGCTTGATGGAAAAGGTGATGAGAATAGTGTAGCTTATTGTTTATATGGCTGAATTATTTGTGTTTGCAGGGCCAAGAATTTGCATGTAAGGTTGCAGGAGTGTTTCATGTTTCATATGGTTATTTTAGATTGCATGATTGAGTTTTTGCATCTAGATTATTTGCAGCTAATGTATTGAGGCAGTGTGAGTTGAGGATGGTGTGTCGATGTGAGAGAGAGCCATGTATTAAGTTGATTGGCAGCTAATGTATTTGTAGAGTTTTTGACAGTGCAATGATTGATGCATTGTTTGAGCAGAAAGTTTTGTCTTCTATTGCAAGTTTTTGATTATGTGCTATGAAGATATTGTTGTTGTTATGTTCATGTTGAGAAGCTCAAGGGTTCTAGTTTGAAATGCATTAAATGTGAACCACAAAGAGAAGTGGAATGGTAGTTCTGAAAAAACAAGTATTGAGAACATATTTCTTCATAAGTCCAATGGGATTTGGGCGAGGCTCATTGGTCGTGGAGGATTCCAACGGATGGTGGTATGTAGAGTCGTGAGATAAAGATCAGAGTTCCTTACATATAGTTTCAAGTTGTATATTCTATGTAATGATTTTCTTTACATATAATAAAATATATTGAGCAAGGTCGCAGCAACAAAGGTGGTTTTTGACCCAGAGGAGGTTTTCCACTAGTTTTCCCATGTCCATATGTCATGAGATGATTTGTGTTTCATTTTGAATGTTTACATTATATTTTATGGCTTTTATTTTCTAATACTTATTGAAGTTTCATGTCCAAATATATTTATTATATGCTTGGTTATTAAGTGTTTAATATATTGGAGAAAAAGTTATAAATTTGGGTAATTTATATCACTACTAAAGCACCCCCCCACCCCCCCCCCCTCAATAGTGACCCTGGTTTCCAAAAATTGGTATCATATCCTCATTCCTTCTAGTGCAACTTCACTCCTGGAAGTTTTATCATGGGTAACCAGGGAATATTTTCAGCAGATGGAGTTCCTATTCTACATGGACCAGATTATATGCTTTGGAAGGTGAAATTTGAAGCATACCTTTCAACTCTTTATGTGAATATTTTTCTTTCAATTGAATATGGTATGCATGATGACTTTAACGACAAATCCAAGAGGATAATTTTAAAATTATTATCATATCATGATGTAGCTAAAGTGAGATACTACATGACTATAAAAGAAATCATGGACAAGATTCATAGTTTGTATGGAAGAGAAGGGTTTCAAGATTCAGAAATTGTTGAAGAAACCAATTTAATTCTTGAAGAGAAAGAGAATGATAAATAAGAATCCACATTCATAACAGTAGTAGATCCAATTTTCTCTCAAGGAGATAGTGAGAGAAACCGTGAGAGTAATGACATGAAAATAATTTATCTAAAGATTCAACATGAAGAAGTGATCAAGACAAATGAGATATTGTCAAATCAGTTGCAAGAATGAGAGGCCTATTGCGAAATATTATAAATGGAATTAGCCTCTTTGATATATGAGCTTGAAAAGGAAAATAATAAGCTATCCCAGTATGGAAAGTTGGAGAAAAGCACCAGAATTTTGGATGAAATCCTTGCCAGTCAAAGATCTCCTCTTATCAAAACAAAATTGGGTTTTGAAGGAAAATCATGCCTTGTGAAGAAAAAGTAGAAAGTGGAGGACAACCATGTAGTAGACAATCACAAGTCCACCACCATTTAATTCAATCAAGGCCCTAGGAAGCAACATCATAAAAAAAAACCAGAGAAGAAAAAAATTTATTAGCGGAAGCAAAGGAAAGCAAATCACATCCACAACATGCAAAATTTCAAAAGAGTAAGGAAGAAACCAAGTATGTATGGTCCTGTAAATCACAACCCAAGGTATCAAAGTTTATTTTATGGGTATTTTTTTTCTTGCTATCATTATGGACATCGTGCTATAGAATGTAAATATTTTGCAAGAAAACAAAGATTTTTGGATAGCCATTGTTTCGAGTGTGGAAAACATGACCACAAAGCTCTATCTTGCAGATATGACATGACCCAACATAGAAAAGAAGCAAGCCCATTGTTAAATACAAAGACGATATGGAGGAGAAAATTTGAGTTGCAAAGAAGTAGTTCTCCAAAGGATGTCTTGGAAGGAAACATTGTTTTGCGGAAAGATAATCTACTCAAGGGGAGTATATCTTTGTTTTGTGCCCAATAGGATATCGCTTCAAGAGAAGCCAAAACATAATATATGCATGAAACTAAGAGAATACATTTTTATTATCATGCATCTAAATGTTTTAGGTCCACAAGATTAGTTTGAGGCATAGAAGGAGAGCACATGAGTCTAGGGGGATTTAATATACAAGGGCTTGGAGGTTTATCTATTTATCATCTTATGTTTGATAATGATTTAAACCGTATTATAAAATTATTATTTATATATCCTTGCATACCATCAAAATTTTATGCAAAAATAAACCATTGTTGATGGAGAAGTGGCATATGCTTAGGGGGAGTTTGATATTGGTTTATGATTTGCATGTATAACACTTATATAATGCATGATGTTATGTATTCCATGGAAATTTTTTGTGATGGTTTGAGTGAATGGTGTTATTCACATTGAAACCATCACCCATTTTACTTATTTAGATATTCATATTTCACATAAGGAAGGGTCATTGATGCATGCATTTGTTTTAGAGAGTTGTTGGTCAGTCTTGTGAATTGTTTGATGATAATTGTTACGTCAATTGTATTGGTACTAAGTCCTTGTGATTTTTTTATGGATTGTGGTTAAGAGTACATTGCATGTGCATCAACATAAATTATGTATCTCACATTTTATTATCATGAAGTCATGTATCTAATTTTCATATCATGTTTTCATAAGATTGAGTTGTTTTACTTCTTCCATGTCATGCAAAGTTGAGTCAAGATCCAAGTACTCAAGTGTCTAAGTTTGAATCTTGTTCATGAGGATCTTATCTTGAATACTACCACATGTACATGTTGATGATGATGATGATTGTGCTTGCTTGTGCACATATGATATCAAGAGATCATGGATGAAGTTTGTATTGCATATTCCTCACCTTGTTGATGGTCATATTATTCCTAGAGGTTGTGCTA
The DNA here is from genome assembly GCA_034641835.2 of Pinus albicaulis. NCBI lineage: Eukaryota > Viridiplantae > Streptophyta > Pinopsida > Pinales > Pinaceae > Pinus > Pinus albicaulis. The sequence goes on along the minus strand of CM076569.1, from coordinate 237,556,006 downwards.
CATAAACATTGTTGCATGATTATTTTTGTTGATTTTATTTGAGGATTAATTGCATATGGTGTTCAATGCATTATTGTTATCAGATCATATTATTGAAGTTGATTCATTGATGATATTATTTCTCATGATGCATGTGTTCTGTTGGTGCTGGCTAAATCAAGGTTGTGTTTATGGCATATACATGTTTTTTCATATGATAATTTCCTAATGATTAGAAGCTTGTTGTTGCTTGCTCTTTAACTGGAGGTTATAGTGTTGATTGGTCCATGTGGATGTATAATAGTATTTTGCTACTTATTTATATATATTTATGGATAATTTCTGTTATAGTTCATTCTTGGAGGCTTTTGATGTTGGTGCCGCTATCTATTGATGTTGTGGATTGCTAGTTCATGACATGTGTTGAGAATGTTTTGGAGAGAGTTATGTATAATCCTTTTGGCACACAATTGTTCATTTATAAAACTTGATCATGGGTTGTTGCTTACATTATAGCTTTGAACTATCATAATGAGGCCCTCTATTATCATTTCTTATTTTTAATGTGTTGGGTGACATGATTCATGAATTGTGAGTCATGGGTTATAATATGTGTGGTCACGAGTCAAGATTGTCTTAAGAGAGAGAGAAACTTGAGAGTCATATAAGACTTGTTTCAGCTATTATATGCTATGTCTTGCAGCCATGTATGGGCTTTTAGAATCATCATTTACCCTTGCAATATCATGTATCACTTTTGAGTCATTGGTGGAGTCATATGAGTGATGTTCATGTATAAGTGAGGAGTCATATTTCAGCTTTGAGGAAGAATTGTACAGTAAAATTCTATCATTCTTGTAGCCATGTAATAGGCATGTGAATCTTTGTACTTTAATTGCATATATTTGGTTCATGGTCCTTGGTTCTCTTGAATTAGCCTCCTACATATGGCGTGGAGGAAATGCTTGTTGCAGAAGTATTTTTTTCAGCAACTTCGATGAGACATTTGCAACCTCTTATACATCATCAAGAGGAGTATATTCAGTGAGAAAAGGCATGATGATGGCATGATTGCTCACTTATCAGAGAGGGAGAGAGATAATTTTGTTTCCCACTCCATATTGCTCTTGATTTTTTATGGTATGTTGTTGTTACTTGAGCAGAGGTGTTATGATCATGCTCGTTGTTATGTATGTGTTGATACCGTGCCTTGGTGAATGCATAATGATTGATGATGATATTTCCACTCATTGAGATTAGGAGAGAGTGCTCCTCCTCATGATATATTTATGTTGATTCTTATCATATGTTGTTGTTGTTTTGATTAGAGAGTGATATTAATAGATATGGAGTTGTTAACTCAGTTTGTTGCTACTAGGGTGCATATATTTGTTTCTACTAAGGTGATATTGTTGTTTCTTATTCTGGAGAGAGTGAGTTATTGTTGTTGCCTCTTTTCATGCACTCATAGAGGAGTGAGAGTGTTTTTTTCTTGGAGATATATTGTGGAAAAGTCCAACTAAGTGTTCAAGGGGACTTATTATCTATTCAACTATGTAGCCCCTATTTGTTCAATATAATGTTGGTGTCTTGACTTTTTCCATTGATGTCAAAAGGGGAGATAGTGAGGAGTTCATTTATTTAGAGGTTTCTTAGATGGTTCAGTTGGGGTTTCCATCAATGAAAAAGGGGGATGTTGATGGAATTGATGTTGTGATGCATTTTTGTTTGTTGGCATTGATGTCAACATACTTGTAGTGGCTCTCATTATGCAACTGTTTGATGGTATACTAGGTGGTTGGTCAACTAGGTCCTCATGATCCATGCATCTGTTTGGTCATCTTGTTGTTTGCAGAGATGTTTATGTTCTTGGTACTTTCAGGTGTATGGAACAATGTCTTAAGTTTGTAATCTGAAGTTGAGTTACATTGAAGTTGCACAATGAGTTAAAGAATCTCATGTTACGAGATGATATAAATGTATAGTTGAAGAAGGTTTGTTGAGGTGTTTTTGAGACTTGTCATGGTTTGAACAGATCTTACTAATGATGATAAAATAGTGGAAGAAGATTGGGGAGGTTCTGAGCAAGAAAAAATTGAGTTTTCCCATCCTTTGCCCCAACCACACCCATTAAATCTTATGCATGTGGTTGAAAGGATCCAACTACATGGAGACAAGCTTGTGCATGTGGTTGCAGTCCTAATCAGGTAATTCTGTGTGTGCAATTTTGGATTGAACTAGAAAGACCTTTAGATTCCTCGCGCATCTTAGTAATTCCACGTGTTTTACACCAAGGTAATTGCACAATTTTTTGTAAATAATTTTCTATTAAATTAATCAACAAAAAAGTAAGTGTTTAAGGTGTGAGCACATTGATCAAGCATGTAGTGGAGAATATGGATCAAATTGTTAATAGATGAGAAGCTCTATCATTTTTGGGTTACATAGTGCACATATTGGAGAGAAGATGTATGTGTAGAGCCAATATGTAGAAATTATACAGTAGAAGAATATTTAGAGGAAAGTGGTAGTGTTTAGAGCATAGGAAGATGGATGAAGAGGCCAACATTTGTGATTGAGTCACATAGTTCTATTTGTTGGAAATGAAAAAATTTGCAGCAGTTGTAGCAGAAATAAATCTAAACCAAAATATGTTGATCAATGATTGATGGTTGAGAAAAATTCAAATCATGTTGTGATTACATAGATTCAAAGCTTAATGGCAGAGGATTAGAGAAGAGTGTATCTTATTAGTTATATGGTTGACTTATTTGTTTTTGCAGGGTAAATAATTTACATGTATGGTTGCAGGAGTGTTTCATGTTTCAAATGGCTATTTTAGATTGCATGATTGAGATTTTTCATCTAGATTATTTGCAGCTAATGTATTGATGTTGTGTTAGTTGAGGATGGTGTGTGGATGCAAAAGAGAGATATGTATTGAGTTGATTGGTATCTAATGTATTTGTAGAGTTGTTTATGGTGAATTGTTTGAGGAGAAAGTGTTGTTTTATATTGTGAGTTTTTAATTATGTGCTACGAAGATATTTCTGTTGTGATTTTCATGTTGAGAATTTCAACGGTTCCAGTTTGAAAAATGCATGAAATGTGAGCCACATAGAGGAGTGGGGTGGGGGCTTCAACAAAAAAAATATTTAGAATAAATTTCTTCATAAGTTCAATGGGAGTTGGGAGAGGCTCGTTGGTCGTGGAGGCTTCCAGCGAATGGTGGTCCGTAGAGTTGTGAGACAAATATCGTATTTCCTTACATATATTTTCCAATTTTATATTCTATGTAATGATTTTCTTGACATATAATAAAATATATTGAGCAAAAAAACAACAACAACAAGGGTGGTTTTTGACCCGGAGGGGGTTTTCCACTAGATATCTTGTGTCCATATGTGATGAGATGATTTTTGTTTCATTATGCATGTTTAATTTATATTTTATGGCTCTTATGTGCTGATCCTTATTGAATTTTCATGTCCAAATATATTGCTTATATGCTTGGTTATGAATTGTTTAATATATTAGAGAAAAAGTTATAAAGTTGGGTAATTGATATCACTACTGATTCACCCCCCCCCCCCCATCAATAGTGACCCTAGTTTCCAACACAACATATGTTGAGCCATGTGTCTTGGTTTGATCCTAATTTGGTCTACTTTTTTCACTTAATCCATCATCTTGGTTACTTTCATATACCCTAATTGGGTGTTATTTCTAGAACAGATCATGTCATGGAAATCCTAGCCACTCCCTCTCCCACTAATGTTATCAATTATCTTCGTTTTGTATCATAAGAGAAACTCCCTCTGAAGATAAAACAATCTTTCATGATGAAGTATTAACTGCACCCTTTAAAACAGATCATTTCAGTCAATTTTTCTCCCTCTGACACATGGTTTCTTCTGCTATCGTCGAAAAACAAGTCACATATAGGATCAATATTGATATAAGTGTATCAAATATGAGGAGCATGTATAAAGCTTTCTTTCGAATTATTCATGTACCTAAACAACTTGAGGCACCTCTTATGTACACTTATTCTTTCATCAGGGAATACAATCTCGTTATAGTAGGAAGAGGCCTCGTGAGGTTGAAAAGGAGAAGAAGATGTTCTCCTGTTGGAAATGTAGAGAAGAAAATTAGAAACAAGATTGCACCAACAAGAAGAGAAAGATGAAGGAGAAATAATACAATAGCCCCTACGATCCACAGGGACACGAATCAATAATGCAGGACATCGAGAAGGAGGAGGGGACACTCACTTAAGCTCCTTAACACACACATATACGTGTTGGAAATATCCCCTGTGAAATTTGGGGAATATAAGACATTAAGGTTGTTGCTAACCTTATAAAGAGGTCTTGAACTGATGTGGTGTATTAATATACACATATATGTATACATATCCACACGTGTATGATGGCTAAGAGTGCCATGAATGCTAGAATCATGGAGATTGAGTCGATTTTTGGGTATTGTTTATTTAATGCTTACATGTTGTGGCTTTAATTTATTTACTTTTTGGATTGATATCATTCTAGTTTAGACTTGTGCATGGCCATGATGGTTTTTGGTCTTGGTTATCATGTTATTTTTTCCTTGTTGATGATGTTGTATTACTTGCAACTTTTGTGAATGAATGTTGTTGTGAAATTCACGTTATTTTGCAATGATTGCCTTTTTTCACCTCTTTCATTGGTTTTCGATATTTAAAATTTTAATTTCATGCTTGGGGATCTTAGAATAAGGAGGATTGAAGTGGTTGGAAGGCCAAAAAATCCTAAAAATGGGCAGTGATTGATAGAAAGGAAGGATAACATGCCGAGTAATGTTTTAGGAAAGATGGAATGCTATTGGGCAATGGACATGAGAAGAACAACAAGTAAAAATCAAAACAATAACAGAGTGAAAGGGTTACATAATGCATGCTTGGCCACAATCAGGGATTCATATAAAATCTAGATTTATTTAGCAGAAGCTAATGGATGTGGTGTCCATTATTAAGTAATGAAAAATCCTAATGGTTTGGTTGAGCCTGTGATAGTAATGGAAAAATATATGTTTAGCCAAGAAAATGGAAATAAGGGAGTTCTCTTAACCCTTGATTATACTTGCATGGATACTTGTATATTGAATATGTTAGTAACCTATAAATATAGGATTCATAATTTTGACTTGACTGATGATAGTCTTGTAAATATGTACATACTTTTCTTTCTGCAAGTTGTATTCCCATATTTTGTAAAAAAATCAAAAAATCAAAAAATCAAAAAGAGGGTAAAAAGTCCTAAAAGAAAGATCAAAGGACTTAGAAAAAATAACATACCCCAAAAGAAAAAAGATGAATAAAACATGAAAGTGTGCAAGTCGAAATGCCACTACTTTTAATTTTTGCAGTTGATTATGGCAGAGTGTCAATAAATGCCATAATCTGTGATGAGTTGAACAATTTAATCTTGACTTGTCATCTTTTAATTTCAAATGTTGTAGATAGTGAATAAAGAATTTCCATACAGTTTAATCATGACAATTCAGTAGTTAGGTAGAGAATAAAATAATCCAACAGTTTAATCTGGATTCTTGGATGAAATAAGTATAGAATTAGATAGTTTACTGCTTTCAAAAAAGAATAAAATATTGTAAGGTTGCTAGTTCAAATGCACCTGATTAAAATAGAAGGAAAAAATGTTAGAATATATGACTGGGTAGGTAGAAGAAGGTGGGAAACATCATTGTAAATTTCTTTCACCAGGCTATAAATAACTAATTTCCCCTCTCCATAGAAATTTGATATTCTAAACTATCAGTCAGAGAGGCTCAAGGCATTTCCTTGACTTCTGTTGGGACCGGACCCAAGGCTCAATGACTGACTAGTTGAAAATGTTAAGTTTCTACATTAATCCCGAACATTGCATCATTTACCCTTCATGCACTCATCACCATTTGATCTCATAAGTAAGAATTCTTTTCTTACTTAAATGTTACATAAAGGCCCATTTAATTAACTTTCTCCATTTTACAAAGCATAAAACCCTAAAAAAACATGATATACTAAGTAAAAGTGAATGAGTTATGAAAATGAAGCTTTACTCTAATTTTTACTTTCCTTAGTTTGATTTATGAATTTTTGAGTATTGATTGTCCCTTTTCATATTAACACTTAACATATTTTATTAACTCCCTATCAAATATCCTAGTCCTATTAATATAACTTCTTTTTATTTAACATCCCAAAAAACCCTACTATTATAGGATTTTTATGTCAAAGATATTAATCACATGTTGAAATAACATCCCTATATTACCCCTTTGACATAAAACTACCCTAATAAAATACCCCCGCTCCCCTATATTTTTAGAACTTTAACTAAATCTAAAACTATATAATATAATTAAATTTGCAAAAAAGCGCATTTTTACATACACTGTATTAAAAATAGCGCAGAAAAATAATACTTACTCACGTTCCCGCATTACCTCTACCCAAGGTTAAACTTACCCCTTTCCTCTGGTATATATCCCCTTACCACAGATTAAACCTTGGTTAATCATTTATAACCCGCCCCATTCACTTTACTTTATATATAAACTCATTTTATACATAATTTTCATTAAATAATTCAGTGCCCTCGCGCTTATCCTCAACCCTTTGATCATCCTTACATTTCCAATCCGACGATCCACGCTCAACGCAATCATTTGGCCTCATGCCTCATCCTTTCCTGTCGTGATTAAATTTTAACCGCCCGATCACCAATGCTCGCCTTGATCCTACAGTCCAAATCTAATGCGATAGACCATTCTTTTGTCCCACCATTCCCATTGCGTTAATTATTAACCGTTGATCATCTCTATCGAAATCAATGGATGATAGTGAACCTGGGTCCCACTTTCCCTTGTCCCGTAGCTTCCCGATGCATCTCAACCGTTTGCATCGTGCGAAAAAATCCGACGTTGCATATTCAACATCGCATCCCAAAAGTGATCGAGCAAATTTTATGAGAAATAACGCGATAAAAGTTGTTTCGTGAAACCATCATATGCTACATGTCTCAATTCTACTGGATCGCGTTCCAAAAGGAAAGAACTGCTTACCGCTCAGGAGCAATGTGATAACCACTAATGGTTTCGCCTTCAATGCAAAAACCACTCCCGCCATTTGATTTTGACCTATAATTAATGTCCTGCATATCAATAAAACCTAAGGTTTTAACCTTAGTTTTTCATTGTTTCCATATCATTTGCACCTTCGCCCTTTGGAGACCTACTCACAGACACCATTGTTGAGCCTCTGCTAACCAATTTTCCCATCTGAAGCTGATTTCCGCTCTGAAATTTACTGCCGAAGACTCTCTACGCCTTCTATCAGCCACCTACGACCAGTTTGAAGACTGGTACAATCCTGAACATTCTCCTCGACCGCCATTATACCTTTAAAAAGGTATTTCTCTGAATTTCAAACCCACATTTCATGAATTCAAATGAAAATTGAAATCAGTCACAGTGAGAAATATAAATTGCCTAATCTAAAAGTGCCCAAACCTTGAAAAAACAGGGGGAACCCTATCAAAATTTTCCCAGAATCTTCCATCTTCTCCAAATCCAGTTTTTCAGTATTTTTGACCATATAAAGGAAATTTTCACGATTTAAATCTATTTGAATTACAATAAAAGCCATTGAAATCCCTTTTCCAATCCTCTGCACATTGTAAATCTGCGTTTCCATCCTAAAACCCTCACCCAGATTCAGAATTTTTCCTAAAAGCAGCTCAATTGGCCTTCTGTTTCCAAAAGAAACTAAGCAAATGGTCTAATCTTTCTCAGTTTATTCAAAATGACAAAAAAGCAGGTCACTCCTAGGTTTGGAGGTCCCAAACCTCAGAAACCTGCCTCCAACAAGCTTCCAAACCCTAAACCTTCAAAAATCAATGAACCTACTCCTACCCTAACTACAGATTCCACTGAAGTAGTTAGACCTTTGTAGCCACCTGTCACATCTAAAGAAAACAGTTCATTAATTGATTTGGACCACAGAATCTATGATCCTTCATTAGAATTCAATTTACTTGAAGTGCACAACTAGTGCTATAAGAAGTCTATAGAGAAAGTTAAAAATGATATACCTGTATGGGACTCAAACTTGCCTAAATATGTGGTTCCCATCACTCATCAAGCTCAATATTTCATTAGGTTATGTTAATTACACTATATCCCTGACCAGAGATGTATGGTAAACAAAGATAGAGAGTTCATGTTTTACATAACTGCTAAAGCCATCAATGATATGCTCCAACTGAGCCACGATCCAAGAGCAGTATCATTGTCCATTGAATATTTAACACAGCTCTATCTAGATCTGGACTTTCCTAAAAGATTCATGATATTTCAAAACTTCTGGCCCAACCATGTTGACATTCCTAAGGTAAATCCACCTTATGAAACTTTTGACTTCCCTGAAGGCTCTAGAAAAATCATTTCCATGCTTTCATCCATTCTAGGCTATGCTAATGATGAGTTTACAGATGCCTCCATTCTAGGTTTCCTCTCTACCTTGTCTCCAGGACAACATCCAGAACTAGTCTTCAACTTTGCCAAACTCATTGCTGATAATATGCATTATCAGTTTACTAAATTACCCGAGGAAGGAGTATTCAGATATTCATACTATCTGTTACATCTCTTCCTATTTTTTCAGGAAGAAAATTTCCCTAGTACATTGCAGAAGATGGATGTGGAAGGTAAACCTCTTTTGGTGATATTCTGGACTTCTCTACTCAGAAAATACAGCAGTGAATACAGCTATAAAGACTTCAATGATTTGTTTATTAAACCTGTCATGAATTTTTTGAACAAAGCAGAGCCACCAAGGATTAATTAAGACATCAAAATAATTCTACAGTTGTCTGAAAACTGTAAGGTAGGAGACTGGTATTTGTACAAAAATCACACAGAAATAAGAATATATGTTGCACTCATGGCTCCTTACAAATTACCCAAGTTTCTAACTACCAGGATTTTTTCTTTGGAGTACTTGAGACAGATTTTGACTGCAGATGCAGTGAATTTCATAGCTTCCAAAAAGAAAACACAGTTCAAGCTAAAAAATCAAATTGGCCCCTTCATAGTCAATAACATAGATGCTTTGAAAGAGATAGTCAGAAAATTATCAGAATTTAAGTTCCAAGAAATCTTTCACTGGAACTATGACCCTCAAGGTGTTTTAAGTAACCTCATGGTCAAGTGTAAGTTAACTCCATTCCTCCATGTCTCAAAGCCACAAATTGAAAAGTATGCTAATCAGATTGAATGGGTTGCAAACACATTGATTGATGATATACAGGGAATACAAACAGATAACATGCAGGGAAAACAGATGGATAGTACACAGGTGATTACAGTTGGAAAAAAAGCAGAAGTTTCCAATAAAAGCCCCAGAAAAGAAGAAGGCTATTTAGCAGAAACCATTATAGAAAATTAATTTAAAACAATTTGCAACAAGAAGGCCATAATGATTACTGTAGAAGAAGAAAATGCCATAGAGATAGATGACAATGAAGATCAAGCAAACAACAATGATCAACAAACAGATGATGAAGCCACATTAATTGTCAATGAGACAGTTAAAGAAATTTAGAAAGAACATGTACTAACACAGGAAAAGGGAAAAGAAATTATTGAAACACAGGTAAATTCAGAAGCTTCCTCCTCTTCTAGAGCAGCAGAAGAAACAAATTCTGACATTCAAAAGAAATACAAACAAATCATAGAAAGAAATGAGGAAATTAAGAATGAGGCTTATTATAAATTCCTTAAAGAAAAGCCAGGAAACAAAGACAGATTTCTTACTGCTTTTGATTACTCCACCAACAAAATGATCATGTCATTTTTGAAACCCACCATTGCAGATCCAAAGTCAATTGCTGATTATACTAAAACAGATGTAGAGATGGAAATTGATACCATAGATGAATTAGATTAGATTGAATTCCATAGAAGCACCACTGAAATACTGTATTCAAAGGTAGTTAACAAAACCATGAGTGCTACCATGCTTCAAAAGATTGTATCTAATTTACAGACTCAAATGAAATTAGATAAAGCATCTCTACATGCTAAGGATTTGAGGATCAAATCCTTAGAAGATTTGGTGATAGAAACTAGAGTGGATCCCTCCAATATTGAAGTTGCTAAAACACTGATAATGAAAAATAATGAAGATATTTCTGCCTTGAGAAAGAAACTTAAACTTCCATAGATTGAGAATCCACAGGCAAAAGAGATCCTTCAACAACAAAAAGAAAAAGATGAGACTATGCAGCTAGTACTGAAAATGACAGCTCAAATCAAAGAAATGGAGAATCAGATAGAAACTCTAATGAAGGAAAATGAAACATTGAAAAAGAGAAAATGAGATCTCCATTCCTACAATCATTCCAACTATCAGTCTTGCTATTCCTTCTACACTCGCAAAGCATTTGGCACCAAAAGGAGTATTGGAAACCGCAGTGTCAATAACATCTATAGATACCTCTGCCACTGGATCATCTACATCACAAGTACAACAAGCAACAGGTGAAATAGCTGACATAGTAAAATCCATGGAAGAAAATTCCCTAAAGAATAATGAGATAATCAATTTGAAAAGCACCATTCAAACTCTTGAAACATCAAATAGAAATTCATTGATTACTTCCAAGGGACATGAACAAAGAGCAAACAGACTTCAAGAGCAGGTAAATATTTTGCAGCGACAGGTCAATCTTAGTGAACAGGTATCATATATCAAGAATTATCTTTGGAACAACATAATTCAAGGCATACATCTACAGTGGCCTTCAATCCAAATCATTTATGAGTAGAAGGATTTACTCAAGGCAACACAAGTAGAAATTCAGAAGACAAAAGAAGAACTAGCTGGAAAACCTTCTCAAGCTTTGAAACTCGTTACATTTTTTAAATAGCTAAAACAGAGAGGAGCTTGAAGGACTGAAAATTTAGGATAGGACTGAAAGAATACTACAAATCAAGAAAGTCCCTGAACAAAAGGAATATGATGAACAATTTGGAGGAAAGATGTAAAGACATGAACTTGTCAATCACAAAGTTTTTGGCCAAATACACTATACTAACACAAGCGAGGCCTTCCGGACATTCATGTCTTTAATGAAAAAGTTAATGGTTCGTGTAGAGTATGACAAGAATATCGGAGCATATGCCAAAGAACGGGTAAAAAAATCCTCTACCACAAGGTTCCCCAAGCCGGAAAAGTTATTTTGGAGTATTTTGAGAACTTATTTTTTTCTACAAAATGAGATTAAACACATCTTCATTGTCAAGCCAAACTTTGCAAAGTACACCGAGGTCGATGAGAGCTACAAGAAATTGAAGAACATGAAAATTCCCGGTCGTAGAACAATGGCAGGGAATTCACCGATTTGATATAAAGGTTTGCAAACAGAGCATAAAATTACATGAAAAGCAGAACATTACTCGTTACCTAAAGGTAAAAATCAGATTGAAAGTGTATCGGGTAAATGATCGAGTCAAAGAGTATCGATCAAAAAAAAATTTTACTACAAGTTATTCCTCATTTTACGACGAGTCAAGCAGAAGAAAACGAGCGTAAAGAGTATCGAGTATAAAGTACAGGGATGAAGAGTGTATTACAAGTTATCTTCCAAAGATATTTTTCCAAGTGCCGACTAGCATTTCAAAGTAACTACAACAAAGCAATAAGTTAAGATAATTAGTCCTATTTTTTTATTGATAAGAGGACGACTTGCCGTTTGTTTTGCAACTGTCCCTCTTTCTATGTAATAATCTTTATTTTTGCCTTGATGTATTCTCATATCTCTTAGATATTTGTAAACAATCGATTTGTATAAATACTTCTCCTTTTGAAGTATTAAGTATGGAATAAAATTTGTCAAGACTACTATAGACATTTTGCTGAATACATTGGGAATTTGTGTGAGTCGATTTGTAAAGCAGCAGACTGGAACTAAGTCAAACAGACATCATAACTCAGGATTCTTGTGCTGATCATATAAGTCAAGTATTTTCCTGTTTTCACTGTTTATCTTTCTAAGTTCCATACATACATTTACATGTTTTATGTCTTAAATGATTGAATAGGAAGGTTTATATAGGATTAGTGTCAAAAGCTCCCTGTTTTTTACTAGTTATTCATTGATATGTTTTTTTTCGATATCCGGACTTAAGAATCCTTAATCGCTTTTTAGTCCCTTTTGACCCCTTTCTTTCATCTTCTTTTCTCGTAACTTAAGTATCCTTCATTGCACTTTTGTTCAGATCTTGCCATTTCATCAAAAATCCTATTTCCAAACCCTTTGAAGGTCATCTACCCTGCCCTTAGTACATTTGCTCTTTTGACCTTATTTCCTAGCTCTGCTTGTTGAGAAGTTGACTTCATAGCCCAATGGTCCGATAGATCCCTCTGTGGTTTACCTTGAAGTACCTTTTATCCCCACCAAACATTCAAAACAAACCAATTGTCCAATCATACCTAGCCTAAAATCTTATAACAAAAATCAAGATAAATCTTGAGGAGAGATCCCTCTCCAGAATTTAGGAAGGCTAGATACTAGATTTCAAAAGATGTTCTTGGTTACCCCTAGTTTTCTTTAACTATAAATCAAAATCCCACGACCTAAGAAATTACTAGGGTGATAACATCATACATGATCATGTTGATATAGATATCTATATATATATATATATATATATATATATGCCATTGTGTCTGATAGGTTTATCAAAGGTCATTTGAATAAAAAGATGAATACTCAAAAAGAAAAAAAAATATTTGGTGATATGGATGGCATGAAAAGAATCCCACAGTGATTAGGAATTTAATAGGTGGGAATGAAATTATGTTAATTTATAATTATGTGAACATGACTCTTACATTTTTCCCATGTCCAGGTTAAGAACATGTGAAAAAATGAATGAGGTGGAATGACCTAGTTCACATGCATGGAGACAAGGTGGTTGTTGAATTATTTGTGATATTGTGAAATGTGATATGTCATGCGTATATGTGTATTTTTTGTACATGTGCATGTGTTTTGCATGGGAATAGGGTAAATTTGTGCTTCACTATATGTTTTTTGTGTCGTACCATGTGTATAAGTGTGTGTTGTGTAATGTGTTCAGGACAAGAAAGTATGGAATTGTTTGGAAATGTGTGTTGTATATGTGTAAAGTGTTTATGTCTCAGGGTCGGTGTGGGCTCGTGTTTAGGCTAGGTAGATATGGGACTTTCTATGCCTATTTAGGTGGAAAGGAACCTATGAATGGTAACGAGTACACCTCTTATCGACAAGATACTACCTGGATGGTAGTGCCCATATTTGCAAGGTTGCAAAATGGCTTATACATATAAATATATATGTATACCCCATATCCATCTTGGAGTGGAAGTAAAAGAAGAGAAGAGAAGAGAAGGAATTGGACCAATCTGGGTGTGTGTATGTCATCAAAGTGAAGAGAAGACACTGGGTGCTTTCCACATGGGCTAATGACCCAATGTTTTTTAAAGGAAGTAGCAAGGAGAAAATCAATATAGGTATCAATATTTCATGGATTTTGAAATTTATTCCTTATGAATATAAATTCAGTATTATGATTTGTGATGGTTTGGGTTATGAGATAATTTGGTTTTGTTATGATAGGAATTAAAGGATAATTCTAGTCCATGTCATGAATAAGACACTAGTGAGGTATGTGTTAAATTTATTGCATTTCCTTAATGATGGGACTCATGGAGACATATGTGCTATGATACCAGAATGTATGGAATCACGCAGTTGGGTGGATGGAATTGGATGCAAGATAAATAGTCGCGAGTGAAATACATCAGAGTGTGTAGTGACACATCAATTAAAGACTTCAATAATGGGGCCACTGTGATACACTAACACCAATGTTGTTAATATATTACCATGAAGCATGATATGACCCATATAATTTTGATAAGACAAGATAACATTGGTTGTGGACCCTTCCACTGTGAGGAATCATTTCCAAGGGATGGATTGATCGAGGGACTAAGAAGTAGAGAAGGGGATTCCCTGAACTTGGAAGGTGAGTGATTGCATGAAAAGGGGGTAATCAGATTTCTCGAGGGACTAAGAAGTAGAGAAGGGAAATCTAGAAATAAATTGGGTTTCTTGGTCATGAGCATAGCTAATTGGAATTAGAAGCACATTGGGGTTATATCGGGAAGCAATGAGTCGATAATGTTTCGTTGATGGAGTATGAGTGCAAGGAAAAAAAATGTTGAAAATTGGAGGCATACTACCCTCTAGAACAAAGGAAACAATCCAAGCTGGATTTGGTGCAACAAAGGCACCAGGAAATTGTAGAAGAGCCATAGAAAGTGGGTCGATCTAATTGAAAATTTTCTTTTATAATTATTTAGTTGTCTGGGGAAAGCAAATATAAATGTGTGACATTTAAAAAATATGTAAATGCGATAAAGAGCCGTAAATATAAATCTATAAAGATAGTGTGTTGATGTTTTCTTAATTTAGTATGTTTTCTCTGTGTATACGAAAAGAGAAAACCGAGGACTGGTGTTCCCCTAAGGGGGGATGGGTCCGTAACAACCCCGCCCATGAATGACTTGATATTTCGATGTAAGTACATCATTTTATTGAGTTTCAAGAATTAATTGGACTAAGAGAGGGACACAAATTCCAAGAGGTATTGGGACATTAATTTCTTAGGATATTCAAATTCCTTGCTAAAGGGAGAAGTCTGGGTTTTGGGTGTGGAGCCCTGGTTATCTTATTTATTTAGATGTATCACCACATTGGACTCTTGTTCTTAATGGGGGCGACAACGCCTCTCATTGTTTGATTGCCATAAAATGTAAAATTGCCTTGTTAAATATTGTAATTTCATAGTCAATCGGGATCATTCATTAGGCGGATGATCTGATCGTAGAAGTTATGTTTAATTTAGGGGTTTTTTTTTCCCTAGAAGGTAACCCCTATGTTGTACGAGGGAATTTTATTGTGGTCGTGTGTTGAGGGTGTATATTCGAGCGAGAAATAGAAAGTGGGATTGTGTTAGAGAGTATATGGTATTACAGTGGATCTACTATAGTTTGTGTCTCTTCATTTTGTTGGATAATATAAAGGAAGGATTGGTTGTTTCCATGGACGTAGCCCAAGTTGGATGGCACTAGTAAAAAAATAATGAAATTAATGACTAGGTGACTAAAAAAAGTTAGTCACCGCAATTATTTCAAGTGAATTACTACTAAATTTGAGCAATTTTAAGTGACCAAACTAAAAATGACTAACTTAAATGACTAATTTAGTCTAGGAATAAAATATATGACTAGATAATAAGTGACTAAACTAAAAACGACTAACTTAAACGACTAATTAAGTTTAGGGATAACATATATGACTAGATAATAAGTGACTAACTTAAATGACTAATTTAGTCTAGGATTAAAATATATGACTAGATAATAAGTGACAAAATTAATAATGACTAACGTAAATGACTATTATAGTCCAAGAATAAAAAATATGACCAAATAACAAGTACAAGAAGTATATGAATTAGTCATTTATGTTAGTAGTTTTTAGTTGTATCACTCCATAAATATAAAATTGCAATTTTGATACCGAAGTGTTACATTTCACTACGGGGGGTCTTTGAATCCATTTGCAGTGTTAAAATTTAGAGACAAAGGGGTCTCCGAATTTACAATGTTAAAATTCCGAATACCCTTTTGTCTCTAAAGTTTAACACTGTAGATGGATTCATCTACAATTAACATAATTTCATGTATCATCTATCTACTTTACACTAATGCCTTCATTATAATTTTAGTAAAGGTAATATTTAGATAGCCAAATTAATATTTATATTTATGTTTAATCGACTTTTTGCCATAAATTAGTTTAATTTTTTAAACTTCATTGATATATGTTAAAAGTGTGAGTTCATTTAAATCTACTATTAAATCGTCATATTTTCATTAGATAAATACTAAATAGACAAACCTAAAATATATATTTATAGATCTATTTAATTAGTAAATAAGCATGCACCTTTATTAATTTAGGTATGAACCTTAATTAATTTTTTTTAATTTTGTATGAACCTTTATTTTTTTTGTAAGTCAATGTTCTATTCATGTAGGAAAAAAAGAAGTACATATAGCCACTTATAAAATAGGTGGTCTCACCCAACCAAGTATGTTGACCAAAATTTTCACCGGATGACAAAAATACAAAAAGAGAGACTAGGGACATAGTCCATAAACGGTTAGGCCGCAGGCACCAAAACATAGATAGAATATAAAGAACGCCGGATAGCATACTAGTCATTTGACGTGATGGATGCAAGGTTGTCCGGGGCTGTTCCTGGAGGTGGTAGATGACAAAAATCACACCGAACGTGCCCTTCAAAGTGCGCCAATGTCCAAGTCTCCATATTTTTTTACTTTCTCACAAGTGAGTTTATTTTGGCCTTGCCAAATCATTACCGAGTCTCTTCGGACTTAGCACTCGTAAACAATGCATTCGGTCCAATGTTTCCATCTACTCGCATGCTCCTCGGACACATGGACTTACATAAATTTTGGTTGGTAGCAACCACTAGTAAGTCTACACATTTACAATTTTACTCCTACACAAGTGTTGATTATAAGTCTTAGTAAATATGTTTATTTACATCTTATTCCTATCCATTTTTTTATGCAAAGACTTGCTTAAATGATGGGAAGTAACTGATGGTAAATATGCTATTTACTTCCTTCAAAGCTTAAGAATAAAAAAATCACTACAAAAATATCTAAAAAATAACACATGAGTATCCGTCCAATCAAATGTTTGAAAATTTTCCTAATAATATTGAAAAAATAAATATTTATTTTTTCAAATTTGAACATTACAATTAGTTGCAGATGGTCAATACTAAACTAATATTTGTCAACAAACAAATTGATTACTAGAGCCCTCCCTTGGTAGAGACTAATAAAGCATTGGAAAACTCCTAAAATATTATGGGTTGAAAGAATTTGTCATCTTTATGACACCAAGAGAGTTATAAATAAATATTACTTTCTCTTGAAATGTCCTATACACACCCACATTAAATCACAATTCAAACTACCATTATTTTAACTTATTAATTCATCACAACTATAATTACTTAGAAATGCTTATCTCTTTTATATATAATTTTTTCTTACAATAAAAAAAATTTAATTATATATATACAAATATAAATTAAATATTTAAAACCAATGAAACACAGACCTTTACACTAAACTTCCCAAAATACGTGCTCCCTACAACTATGTACATTCTCTCTTCCCTACAAACCCAACAAACCAACCCACTCAATTCTAGCCCACATGAAAGACCACATTGTGCGGGAAGAAAATATACAAACACAAAAAAAGAGCACATTGCACGGGAATAAAAGATACAAACACAAAGAATGGGAAGAGCGCAACAAATTACCGGAGCACTCTTACTGTCAAAATTTTCTCCATATTCTCCTCGCCGACCGCCACGGTCCCAGGATCGCCTTGGAGCTTCTTCCTCACCGAATTTAGAGGCAAAATGGCCGCCATTTACCCCCGAACAAAAATCCATAAACCATGGACGAAGAGGTAGCAGGATTTGATTATCACAAAATTATAATCAAGTCGGATTGCCCTCGAAGTGGAGATTTTGTTTATATCCTTTCATCGGTTCTAATATTTCTTATTTCTTGATTCAAATGTAGGGAAAATAATAACCTTAAGAAGACGCAGACACCGCTCTCCGGGTGGATTCGTAATGAAAATCCATGGCAGGGAATCAAGCACAAAATGGAGCTATTCCATCAGGGACCATCGTTGGATTCCGTTCCATCAAATCCTGCCGAAGAGCCCAATTCCCATGCCGACTAGAGAATCTCTCCGGAACAAGTAAGTATGCAAGAACCCAATTTTGTTTCTTTGTGAATGTCGGTTCAAATAAAGTTTTTGAAGTGGTCTGGATAAATGCCCATCTAAATTTCAATAAATTTTTGAATTAGTCGATTTGTTATGTTATGAAATTTGAATTTTTTCCCAACATAATAGTTGGTGGGAATTAACTTAGAAGTTATACAACTCGTTTATGTTTAGATAAATTTCTTAATCATAATTTGCCAAGTTTTATATGGTGAATCCCACGAGTTGGAGTTATTAGGTAATTTTTTCCTCATAAGAATAATGTACCAACTCATCGGAGCGAAATTATTTTACACTATCGGAGGCAAAATTGCCCAACAACCCAACCCACCAAGAAGGCAAGACACTTTCCATGTTATTGTTTTTTTTCAATTTGTTTTTTAAGATATCCATCTACAAAAAACCTTGATATATGAAAAGAATTTCAAGAGAATTAAAATGGAAAATGTCTTGCCTTTCCCTGAGTATCCAAAGCTTTTGCATCCAATTATGCTCGACATGCTAGACTTCGCACACAATTATTGTAATATGCCAAATTTTTTTGCATCTTGTTATGTTAAGAGAAATGAAAAAATCAGATATGTAAGCTATTCCTAGCAACAAAGTAGAAGAGCGAGACACTCCCTGAAGTGGATTTTCTGTTTGGAGTTGGTGAAACTTAGGGCTCAAACCTAATTCCGTGCTTATTAGGTGTTCATGTTCTAACTTTGACTTGGAAAGATTCTCATAAATTTTGATCAATGGCATCCATGCTCTTAGAATTTTTTCTCATAGCGGTCATGGTGCTACGAGGCATTGATGAATGGATCGTCCTACATTGATGTGGCTATCTCTAACTAGTGACAAAACTAGTAATAATGGTAGCATTAAGTCAAGGAATTAATGCGAACGAGGAAAAAATAAAAAAAGGAGAACCAAATATCCGCATGCCTTGGCACCACTTGACCACCCGTCAAGACAAAAAATGATGCATCGGCACCGCTTGACCACTGTCAAGACAAAACCGTGGCTATCTACATGTACTCGTCACCACTTGATCTGTCTTCATCTACTAGCATTGCTTACCGTTTGCATCTACTGGCGTTGCTTGACTTATACTCGCGTCATTTATTGTTGTTGTTGTAGGCTATGGATATCTAGGTTGTGATGGTATATCTCTTTATATTTCTCGTTGTTGCTTGTCGTGAAGGTCATGAATGCTTCCTAATTAGTTTTCCACAAGCCGTAGCCTTCTGCTATCTTGACCTTTGCTTACGATAGAGGATATATTCTCGTAGAGGATGTATTCTCGGATAAGGAAGCGCTAAGTTTCTCCCATACTCGTTGCATCCAACATGGACTCAGTGAAATTGAATTCTTCAATCATCAGTAGCGACTTACTTTGAAGCTTTCGAATCACTTGGAGCACAAAACATCTGAAGCAAAAAATTTCTTGAATCTCATGGAGCACAGTAAAATCTAAAGAAAAAAATTGCTTTTAGGTATGCACTATCATTTAAATGTTTGTTTTACCCATGTATAATCCCTTATTAAAACATCGCTATAGTCTGCAAAATGGTTCACACCTCCACAAATGGAAATATTGATTGCGGCTAAGTGAAAATGGCCAACAAATGGAATCCAAATCACATTGATTATCACGAGCTTTTTAAAATATGAATATATTTGAGTATACATATTTTATATATCCGGAAATTTCAACAATGCCATGATAAAAAAAGATTAAATTTTAAGTTTAAAAAAATATTACATAGAAGTTACAGAATATATATTTGATTTTAAATCCAAGCACATATGGTTGAACTAGCACAATTTAATACTCTGGGCATGAACACAATTATTAGGGCATGAATACAATTCAACAATATTGAAATGGAGAATCAATAAAAACTAAACCAACACACACCTATTCTGTTTAACCAACAAGTAAGATTCATTGGTATGAGCTTCCATTTATCATTATTCATTGATTGATATCCTTACCTCATGCTGCCTGATATTTGGCTCGTGCATGCATTATTTCGGTGCAACAATCGACAATTTTCATGATGGGGTGGGGTGTGCTTGGTCTGTCGGTGGTAAGCTTGTTGTTATATCATTAATAAGAATGATTGTCCAGTGTCATGACCTGTTTCACAAAAAACGTACCTTACTGAAGATCCTGCCTTAGGTTCCTGCGGTCTAACCCGAGTCTAGTCTAAAATGATCCTTCCTACTTCACCAAAGCCTATTCTAACGTGAGTCTGCCTAAAGGAGGTCCTTCTAACAATGAGAAATATTAAGTATGGTGTATAGATCCCCATCTTCGGCGACGAGGCCTATTTTTCAGTAAGGGTTGAGTTTAGCAATAAGATTTTTTCCTTAATATCCGAGTCGGGTGAGAATGTTACTTCCCTCCGGGAGTATGGGGTCAGGGTGGAGAGGAAGTTAAAGTTCACTTTCCCACTATCCCCATTCCAGACTTCGGGTTAACGCTCGCCTACAACCAACTATTTTTTTTGGACCTTCCAAATCTCCCTTGCCTTCCAATTCTCGCAACGTCCTTCTCTCTAGAGTACCTGGGAAATCAATTTATTTTTTTTCTCCCTATGTTAGTAATTGCGTAGGGGCACATAGATAGAAATGCCAAAAGCCACAAAACCAACACTATGTGTCGAAAATCAATTTTTTTTACTCTCCCCGTGCTAGTAACCACGTAGGGGTGCATACATAACAATGCCAAAAGCCACACAACCAACACTATGTACATGATAATTTCCCATCCTTCACATGCACAGTAGAAAAACTCTATATATACTGTTAAGCCCTCCAGAAATGCACCGGAAACGATGAGATTTTATATATTCACATTGGTTATCATGATTCAAGTGTCGTTTTTCTACTCTGCAAGGAGCGTTGTCTTCATCCTCTATAGATGACACCGCAAGGTCATCGTGTTTTACTTCGAACAAGTTACGAGCAAGGACACGACCGACTTCCGGAGGAATTTTTGCCAAATGATGGCCTTCTTTTGAGGCATTTTCATTTATAATTCTTGAGAGTATATGAATGAATTGGATTTTTGAGCCCTTACCTATTCATTAACGCAAATAATTGTCTGACAACATGGGTTCATTCAAAGGTTGTACCAATAACCAAGGTGGATGATCCAAGTGTGGTAATGAATGGAGCACTCAATGGACACATGAAATGCATGAAAGATCCAAACTCAAGTATTTTCCATCCATTTTTTTGTATAATAATAGACACACATTACTTGCAAGGTGCCACGTTATATGCCTATCTCATATCCCTATCCGAAAATATAATTGTTAATTCACTAAAACTTATCCAATACACCCAAAAATCGCATAAGGTCAAAAAAATATATATACATATTTATAATTTCAATACTTATGTCACTAAACAAAACATCCATAAAAATGTCAAAGCCTCCCCATAAAATTTCTGCAATGGATGGATTCTCCTACTCCCCTGCCATTAAACGAGAAGTAATGATCTCTCGTCATGGATTGGCACTATTAAAAAGATCGGTAAACCATCTAAATTAAAAAATAAACTCTTATTAGGATAAAAAAGATGTGGCATATTTAAAGAAGCTTTAAAGTTTGTTACATCCATTGTTTAGGTCTCCAAATAAACCAACAAACTCGGATTTTCTTCTGCAAGACAAAAGTACAACGTGTGGCAATGGTATTACCCGATAGAAAGACAAAAGCACAAGGTGAAGTTGCCTCATAAAGCTATAGCATATAATTATAAAACACAAGTAAAAAACCCTACCACCCAATAATTATTTTAACAGATCACGATATCCATCTCTCATAAGGACGAGGGGTGATCCTCCTATCATCGAGTTTAAAAGGTGTAGCTCCTTGATAAATAACAATTATTATAGGCAAATGGGCGAAATCCCTAGGAATTTCGGACAATGAAAATCGCTTAAAAGTCAAGTTCTACAACAAAGAATTAATCTAAGTAAGAATTTATCAGCCTCAAAAAATGAGTTGAACAATCAATTTAACATCATTATTATAGTAAATTTTCAGACAAAAAATAAGCCTCTCAAAATTTAAAACCAAATATATCAAATTTCTACACAAATCGAAGCATCCTCAAACAAACAAATTATAGGTATTTATGAGAGTAAAAAACCGGAAAAAAAATGTAATAGATTGCTGAACAAGTTGATTAAACCATACCTTTAAAAAAAAAATCTAAGATTACATGAATAATTGATAGCGATTTACAAAATAAATTCAAAGAAATTGAATAAATACTCATTTCGGAAAAAGTTAAAATCTAGAGCAAAACAATTCTATATGTTAATAAATTGGAAAATCGCTTATCACTTCGGTTAGGGATTGGCTTGGCATGAACTAGGTTCTTTCAACCCATTGCCAAGGGTGATAGATCATAAGTATTCGCTCGAGGGCCTCAAACAAAGTTACGCCTCAAACAACAAAGGCCATCAATTGCGGCAGGGGGTTGCTTGATTCATGATGACAAGAGAAAAGGTCATCAATTGCCACAGGGGATTGCTTGTTTTGGAATTGAATCGAGAATAGATCAATGAATTGGGAAGCCTCACTTAGAAACCTATCCGTCATTGACTATGAAGGAATAGAACCAATGGCCCCATCAGTGGCACCTAATTTTTTGGAGAGGAAAGCAGAAAGATATCGAGGGTTAGAAATGAACTAAGGAAAAAACTTCATGTTTTTTGACAAAAGCAGATCTCTCTTTGATGAGGGAGAAAAGAGACCGGCTTTCCACATTTTAATACGAGGGTTGACACAAAAGCTTTTCCCTTAGATGGCAAAGCATAATGAAAGCAATTCAATCTCATTTTTAGCATTAGTGTCTCTCGCCCCTTCCAATAAATGCAATGACTAAAATGGGGGGTCACACAGTTAGTTGTCCGCTAAGTAGCTGCTTTCTCCACGCAACTATTCAAGAAACATTTGTGCAGTAGTGCAAGCATATGTGTTGAAAAATTGCATGGCTGACGGCATAGTTTTTGGTGAAACAACTTCACACCCTCCATGAATCCTTAGCAGACAATTTGGAGATGCACACAAATCCAACCGAAAAATCATGGTAAAATAGGTAGCATGCCTTTGATGAACCTTGGACACTCACAGTACCTAACTCAACTCTTAAAAATTAAAATATTAAAGCCGACTTAACTAGTTGAGTAAAAAAAATCAAAATATTAAAGTCGGGAAGATTGTTGACATAGCTTATCTACTATAGCAAGACAATCGGAATATAGAGACCCGCTTAGAATCATGAGATTTCTCAAGAAGTTGACAAAATTGCTCCAAAAACCTTTAAAACCCCAAGCATTGCCATTGTTGTGGGTGTGATTGTGTTAATTTTGATTAACATGTTCTTTGCATAATACAATTACTTCAATGTTCCTTATAAGCCCATTTATTAATCCACGCATGAATTATCATCTTACTGACAGTAACTGAAGAAAGAACATAAATGTTAACTGTAGAAGACAAACCAAGACAAAATAACACAAATATATGGCACAAGACAGGGAAAAACCCCAAGACGGGGAAAACCATTGATCACTTCTTCTTATTATCAATATCCAATGTTCAACAAAGAATGAGTACAATAATATGAGTCAAAATAAATTTGCTAAATTAGTGTTCAAAAACATTCCTAAAGCTTACTCGCTGGTTAGGGTTCCTAACAGATCGTTGAGTAACCTTATTCCAATGAATTTTACCCTTTTCCATCCTTTACGAAACATCCAACAATGCTACAGGACTCTTGGATCCTTTTCAAGGCATCCAACAATAGTCCTATGCTAACAGTAATAAGAATATGCTCACAAACGAGGGTTAAACTCTATGTTTATATTGCATCCCTCTCTTCTTGAATGCAACTAGGGTAAAGGACTCATATTAGGTCATGTGTCCTTTCCACACGTGCTTTCATACTAGCCGTTGTAGCAGACATTTCTTGTGGCTCGAACTAGAATATAAAGTGTGAGCAAATAAACCCCAAAACTCACCTTTAAAACAATGTCCCTGATTTGTGGCTCCACACAAATAATGTGACCTTCTCTTGAAGAGATTCACACCCAAAAACCATGATGAAACATCATCCCAAAACTACCCTCAAACCCGTGGCTAGTCTGCTCGCTCCTACTCAAACCTATGGGAGAACAATACAACACGTCCTCCTTGCTTCTCCAAGTTGTGGCTACCTCGTAAAGAATTACCCAAGAGTTGAATGAACTCTCTTAGGATGATATCTAATGAAGATGAGGGATCCCTATATATATAACATTTTTTTCCTTATGGAGGTGAAGTCGACCTTAACACTTGGAGGCAAAATTTTAATTTCAAATTTTCAATTTTCCCACCTTAATAAAGGTTATGTCTTGTGGAATTTATTTTAAATAAATAAATAATTTTCCTTATCCAAATTTGGTGATTTTAGGTCGATTTTTTGTCCTCTCGAAAAGAGGGAATCAATGGAATGATCATCTCCATCAATTATGCGGATCTAAGTATAATTTGGCCATAGTTGCCAATTTTAACACTCCCTCTCAACTAGGGAGAATTCCACCCCGCCAATCCATTTGTTGTCATAGATCATCATGCCATCCTGCCATTATGAACCATATTTGTCATCATGAACCATCTATGTCTTATTTTCTCTTGCTCCGTTGAACACTAATGTGAATAATAAAGAAGAATTGATTGAGAGTGAGTCACAAGACCTTGCCACTCTTCATCGACAAAAGTCGATCTCGGAGGTATAACCTCAATTGATCACAAATAAAGTAGATAAACACCAAGCATCCTAGCATAGAGAGTACGTAAATACACGATGCATCCATCGAATAATGCTATGGTCTCTATCCTCATTTCCCGACTCATTGGCCAAATGAGAGGTACTTCCCATGAGTCCCAAACTTCATGGGTAGATGATGCGAGAAACACCCGTAGGGAAAGAGTATATCACATCCTGCTCATAATCACATGTAGGGAAAGGAGAAACCACATTATACAAACACACAACACAATCACATGTAGGGAAAGGATAAACCACCTCCTACACGCATGAAAAACATTGAGAGTAGGGAAAGGAATAACCACGTCCTACATGCATGTAAAACAACAATAGTAGGAAGGATCCTACACGTGGGGAAAGTACGGACCACATCCCACCAATATTTCAACCATTAATGGTAGGGAATGATCATCCTACATGTGGGGAAAAGGACATCCATGCACCGACATGTCCACAACCGGATGCCCTGAATGCATCTCTCATTGGGGTACCCATAGGAGAAGGTGAACCACTCATTCTCGCTCATATTCCATAGGGGGAAATTGAACCACTCATACTATGCATATCTCATCATGCGTAGTGGAAGGTGAACCACTCACCCTACACAAATGTGTCGGCAAACGTAGGGGAAGGTGAACCACTTATCCTACACACATGTCACCATCACAGTGAAAGGTGAACCACTCACCCCGTACAATGTGCACTTATAGGGGAAGGTGAACCACTCACCTTAGGGTAATTTATAGCTCAAAGAAGTACCCCAAGCCCCAAGGAGCTCCTAGAGCTCAATGTGCAACCGAGACCCTCATAGTAGGGTCTTTCCACGACACCCAACCTCTCCCTCCGAAGGAAGTTAACTTTGTCCTTACCAAGGGGTTTTGAGGGGATGTTGGTAACCTCTACATCCATCCCGCAATGTTGGAGCTATATTGCTCCCCACTTTTCCATATCAAATGAAGTGACACCCGATGTTAAGCGGTGGATTCCAACACATGCTCGCATGATTCAAATGTCTTCATAATAGGCCATGCTATTTGCTTCATTCATTCAGCCCTTTCAGTGGTTCTCCCAAACTTTAGTCCTTCATTCATCCATAAAATAAAGGTGTATCCCAAGAGATATAGGATCTAGAAGTTCTCTTTCCATTTATCATTCTGCCAATCCAACAATTTTGGCAGTAGTACTACAGTCACAGTTAACATGGATAACTTATTGAGCATGAGAGCCTTCACAAGTTGTATGTATTCGAATCAGCAACTTGTCCATTTTATTAGAATTTTAAGCTTTAGGAAGAAGTGCATCAAGGCTAAGAAAACTCCCTCTCACATTGAGAGGATATTTATTTGTGGACAAACATCATCAATAACTATAAACCAACCATATCTCCTTCGAAGATCGGAAAATCAACTTCGCCCAAAACATAACCATTGGGCTATCTGCAACCTGCTATTAAGCAAGGCCATTCAACCCATAGTCATCCCAGCTTTCCGCATATCAACATCTTATGACATGGTCTTTCTATTGTAAAAAATCATTAGGAAAGAAGAGTTGACAAGCCATTTTTCCAGGGATTCCATAGCCCCCTCCGAAGACTTACTTCAATTTAACATTCAGCCTTTGTCAATCTTCTCCTCATCTTTAAGACGAGACATTATCATGCCGAAACTATATCAACAAACTTTCAATTACCAAACTTCAACAATGCACAAGTAAAATCTCTCACATGTTATGCCCTGTTAAACCGATAGACCTCAACAATAGTATATCAATAGAACCTTATTACTGATTTCATAAGTATTACTAACTGAATGAAGATACCAAGGGACTTGCACCATCCTCATCCAAGAAAACCTCCTCTCGCCATTACACAAAAAAAGCTAGTCTTATCTCTCGAAGTGCAAATCCTAGCAATATTTGTAATGATCTTGTTGTGTGACCGTACTGGCACATAACATATAATAGTAACACACTAGCATTTATATTAGAACATAAAATTATTTTAGGGAACAATTTTTTCTATCAATCGATTAGAATCCCTTACTATTGTATGAATACTTCAAGTTGTGCAATAAAGAACAAAACCAATCTACCTTTACCACAGTTCTGAAACATGGACCATAAATTTTTCCCATTTCAACAAATGCTACTACTGGTGATGTTTCTTAGGATGAATACACTATTTTACTTCAATGTTACTTATATCCCTAATTGTATGGAGATGCCAAGTAATTCACATTAAAACTGCCTTAAAGTGATTTGCTTTCAGTTTTCTTTCCATAAGAGGTCTACTTCAGATTTTTACAGAATTTTTATAGATGAACTTGAGGAGAAGCCTTAAAGACCTCAAACCAACTTTCAACTATATATATTGACTGTAAATTTAGTACCTTTGATATGCTTCAGATCAACATACAGTCAATATTCAAATTTTGAACCTTGGGAATTCTCAATCAAGTCTGAATTTGACATGAATGATTTCCTTAGAAGCTCACTTTAAATGTTTCTTCAATAAATATACTATACTTTAAATGTTTCTTCAATAAATATACTATCATACCTTAAATGCACATCCTTAACAGAATTTCAAATCTGTCGTATAAGCTTCTAAGGAAGGGGCTGCATCTTTGTGAGTTTCAGATCCGATCACTGAATTTTCAGCCTTAAATTTGTGCAATTTTGTTCACTGGATACATTAGATTTGTCTCAAATAATATTGAAGACTCTGCCTTAATGAAATGCATGCTTCATATTTGATGCATAGATTAGTTATTGAAGGAGGGACGGATGGCCTTTAAAATCACCAGAACATTAACCCTTAGACAATAATTCTTCAAGATTCAACCTAAAGTGCTCCAAAGAAATTTTTGAATGAGCATACAATATGTCTACAAATTCATAGACTCGGTGTATTATCCTAGGAAATTTCTACCTCGGGTTCAAGCTCATAACTGAATTATTCTAGATGAGATATACCAACCCAATTAGATATCACAGTGATACTCAAGTGATATGAATTGCTTTAGAATTTAACCTTTCAAGAATTTACACAGAGTTATGCATAACATAGATGAATAGCAAGTAGGTCACGAGAATCTTCCAAGATTGATTGAAATAAAAAAGGCATAAACACCCTTCGAACAGGCACTATGCATGTAAGCTCCAAAAAGTTTCAAGACATGATCTCTGAATTAAGTTGAGATTTCTGAAGATATAAACTATGACTTTAATTAGATAACTTTGGAAGAATGTCATGACCTTGTGCACATATTGGAGCTTTTTGTGTTGATTTTTGGCAAGGTTGTTACCGTTGCAAGCTTCCACGGATTTTATTAAGGACTCCATGTAGATATTCAAGACTACACAAGGGCCACAACAGGAATAAATAGTTTTTTTTTTCTTCCAATATTTTGGGGAAAGACCGCAGGCATACACTGGAAAATTTTGGTACTTTGAGAAATAATTCAAGTGATTTTCTTCAATATATAACGAACTTCCAATGATGAAGTGTCAATATCTTTGAGATGCGAGTTGAGGTATATACCGTGATGCAGGAGCATACAATTGTTCGAGAGCATAGTAGAAATTTATGGCATGAATCTTATACCTTCAGGAGCGAGAGGTCTGAGAAATAGGTGTCCAAAAGCCTTAACGTTGTTCCATAATTCTTCTAACTTGCATATTTTCCAGATGAAGTGGCCCTAAAACAGTCTTGGAATCTCGCCCTTGAAATATCGTTACAGATGAATAACTTAGCAACTGCCAGAGATCCATCCTTCCTTATGATATAAATCAATTAGGTAGTCTGCACTGATAGTCTGAACATGAATATTGACTCCTAAGTCCTTATCCAAAGGACCCCAAAGGGAAATTGGGCGATGGATATTGTTGCAATCTAGAGATGGATGTGTTCAGGAATCCTTCAAATCAGTTTTTTAATTCCAACCGTAGATAGGCTTACATTTCTTGTGTCTTCATTCAAAATAACATTTTCTTCAGTGGATGGCTAAAATAGGCATCAGAGAGTAGATGGAATTGGTTCAGGATTTGTGGCGGAAGCCAAATCCACTGGATTGCTTGTTGATGCAAGAAGCACAATTGTTTCATCATCTAGTCCAACTAGAAGAGACACATTTCGGTAGCGCAAATGTAGTACTATTAGACAACCTTCTATGCATGTTGATGATTATGTTGCAAGAGGGAGAAATAATGATGGTATGTGTAGTAGCTGCAATGTTGATAATGTTTAATGTAGAGGGCTTACTGGTGGTAAGCCATCATCTATTCATGTGGATCAATTTGTGGCTAGACAATAAGAATGCCAAAAGTTGGTTGCTTCAGTTGGTGGAGATCTGCAAAAATCTATTCAAACACTACCACCTGAGGCTAAGAGCAGTGTTTATAAAAATACAAAATCTGGAGAATTGAAGTATCACCTTGAATATGACTTATAAGAAATAAATATTGAGTTGGAATTTTTTTTCCGAATTAGAAGACTTGTTGCAGTTCCCACAATTCGACAAATTTCTGCAATATGCACCAGTGAACTTACCTTAAGAGAATTCACCTGAATCTCTTGTTAATGATGCATAACAACATGAGACAAATACAGAGGTTGCAATGATATTTATGGAGGAGAAATAGATAGAGCACATATGCACACACACATTGAAATTGGACACAATAAATGTTGAAAAAGTTGTTGATATTCCATGTGATCTTTGTTTGTGTCAATCACATTGAAAATAGAGTTAGTGGGGTCTAGTTATACATTGATTCTTAAGGAATTTTAAGCTGTTGTGGTATAAAATTAAATGTGGGAGACAGGTAGGCTTTAACCTGTCTTTAGAGTTGACATAAATTTGATATGTCAAAGTGACCTTGTTTCTTGGTAATGAAATTCTTTGTCTACATTTTTTTGTATCTGCAAACTAAGAAAACTTGATTAGTCCTCATATTTAGTGCAGGATCTATTTACAAATATTTAAGAGATCAAAAGAGGAAATAGTGCCATTGTGTTGAAATTATGAATAGATTGGTATAAAGTCAAACATAATTTAATTCATTTGTGTCATGTACGGAAATTGATAGTAGAAATAGTAATAAACTAATATCAACTAATGCACATTGAAATGTCCAAGAAGAGTTTGTGAAGGTAAGATAGTTGATTAATGCCCACAAATCACCATAGGATAGATCAATAGGACAAGTAAATATACTCATTCAACATTGGACTATGAGGGTGCCATGATGATTAACAAAGAAAATAACATAAGAAATGGTGAATAGGGAAGGTAAACCATAGAAACAGAGGACACACAATTCAACATGAATTGTGAAGAATTGAGATAGAGGTAGACATAAGTGAGGAAATACAGGCATCCCTGTCATCAATTATCCTTA
This sequence comes from Pinus albicaulis, assembly GCA_034641835.2. Classification (NCBI taxonomy): domain Eukaryota; kingdom Viridiplantae; phylum Streptophyta; class Pinopsida; order Pinales; family Pinaceae; genus Pinus; species Pinus albicaulis. The sequence goes on along the minus strand of CM076569.1, from coordinate 237,525,801 downwards.
TGGAGTATCTAACTCAGACCCTCATATTGTTTTTTGAGCAGTTCCTAAGGGTGAGAGGGCCTAGTTGGATGAGCCTATAAGGTTGGGGTGGCATATCAAAACTCTCCTAACATTTGAAGCAGAAGAGAAGAATCTAGTGGTGGATGTTTCACTACAAAATCTAGGTCAAGGAGTACTTACTGGTGGCAGCAAGGAGGAGGAATGATCTTGTGACCTTGTGGATGTGATACATATATTGGTTGAGTACGAAGAATTACATTGTCTCATAAATATGATGTTTCCGAATTACATTGTCTTAGACATATTGACTTACAACAGAGATCCAGTCAACACTTAGCAATCTTCTGTTTCTTGTAAATCTAGATGGAGAAGATATTTGACTGATATTAATTCCTCTTAGGGAGATCATACCCTATACTTGTCTTTCCAGGGTGCATAGTGTTCATCAATCACTCAAGCATGCCATAGAACAGGAGTGTCTTCTGCTGAACCATATCCAGTGCTATGTGAAATACTTTTGCAATCGTAGTGAGAACAAATGACTCACTGAAGAGATTCTTCAATATGAGCAACTTCATAATAAGCCATGATTTCTCAAAGTAACTTACTTCAGTAAATTATTCATTCATGGTGGATCCTAGAAGATGTAGCACCTAGATGTGCTCTTACATACTTATAGCCCTACAACTTACTGTGATAAAATATGGATCATTTTAGTTTAATGAGCAGATGACCACTAGAATCTAGGCATGTAATGAAAGACAACATCAATAGTTGTATAATTATTTTGAGAGTGTAACCATATGATATTAGTTCATGGATTTTATAACTCCCTCTTAAGGTGATCATCTAAACTTCAATCATGATCGTCCCATGTGAGAGAAGAGACTTAGCATGAGGCTCTGTTGTTAGGAGAGTTTCTCCTCTTATCAAAGGAGCTACAATTTCTTTTCCAAGAAGAGAATTGTAGCTACTTCTCAATAGACAACCTTCCAAAAGATAAAATTTTATGAATTGGCCATTGAATTATTAAGACAGCTTCAATTTTGAACAATACTTTCAGGTTACATGAGTTAAAAAATATCACCATAGTCGTTGATGCCATACATATGATACATGGTTACTAATAGAAGGCTTTCATATTTCACGAAGACTATTCTTCCTTAATAGTTTCAAGTTTATTATAAAAATCTTTACTAAGTGTCAACTATGCTTCTTGTTGCAAGACTGATGATAGGAAGACCACCAAATCAAAGATAGGTCATTGATTACAAGGTTACTTCCTTTATCACTAATCTTCTTGTTCGCAATGTACTAGATCATATAAGGCATGCAGGTGTACTGTCTCACCATCCATAAACATCATGGGAATATTGTTTAGAGAAATTATTAATTTCTATCAAGTAATATTGACATGAATAAAATTGATGGCCTTAACTATCACTGTTGCAGAACAGATGATTCCTTTTGAAAAAGGACAATGAGAAATTTCACTGACTTTGATAAATCATCTTCTCAATCTGTGCACTTCCTGACTTCTTGATATAATATCTATGCTTCAAAAAAAACCCAAAGAGGTTCCATATGGAAAAATACAAGGAGGTAGATAATAAGTGAGCTATAAGGATAGATAAATAGAGCATATATTATATCCATTACTTAATGATTCTATAGCATCTTATTCCCTATATCCAAATAATGAGCTTGATCACCAGCATTACAAGATTTTACATGTCACTTGATCAACCATATATCAATATATAGCCTTCTAATGTAACTTTGTGCAAAAGACTCATATCTCTTACGAATCTTCCTTACTTATTGAGGACAATCTTGAAAAATCATCAAGGCTCATATGAATTACCAGAGATTGATTTTCTAAAGTGATCACTGAATTCATATGATATTTTAATTAAGACATCAAACAACATCCTAGAACTGAACATCAATGATTTAGGCTATCTGGTATTGTAAATACAATGCTGAATCCATAGAGCCAAGATCAATCATACAATAATGATGTCAAAGCAATAGAGTGTCATATGAATCCTAACCTATTTCAGTATCTATATTCGCTGCTGAGTAGATATTTGAATTTGCACTTATATATATATATACAACAGAACCAATATTATAATTTAATTATATCTTAACACATCAAGCCAATAGTACAGTGAATCTGAGAAACTTGATGCTGAAGTAGAAATTACCCATGTTGCTAGTTGATAAACAAATGATAGTTATGACTTACCATTCCATGATTTATGTAAACCCCAAAATAGAAAAATTTGAATTGTGTATTCTTGTTCTTGAAATAGGTATCAGACCTACTTGATTCACACTCCCTTAGATACAACCCGCTTTAGATAATGAGCCGAGAGCAAGGACTACAGTCAATGCTGAAAAGATATATGGGCCACTGAGAAAGGAAAGGAAGAATTAACCAGAGGATAGTTGCATTTCTAAACTTCATTGGAATTACAGTGGATAGCTTTGAAATCTTGAGCTTGGATCAATGTATGATCTTTCTAAAACTAGTTCATGCATTGACATCTCCTTGGATTGATGATGCAGAGCTGAAAGAACCTAATGAGGCAACAACAATCCACTGATTCTAAAGATAAATTATAAGGACGAGATCTTCCAATGTATTTCCATGCCACAACTGAGCAATGCATGTAGACGAACTTGAAACAGTGGGACATAATCCAAATCCTCGAATCACAGAAGTCATCTGAATCATGAAATGTGGAACTAATTCATTATACCTTGGGCTGAGACTAAATATTGGATTGGGGCTTATCTAGGTGAAAAAGTTTTCTCCCTCTTTCTCATTTGAATATTTTGAGATCCATTTCTTGTGCAACATACCATAGACCATAGGGTCTTAGCCAACAAGGTTTTCCACTCTAGCTTGGGCTTTTCCTCTCCTTCCTCTGATACCATGTTAAACTTACATGATATTTGCATAGGACAGTTACTTTAGAATTCCATATAAGTCCATTTATTTAAACCATATTATTTTCATTAGCAATCATATGAATCATAACTGAAAGTAGACAAAGAAATATCTTAAACAATAGATCCAGAAGATAAGGCAAGATAAGAGAACACGATGATATGGCTCAAGCCAGGGAAAAACCCCAAGATGGGGAAAATCATTTATAAATCCTTCTTATTATAATCATCAATTGTTCATCATAGAGAGAGAGAGATAGAGAGAGAGCAATAATCCAAAGTCAAGATTTACTTTCTAATTAGAAGATCTAGAATCACAGTCCTTGGATAAATAAATGACCCGATCATAATACAATTTGGAATCAGTTGAACTGTTCCTTCATAAACTGTTGTCATATAGCTGAAGGACCTTGGGCTAGATATGGTTACATGAAGTTCATCAAGGAGCTTCTATAAGTTGACCAAGTTGAACAATCATCAACCTAAATGCTGAAGATTACTGCTGCTGATGGCTGCTCCTGGTTAGGTATATGAGACTTTACTACTACAGTCCTCAAACACCTCCAAAACATCCTTCAATTGATGCAGTCTTTCTCCAAGACAATCTATCCTCCCTCTGTCATAGGTCTTCTCCTTAAAAATACCTCCACGTCTACCAGCCTTCACCAAATTAAGGCTGCGGACCACCTGGGAAGATAAATGCCTTCACGACCCACTATACAACAAAGTAAGGACTGCAGCCTGCTAGAGAAAGGCTCTTGTAGGTGAAACCCACCTAGGGGAGGTATTTCTCACCATAAATAATACTCCCAGAGAGTTAAGCTCTTCCTCATGCCTGCAGTCTCCATCAGAGATAATCCATCCCTGTAATAGAAGGTAAATATGCCCAGAACATTTTGAAAATAGGCCCAGACTTACCCTCAACTATTCCACATTTATCCTTTGAAACTCAGATCATCAAGCAACCCAATCAACATGCCAATCTAACCCTTCCTCCTTTTCTGAGATCATCTCCTGGTTTTGGCTATTTCAGAGAGGAGAAATCATGTGAAGAAATGTCTCAAATGAGGATGAGGAAATGCACTTATATTCAATTTGACATGATGATTTTGGAGGCAAATTCAAAATTCAAATTTTCACTTGTTCCGTCCTAAACAAGAATATAACTTCTAGCATTTTATTTTGAATAAACAAATATTTCAATGACCAAATTTAAATATCTTTATATTAATTTTAGTTCTCTTGAAAAGAGGAATTCAATGGGATTATTATCTTCATCAATTGAATATATCTAAGTGGAATTTGGCCCTAGTTGCCAATTTTAACAGACATACACATGGAAAATGCAGTAAAACCTTGAAGCGCCACCTCAAGCACATAAATTAGGTATTTCCTATGTTAAAATAAAAAAAAATTATGTAAAAATTACCAAATGCATTTTTTGCGAAAAGAAAATGACTTAGTTCATCGACCATATAATATCAAACTGCCATGTAAAGGTATCCTCAAACCCAAAAAAATATCTAATTGTGAAGATTCCAAGATTTAATGGGATATTACCAAAATATTATAAAAATGTATGCTCATATTACAACGCCCTTATCTGAGATACCTAGGAAGGACTCTCTTCGATGGAATTAGAAAGCATAACAATATTTTCATTCTATGGAAAAAAGTAACGTCCTCGACTCTAGTACTACATATTCCATTCTTCTTTAAACAAATCATAATTTCATAGGATGCATTCTGATTGAGAATCAACATTGAAATAATGCAAGATGAACGTGAAGGAAAATGCCTTGTCCATGGAACATATACAACTGGCAGAAGGTTGTACGATTTTGGAAGAGCTTAGAGGAGGCATAGATGCCACCTATACAGTCACCTTAGCCTTCAATTTCTTTTATTTTTTCCTCTGGTTAAGATCCCTATGCACGACTTTTTTATTCCATTGTGAATCAGATGTAGGGCTTGCTAAAATGCTTTTTCTTGTGTTTTTTTTTATTATTATAACTTTTTCCCTCATTTGGGATTCCCACCTTCTGGGATTTGGATTGGGTATGTGCTTCTACTGCTGAACTGAACCTCCTTCTCTAACCATGAAAGTTGCACACAAATTTTTTCCTTTATTTTGGTTATCTGGGGGTGGGGAGTGGGCACTAAGTAAATTATGACCACACATTTCAATCCAGGCTACATTGATGCAATATTCATGGAGTGTTGGAATTTGTGGTATGCTTAAGCTTTAAGAGGTTCTTGTCTTCACTAAATTATCAACTTCATAATTCTAGTATGGATTTGGGTGATTTTTTATGAATAATGACATTCCATAGCTCAACCTAGTGCATGCTGATAAATAATCCATAAATGTGTTGCATGTCTTTCTCTTAGTAATTTTTCTATGACCCCATCTTAATGAATGAAGCATTCAGATAAATTATGTTTAGATCAAGGAATTTTTTTGGGATATTTTTAGCAAGCTTTAGGATCCCATATTCAAGATGGGAATACTCTTGGACAGGTAGGGTATTGATAAATATAGCATCATGTCATGGCAGATGTTATTCAAGGAAATATGAGGGGAGCTAATAGTTGACTTCAAAGCCACAGATACATCTTTATCTTCAATTTTGTAAGTTCCAACATTTCTGGATCAAACATAGGAACAATTTTATGCTAGGCATGAACATTAGTGTTGCAAACAGGGAGCTGTTTTATATGGGAAATTAAAGCTACCTGAATATAATTTATAGTTAGGAGAAGAAACTCCTTTGAAGATCAATTATCATACCTATGAATAATAAGGGACAAACCTGGAAATGATTTTGCTCACTATGTAGTCAATCAAGTATGGGTTTGCACAAGTCCTCTTGTTTTCCTAGATATTGGTTTGTTCTTTCAATATGACAAGACTATTCATCTTCAATAAGGATGCCTTCAAGAAATGGAATGGACCTTTCTTCCTTTCTCTCATATGGTTAGCAAAACAACTTGATGATATGATCAGCCTTCTTTTATTACTCATTAGAGTCCATGTCATATGTAGGATGACTGTCAAAGGAAAAAATATCAGATCTTGCACTGTTCTGTTCAAATTTAATAGGCAATGCTGATTGGAAATGCACATAATTATGGGTGCCAATGTTTCTACCATATTCAAAATCACAGATAGGAGTGTTGGTCTCTTGAACCTTAAGGGATCTTTAGGATTTCCCTTCATTAATGAGTTTCTTATTACTCTCATTCTCAGGACAACTAGAAAAATAGTCTGGTCCATTATCTCCATCTGCGCTCAGGATTTTGTCATATGTTGTTTGAATTTCCATTTTCCAGTGTAGAATAAAGGCATGGCATGACACCCATGTCATCACACGCTAAGTGTTCTAGGGTGATAGCAAGAGTGGTAGAAACTTGTTTCCCACCCTCTTGCTGATATTCCTCCTCTACATTCAAGACATGTTCTCACACTATCAATCATCCAAATAATTCAATAAATTTAGCATATGCTAAGAAAGATGGAATTTCCTTGTATATTTATAAGAAGAATTGGGTGATTACAAGAACTGAGTAATGGTGTGGTTGGTCTTCATAAGTTAAAATTAATTTTCTTTCAAGAGTCTGTTAGGGTGTTCAATTGACCAAGCAAGACATGTCCTCCAAAGATCCACTCCTCGTTGATGATATAGTCCTAAAGTTCCATGTGAGGAATATCCAAGGTCTATTTAAACTTGAAGCAATGCCCTATGACCATTTATATTTGTTGAAAATTTATCAAAGTATCCTTAATAGAATTTTTTCAATTTTAGTTCCTTAATCTCTGTCACGACAATTTGCTTGTCAAGTATTACAACAATGGCAACATTCTTTACAATTATTATTTTTTGTTGGAAGAATGAAACAAAATGACTGAGATCCAGATTCTCTTGTTCGCTTCTTTAAATTTATTGACTATGGAAAAGACTCTAAGAGACAGCTACCATTGTTGATTAAAGAGTCCAAAATAATAGAAATTTGTGTGACAGGATTGAGGGACTTGTCTAGAAGTGAATTAGCATCAATATTGCAAATGGAAGACTTAATATTTCTAGGTTCTGCCTATTCTTGACCTATAATTTGATTTTATTTTTGGGTTGCATTTACAATTTTTATTCCACCTTATACATTCATGTCTTTTTGTTGAAGCACATCTTCTCTATCTAGATTGGTTGACAAGTTCAATGTATATGAATTGGGAAAAATTTGACTTGACTAAGTTATAATGGCATGGTTTAGGAAACTAATTGCATGAGATGACCAAGGGTTGGGAAGCGTGTTTGACATTATTGACTTGGAATGTTGGAACTACTACCAAATATTCTATGAGTTTCCAACATTGGACTCGAATGACCCAGATTTAGATAGGTCAACAATATGGTGTTTCTAGGGCAGCTCATCGCTTTGGGCAGGGTCAATTTTTAAGTCTTGGTATGTCCTTCTACCTTTTCATTCATGTTTTTTAGGAAATGAATTAGAACTATCTTCATTTTCTTTGGAAGTAATAATTATAACATCCTAAGGTGTGAGGGGATTCTTTGAGCTTATTTATATGGAAATAAAAATCAAAGGGGTTGAGTGACATACTAGTATGATAGGAAAACTCACTCAAATTGAGTGAATCTCTTGCCTTATCCCCATTATAACTTAAGATCACTTCTCGAACGTGTAAGGTAACTTGAAAAACGAATGGCTTCCTATTTGTGAAGCTTATTTTTAATTTAGCTAATTTATAACCCTTTGGAGTTCCTACCATCTTCTTTTCCCTGGGATACTAATTTTTTGTAACAATTTTAGTCTATGCACTCTGTGTCTTGGAGCCAAAGGATATTACCTTGTGTAATTCCTCAGTATTTTTCACTATCTTTAGATGACTATAGGATGGTTATAGTTTTCTGAAAACAATATTCCTTGAATATCTTGAGTTTCATAAATCTCACTGCCTTCATTATCCTTATACACCTATTTTCACTAATCCTCAGTTGGTTTTCTCAAAGTCACCATGTTGCTCTTAAAAGACCCCTTATGGGCTTATGCCTCTAATTTTAATCCTTATCTCCTACCTTGAATCTCATTTCCTCATTTTCCCCTATCAATGAATTCCATCCTCCCTCTAATATTTCTTGTTTCCAACTCATTCCCATGTCCCTTTGGGCATAATAACCTATAACAATGCTCCGTTTTCACCTGAAAATCCCTAAGCCAAATTTCAGTCAAGATCAGGTCAAAGGACACCCCCATTAGGTCATTAGGGTTTTTACATTTTTTAGGCTATCCTTGGATGTTTCATGAATTTCCTTTCCTTTGCTACAATCTAGTTCAGATGTAATAGAAATATTGAGACATGGTTATTCAAGAAATAAATAATATATTTCCAAAGAATATTATCTTTTCAGTTTAGAGTCCGCAAGTGAAAAAAATGGACAAAGCTTGGAACTTCGGCAGAAGTGTTGCAAGATCTATCAGCAGAAGTTACTAATGAGGTAGAGTTTCTACTCCTAAATAAAAACAACTTACAACAAGGGAAATAAGAAAATCTTGGTCTTGTAGATGACTAGGGTTATGAACTGGTTAGTCCATTTGAGTGCCTAAGTAGTGATCACTTATAGGCAAATGACAAGGAGGAAGCACACGAGGCCAAACATGAAGAAAATATATCAAAAAATATTGATGGTATATGGAAAAAGGTAAGGTGAACTAGACAGGGATTGAATGAACTTGAAAGGGCTATAGAGAACTTAGAAGACAACATTGATGATTGTTGTAAAGGCACCACAAGAAATTAGAGTTTTGAAAAGTTGGCTAGAGAAGGTGGAAAAGATGTTTTGAACTTCATGGTGGAAACTTCAAAAGGTTTTGAAGATGATACTATGTGATCAGATCCCTAAGTTGTCATAGTGACCATGTCAAGCCTAAATGAGCAAAGGAAAGACCAACTTCATGACTTCAGCAACCTACAGGCAAAAAGGTGTCAAAGAGTATCAATATAAAGAAAGGATACTTCTAAACATTAGAAACTGTGTTTTCAAAGTTAAAAATAAAATTCCACTTGTCTTAAAATCTCATCAAACATTTCAAATGAATCATTGTTGCCTTTCAAAAGATCAAAAGCACTCAGCAAGGAATAATTTCAAGGTTTTCTAAGCAAAACTGGGTAAATTTTCCTAGCGTTGTGCATTTAGCTTCGCGTTGCACGCCTGGGAGTTGGCACTGCACCCTTGCCCATTTTCCTCCATACATTGTTTGAAGGTGTTGTGCACCTAGGAGATGGCGTTGCACCCTTGCCAGAAAGTAGCCTATGCTAGATTTCCATTGGCACCACGCGCTCAGAACTAGTGCTACATTCTTAGGATTGGCGTTGCGTGCTTGGAAAAAGGAGCTTGCTAAGGGTTGGGGTCACTCAAATCACATCAAATTTCCTTCAAATATTTTCCAAAATTCTCCAAATAATTCCTAAGCATTAAGTACATGTCATCACCCCATTTCTAAGCTTTTTTATCATTCTTAAATGAATTAAAGAGGAAACGATAATCAAACCATAATCAAATCCTAGCTACAAATCTAAGAACACTATCTATATACTTATTTCGTCTTCCCAAACAGAGTATCAACTATAGATAGGGTATTTTCATTGATTTAGGGCTGTCATTGAGTTAGTTTTCCCCTTACTCATTTCCTACACCTCAGTCCACTTCACGTACTCCATCACTATCACCACCATCATCACCATTTTATGAGCAACATGAGTCACCTAGCAGAGTTGAGGTTAGCAATCCTAAAGAGGCTAAAATGAGCACAATGGAAAACAAATATTAGAGAGGGCATAGGTAGGTTTTTGCTCCACATATTGTGGGAGGGGCCTGCCTTATTCACCAACAAAGCAGGTACATAAGGGAAAACAAAAGATGGCAGAAGCATATGTAAATGAGGCAACCATTCATGATGAGGATGACCTCCATGAGACAAAGACTAATTTTGACCTTGTTGATTTAGATGATGAGACATGATGATGAGGCCTTCAAAATGATTTTCAAGAAGAATGATGTTGAAATCAGTGAGCTTCAGTCCAACTTAGAGAGATATAAGTTTATCATTGCATACTATGAGTAGGAAAATGAACTACTCAAGACCAAGCAGACCATCATGGAGATTCAAATTCTAAAAGAAAAAAGAGGATAAAACAAGGCAAAGGCCTTGCTTGATGAGGCCTATAAAAGGTATGGTGAAACCAATGAGGCAGAAGAAAAAGTGCTAAGAAAAATACCGAGGACTAGAGGGCTGAAAAGAGCTCTAGAACTAGAGAGGAAAAAGAAGGTTGAGCATGCTAATGAGCTTGCATTGAATAAACAATTTTCCATAATTGTAAATGACAACCAAGAGAAATGGTTTGACAGGGCCAACCAACATCTTCAGAAGCTCCTGTTGGAGGAAAACAAGGACAATGATATATTTAGAAGGAGGGCCAAGAACTACTTCAAGAAAAACCAAATTGCAAGCTCAAAGCTACAAAAGGCCAAATCAAGACTCGAAACCCTAACTAAGAAAAATGAAGGGGAAAAGCTCAATATACTTTTTGTGAGGTCCCTCCAAGCCTCCCAACCCATGATCCACAAGAAAAATTCCAATTTTGGCACTTTTGTGCACATTTTGATATTTTGACAGTTTGGCTTGCAGAAAATTGGGCCAAACGCACAGCGCCACTGCCGCTGAACTCTTTTTTGGGGCACTCAAATGAAAAAAGTTCAACATTTTCCTATTCCTCGTGCCAAGCACATCAACCTCAGAACATTTCAGAGGATTTGGAGCAAAAATGGTCCCTCAAAAAGGCTGAAACCTACCTAAAAATCACCTTTCTGCCCTATTTTTGGCATTGGTGCTGCGTGTTTAGGAGTCTTGGGAGAAGTGTTTTTTGATAAGGAAAATGGGAACCATTTTGGAAACTAGAGTCCAATTTTGACAATAGACTTAGAGACCTTTCCAATGAGCCATCATGGAGCTCATTTTGACACCGGGAAGGCCTCCAAAAGTTAGCTGCAAAACATGTCATTTTCTCAGTCTTGGCGCTGCGCCCCTGTACCTTGGAGCTGCGCCCTTACCAGGAGTTATTTAAAACGATATTTTGAAGCCTTAAATTCAAAATTTTCCCAAAATTAGCTCAAATAGTTATGTTAGAAGTTATTTTTGCAATAAATGAGTTTTAGATATTTTTCCTTGGGCCTTGCATGGTCTCAAAGGTCAAAATGCATTAACTATGTAATGAATGACATTTGAAACCCTAGCTAGGGTTTACCTCCTTATTTTGCAGATAAATACTGCATGTATGCTTCATAGTTTTTTTTGGTTGATTGTTGAGCTGAATGCCTCATAGACTTGAAGTGTGAAAGAAGTTTGGCTTTGGAGCTTTGTAACTGTTTTGGACTAAATATTAATGGAGCAAGCACACTCACAGGATTCATGAACTTTGTTAAATGGTGATGTTGTTCTTATATTATAGTTGTTTCCTTCTGTTTTCTGTATTGTTCATATTTTCTCTTGCAATAGAACATAGAATTTAGGTAAGATATGCTGTTAGAGGCACCTTAGGTATGTCTGCTTTCTGTTGCTTAAATGTTTTCCTCTACTAGGTCTAATTGGAGAATTCTTAATTTCTTTCTGATTCCACCTTATTTGTTGTCTTGAAAATGATTTAATAAGAGTCAAACTGAAGAATTTTATGGTATGCCATGTCCTTTGGTGTAGCTTGAAACATTGTTTTTAAGGCCTTTCCTTGAAGTTTGCTAATTAGGGTTTGGTTGAAGAAGTTTATAGTTTTCCCTGTCCTTTGGTCCATATTGAATAGTTACTTTGAAGGTATTTTATAGTCTGATTGAAGAAATTAGGAGTTCCTTTCTCATTAATCATCACTTGTTTGTTATCTTAAATGTTTTCTTACTCTGAAAGTGAAAAGCTAGAGAATTTAGGAGTTCCCTACTCTCTAGGGTTTGCTGGATTTTTGTCTCAAAGTTTACTTGATAAAGGTAGGCCAAAGCGGTTTATGATGTGCCCTGTCCTTTGGTTCTTTCTGAAAGCATAGTGATCCTAAATAATTTTCTTGTTCTATTATATGCTAAAGGATTCTTAACTGCCCTTTAAACCTACTAAATTCACCATTTAATGTTCATTTCACACCCACCTAAGCTATTAAGATCCATTTGGCTTTGTTAACTTGCCCTATGAAAAACCCTTGATTTTTTGTTGTACTCTTCAGACCTTTCATAAACCCCATAGCCCAATGGTTTAAATTTCTCTTACTCTATCTGTTCTTCTTGACAAGCAACCCAACCAAAAAAAAACAAAACAAACAAACCCTATCATTTTAACTAGCCTAAAATGAATACCCTAAATCAATCAAGTTATATATTTTATACAAATATAGAGAGAGCCCTCTCTAAGTCAAAGAAGGCTAGATCATAGTGCTCTAAAGTTAGTTTGAAGTTAACCTTGTCTATTTGGTCTTGCCAATCTGACAAATTACAGGGACCTAACATAATGGAAAATCTACTGGGGAACACTTATAGAAAATGTTAGTGTTATATAAAGAGCTCAGAAAACCAAAAAATATCTCAAGATTGGTATCCAATTGCTGATGGTGGACAACAACCTGCTTCAAGAAAGTTGAAATCTTCCACCTAGCGACTCCACCGGTAGAAGACTCTAGACTAGTTATAAAGATGCGGTAACCCTTTCCTCTGACTGATTGACAAAGATGAATCCAAGGATACAACGTAGGTATGCTCCAATGAACAGAGATCACATTCCCGGATTCCCCCACAAAATGCCTCAAATAAATTGGCACATAAACCTGCATATGTTTCAAGATGAAAAGTGTGATGACCCCTTGTTACATCTCATCAAATTTCATATACATACATGGAGGTTAAAAGTTGAATGGAATGAGGAACAACTCATGAAAATGTTCATGGTGACATTAGAAGGTAAAGCAAGGGAATGGTATGAAGGCCTAGACCTTAGTAGTTTGTTTTCTTTAAAGGATTTCCACAAGGTATTTTATGAGAATTATAAAGAAAATTTTCCATCTTTATCATTAACTGAAAATTGTGCTGATCAATTTGAAGATCTCATAAAATACCTTGTAAACATTGATGAAGACTTGGGAAATTGGCATCCTGAAAATATATTAGAGGAAATTCATGCATTTCATACTCAAGTTAATTGTCATGACAACCAAGAGGAGTTGGTTGAGGATGAAATCAATCAGGGAATGGAAGAAAATCCATAGGATCTATCTGAAGGTACAAGTGATGATTCACCATCTCTTCTATGTGAGGCTCAAGAAGACCTTCAACCTTATGACCAACCTTCACAAGAGAAAGATGGAAACCGGATTTCGGTCCAAAGAAAGCGAAAAATGCCTCCTCTTTTAATTGAAGAAGAAATCAATCAGATCCTAAACATACAGCCAACCTCCAAATTTTTATGTAAAGAAAATATTTCTATTTATTCCACTGCTGACTTATATAATGAAGCATTTTCTCATGAAAAAAATATAAGACATATTGGCACTGATGCTGGACTACCTTCTCAAGAAGACCTCATGCTAGATAATGCTCCTAATAAGGGCCTTTAGACAGAATTCAACCCACTCAATCAGGGCATATCAGGTTTGCTTAAAAATAACACAACAATACATAATGAGGCTGCCCAGTCAGATGATCATGAAGAAGAGGTGGAGTGTATTTCTCAAAAGAATCCCTCGCACACCAAAGTGGAACAAGGATTAGTCTTGGATGAAGCCCATGGTTTAAATCCTCACAACTAGGTATTATTCAAAGATCCTTTTGCTGGTTTCTTAGAGACATTTAAACAGGGATTAGAATATGCTAGGAACAGTTTTTTGCAGATTTTAAAGAAAATTTGAAGCATTACTGTTCAGAAGAAGGAAAAATGACAGTGGCCTTTCAGCATACCTAAAAGGCTGAATAAAAATAAATCATCTAGTCACTTAATTGATTGGCCGCATTGGAGAAAGGAGTTCACTTAGTGAATATCTGCCTCATGCAAGTTTGATTAGGATAGATAGGTATGAAAATAATCTTAGTACTATGAGCATATTTCTAGTTGTAGTTTCAGATTGTTTCGACAAAAGAAAGAAGAGAAGAAAAGAGGGCAGATAAAATAAGAGGTAAAGCCACATACCAAAAAAGAATATTTCTGAAAGTGTGCAAGTCCAAATGCCACTACTTTTGAGAAAGGAAAGTCTTGTTCAGTCATACAGCCTAATCACAATTGAACATGTTTTAAATTTCTACTGATAGGTTAATGAATGAATATTTTCCAAACCATGTAAACTTGGCTTGTCAGTAGATTATCTTAGGAAAATATATTGGTTCCAAAAGTGAAAAATCTGAACCGAAAAGGAAGGAAAGGGATGCTTAAAAAATTCCAAATTACAACCCTTAGATTTTAGTTTGACTTTTTTTGCAAACTAAATATTGTGTGCAGATTGTCCAACATGCCATAGCTCATGACAAATCAAACTGCTTAAAATTTATTGGGCAATGTTTTGAATTTTATGTCGATAGATTAGAGAATGAAAATTTTTCAAACTATTTAAACTTGATAGAAAAGTAGATTAGGTAGAGAATAAAATAACTCATCAGTCTAATCTGAGCCTTTGGATTATATAAGGGTAGAAGTAGATAGTTTGTGCTTTCAAAAGAAGAAATGATGTCAAGGGTTTGTGAGTCAAAGTGCACCCAAATGAAGAAACAAATGTTAGGAAAGTACGATGGGTAGGTAGAATTGATTTTGAAGCAATCATGTCTTTCAAATGAAGGAAATCACAACTTCAAATAACAACAGCAAAATCAACATTGCACAATGAAGGAAAAAAACAAGCATGTGAAGCATTTCATCTGCAAAATCAGAAATCTGAGGTTTTTGACACCTCCTGAAAGGAGCTGCCCTCCCCAAGTGGAGCCACTGTTCTTCATTAGTATTTTTCACTATCTTTAGATGACTGTAGCATGGTTATAGTTTTCTGAAAAAAATATTTGTTGAATATCTTGAGTTTCAGAAATCTCACTGCCTTCATTATCCTTATATACTTATTTTCACTATTCCTCAGTTGGTCTTCTCAAAGTCACCTTGTTGCTCTTAAATGACCCCTTATGGGCTTATGCCTCTAATTTTCATCCTTCTCTCCTACCTTGAAACTCATTTCCCTCTATCAATGAACTCCATCCTCCCTCTAAGATTTCTTGTTGCCAACTCATTCCCATATCCCTTTGGAAATAATAACCTATAAGAATGCTCTGTTTTCACCTAAAAATCCCTAAACCAAATTTCAGTCACGATCAGGTCAAAGGACACCCCCATTAGGTCATTAGGGCTTTTACATTTTTCAGGCTATCCTTTGCTAAAATCTGGTTCAGATGTAATAGAAATATCGAGACATGGTTATTCAAGAAAGACCTAAAATATTTCCAATAAAGGTTATCTTTCAGTTTGGAGTCTGCAAGTCAGAAAAATGGACAAAGGTTGGAACTTCTGCAGAAGCGTTGGAATATTTATCAGTAGAAGGTACTGATCAGGGAGACTGTATACTCTTGAATAAAAAAAACTTATAGCAAGGGAAAGAAGAAAAGCTTGGTCTTGTAGATGACTAGGGTTATGAACTGGTTAGACCATTTGAGTCCCTAAGTAGTGATCACTTACAAGAAAATAACATGGAGGAAGCACACGAGGCCGAACATGAAGAAACTCTATTAGAAAATATTGATGGAATATGGAAAAAGGTAAGGTGAACTGGACAGAAATGAATGAACTTGAAAGGGCTATAGAGAACTTAAAAGACAACACTGATGATTGCTGTGAAGCCACTGCAAGCAATTAGGGTTTTGAAAAGATGGCCATAGAAGGTGGAAAAGATGAGTTGAACTTCATGGTGGAAACTTAAAAAGGTTTTGAAGATGCTACTATGTGATTAGATCCCTAAGTTGTCAAAGTGACCATGTTAAGCCTAAATTAGCGAAGGAAAGACCAACTTCATGATTTCAGTAACCTGCAGGAAAAAGGTGTCAAAGAGTATCAGTATAAAGAAATGAGACTTCTAAACATTAGAAAGTGGGTTTTCAAAGATAAAAATCAAATTCAACTTTTCTATAAGAGGTCATCAAACATTTCAAATGAATCATTGTTGCCTTTCAAAAGATCAAAAGCGCTCAGCAAGGAAGTATTTCAGGGTTTTCTAAAAAAAAATGGCTAAAGTTTCTTGGCGATGCGCATTTAGCATGGTGCTGCACCCTTTCCCATTTTCCTTGATACATTTTCTGAAGGCACTACGTGCCTAGGAGCTGGTGCCACGCCCTTTCCAAAAAGCACCTTGTGATAGATTTCCATTGGCGTTGTGTGCCTAGGATTGGTGTTGCACTCTTAGTTGTTGGCACTGCGCGCTTGGACAGAGGAGCTTGCTAAAGGTTGGGGTGACTCAAATCACATCAAATTGCCTTCAAATATTTTCCAAATTCCTCCAAATAATTCCTAATCAGTAAGTA
Organism: Pinus albicaulis; assembly: GCA_034641835.2. NCBI lineage: Eukaryota > Viridiplantae > Streptophyta > Pinopsida > Pinales > Pinaceae > Pinus > Pinus albicaulis. Next base: position 237,509,254 of record CM076569.1, on the reverse strand, counting down.
CATGTCATCACCCCATTTCTAAGCTTTTTTATCATTCTTGAATGAATTAAAGAGGAAACCCTAATCAAACCCTAGCTACAAATCTAAGAACATTGTCTATATACTTATTTCATCCTACCAAACAGAGTATCAGCTATAGACATGGTATTTTCGTTGATTTAGGGTTTTCATTGAGTTATTTTTCCCCTCACTCATTTCCTATACCTCAGTCCACTTCATGTATTCCATCACTTTCACCATCATCATCACCATTTTATGAGCAACATGAGTCACCTAGCAGAGTTGAGGTCAGCAATCCTAGGGAGGCTAAAATGAGCACAATGGAAAATAAATATTAGAGAGGGCATAGGTAGGTGTTTTCTCCAAATATTGTGGGAGGGGCCCTGCCTTCTTCACCAACAAAGAAGGTACATAAGGGAAAACAAAATATGGCAGAAGAAGATGTACATGAGGCAACCATTCATGATGAGGATGACCTCCATGAGACAGAGACTGATTTTGACCTTGTTGATTTAGATGATGAGACATGATGATGAGGCCTTCAAAATTATTTTCAAGAAGAAGGATTCCCAAATCAGTGAGCTTCAAACCAACTTAGAGAGATATAATTTTATCATTTCATACTATGAGCAGGAAAATGAACAACACAAGACCAAACAGGGTATCATGGAGATTTATCTTCTCAAAGAAAAAAGAGAATAAAAAAAGGAAAAGGCCTTGCTTGATGAGGCCTATGAAAGGTATGGTGAAACCAATGAGGCAGAAGAAAAAGTGCCAAGAAAAATACTTAGGACTAGACGATTGAAAAGAGCTCTAGAACTAGAGAGGAAAAAGGAGGTTGAGCTTGCTAATGAGCTTACATTGAATAAAACATTTTCCATTACTCTCAATGAAAACCAGGAGAAATGTCTTGATAGGGCCAACCAACATCTTGAGAAGCTCTTGGATGAGGAAAACAAGTACAATGACATATTTAGAAGGAGGGCCAAGAACTACTTCAAGAAAAACCAAATTGCAAGCTCAAAGCTACAAAAGGCCAAATCAAGACTTGAAACCCTAACCAAGCAAAATGAAGGGGAAAAGCTCAATATCCTTTCTGAGGTGTCCCTCCAAGCCTCACAACCCATGATCCACAAGGAAAGTTCCAATTTTTTCACTTTTGTGCACATTTTAATTTTTTGAGAGTTTGGCTTGCAGAAAATTGGGCCAAACGCGCAGAACCACTGGCACTGCACTCTTTTTTGGGGCATTCAAATGCAAAAGGTCAACATTTTCATGTTCCTCATGCCATGTAAATCAACCTCAAAAAATTTCAGAGGATTTGGAGCAAAACTAGTCCTGCAAAAGGGCCAAAAACTACCTAAAAATCACCTTTCTACCCTCTTTTTGGCAATGGCAATGCGTGTTTAGCAGTATTGTGAGAAATGGTTTTTGACAAGGAAAATGGGCACCATTTAGGCAATTATAAAAATATTTGGAAACTAGACAGGACAAGCTTTCCAATGAGCTATCATGGAGCTCATTGGGACACCGGGAAGGCCTCCAAAACTTTGCCACAAAATAGGTGATTTTTCCAGTATTGGCACTGCGTGTTTGCACTAGCACAGCGCCCTTGTACCTTGGAGCTGTGCCATTACTAGGAGTTATTGAAAAATATATTCTGAAGCCTTAAAGTCAAAATTTTTCCTATATTAGTTCAAATATTTATGTTAGAAGTTATTTTTTCCATAAATTAGTTTTGGGTATTTTTCCTTGGGCCTTGCATGGTCTCAAAGGTCAAAGTGCCTTAACTATGTAATAAATGACATTTTAAAACCCTAGCTAGGGTTTACCTCCTTATTTTGCAAGATAAATACTGCATGGAGGCTTCATATTTTTTTGGTTGATAATTGAGATGAATATTACATAGACTTGGAGCTGTGAAGAAATTGGCTTTGGAGCTTTGTGACTATTTCGGATTGAATGTCAATGGAGTAAGCACATTCATAGGATTCAGAAACTTTGTTAAATTGTGATGTTGTTCTTATATTTCACTTGTTTCCTTATGTTTTCATATTGTTTCATCTTTTCTCTTGCAATAGAACATAAAATTTAGGTTAAGATATGTTGTTAGAGGCACCTTAAGTTTGTCTGATTTTGTTGCTCAAATGCTTTCCTCTACTAGGTCTGATTGGACAATTCTTAGTTTCTTTCTGATTCCACCTAGTTTTTTGTCTTAAAAATGATTTAATAAGATTCAAACCAAAGAATTTTATGGTATGCCCTTTCCTTTTGTGTAGCTTGAAACATTGTTTTTAATTCCTTTCTTTGAATTTTTTTAATTAGGGTTTGGCTGAAGAAGTTTATGGTTTTCCCTATCCTTTAGTCCATCTTGAATAGTTACTTTGAAGGTCTTTTATAGTCTGATTAAAGAACTTAGGAGTTCCCTGCTATTTAATCATCATTTTTTGTCATCTTAAATGTTTTCTTACTCTGAAAGTGATTAGTTAGAGAATTTAGGAGTTCCTTGATCTCTAGGGTTTGTTGGCTTGTTGTCTCAAATTTTACTTGATAAAACTAGGCCAAAGAAGTTTATAGTGTGCCCTGTCCTTTGGTTCTTTCTGAAAGCATAGTGATCCTAAATATTTTTCTTGTTCTAGTATATGTTAAAGGATTCTTAACTGCCCTTTAAACATACTAAATTCACCATTTAATGTTCATTTCACACCCACCCAAGCTATTAAGATCCATTTGGCTTTATTAGCTTGCCTATGAAACAACCTTGATTTGTTGTTTCACTCTTCAGAACTCTCACTGACCCCATAGCCCAATGGTTTAAATTTCTCTTACTCTATATATTCTTCTTAACAAGCAACCCAACCAAACAAAACAAAACAAACAAACCCTATCATTTTAACTAGCCCAAAACCAATACCCTAAATCAATCAAGTTATTTCTTTTACACAAATATAGAGAGAGCCCTCTCTGAGTCCAGGAAGGCTAGGTCCTAGGGCTCCAAAGTTGGTTTTATGTTAACCTTATCTATTTGTTCTTTCTAATCTAAAAAATTACAGGGACCTAACACCTTGAAGTTTGAACCCTTGCAAGAAATAATTTGAAGGCTAGATTTGTTTGTCCTAGGAGTGCTAGAATTTGTGGTATGCTTAAGCTTTGAGACATTCCTGTCTTCACTAAATTATCAACTACATCACTCTAGTATGGATTTGGGTGTTTTTTTTATGAACAATGACCTTCCATAGCTCAACCCTATGCATGATGATAAATCATCCTTAAATTTGTTGTAGGCCTTTCTCTTAGTAATTTTGATGTGACACCATCTTCATGAATGAAAGCTCCAGATAAATTAGGCTTCGATCAGGGCATTTTTCTGGGATATTTTTAGCAAGCTTTAGGGTCCCATATTCAAGATGGGAATAATCTTGGACAGGTAGGGTATTGATAAATATAGCATCATGTTGTGGCAAACATTATTCAAGGAAATCTGAGGGGCGCTAATACTTGACTTCTTCAAGCCACAGATCCATTGTTATGCTCAATTTCATAAGTTCCAACATTTGTGGATCAAACATAGGAACAATTTTATGTTGGCCATGAACATCAGTGTTGTAGACAATGAGTTGTTTTATATGATAAATTAAAGCTACCCGAATATAATTTATAGTTAGGAGAGGAAACTTCTTTGAAGATCAATTATCATACCTATGAACAATAAGAGACAAACCTGGAAATGATTTTTATCACTGTGTAGTTAATCAATTATGGGTTTGCATAAGTCCTCTTATTTTCCTAAATATTGGTTTGTTCTTTCAATATGAAAATACTATTCATCTTCAATAAGGACGCCTTCAACAAATGGAATGGACCTTTCTGCCTTTCTCTCATATCGTTCACAAAATGGCTTGATGTTATGATCATCCTTGCATTCCTCATCAAAGTCCATGTCATATGTAGGATCACTTTCAAACTAAAAAATATCAGAGCTTGCATTTTTATGTTCAAATTTAATAGGCAATGCTGATTGGAGATGCACATAATTATGGGTGCCAAAGTTTCTACCATATTCAAAATCATAGATAGGAGTGTTTGTCTCTTGAAACTTAAGGGATATTTCGGATTTCTCTTCATTAATGAGTGTCTTATTACTCTCATTATCAGGAAAAATAGAACTATAGTCTGGTCCATTATCTCCATATGCACTCAACATTTTGTCATATGTTGGTTGAATTTTCATTTTCTAGTGTAGAAAAAAGGCATTGCATGACACCCATGTCATCACGTGCTAAGTCTTCTAGGGTGATTCCAAGAGTGGTAGAAATTTCTTTCCTACCTTCGTGTTGATATTCCTCCTCTGCATTCTGGAACTTTTCCCACACTATCAATCATACAAATAATGGAAGGAATCCCATACATCTTAGGGTGATAAATAATTGTCCTCTATGCCGAAAGCTTGTGTATGCCCTCTTCCTGAAATAATTTGTGTATACCCACTATGCACATTGGTTCATTACTTCATCCAACTTCCATTGCCATAATTTTCTCTATTTCTTCTACAACATAAATTAGGGAGGAAAACCACATTGGTGCAATTGTGGTTCCAAATATAGTTATAAATACTAATAGAGGTCCATCAGTAGATTTACAAAGACCAACACATAATATTCATTTCAGTGCAATAGAAAATTATGGTGCCTCTATCTGTAATAATTTACGAAGTGTAAGGATGAATAGTGATAATAATCAACACCCTCATGGGCCTCCTCACCTAAGGATTGGTGGTGTAATGCATAAAGTCCCTAAAACCCCCTACTCAAATGGTCATGTTCCATCCATTATTATTGTTCCTGGACACTGGGTTTGGAAACCATTACCTTCAAGTGTTCCTCAAACTTCCTCTCTTGTAGATTATCATCCTGCAATTACTCATAGATAAAATGTGCATTTTGTAGCCATGCCTTCTTTTCTAGGCATATGTTTTGGAAATGTACTAGTAGGGGCTAAAGGTCCATCAACACTTTTACATAGGAAATATGTGCAAATTGGAACACAAACAACAAATGGAATGCATCCAAATATTCATGGTGGAGTCACTTTAAGCCTTGGAGGGCCTTGTCAAGTTATAGAAAAAAAGCATTGACCTGATGGTTTATCCATATAAAAGTGGTGCAGGAGCCTTGTTTTCGAGGTTGAGTATCCACATCTAGATTTATAGGCTGGAATGTTGATGAAAATATAATAATGCTTTTATTGTTGTCGTTGTTGCTAGCAGCCTATCTGATTGAATGCAGTTTACCTCTGCCTGTTTTAGTGGTGGATATAAATTTTCCTCCCTTCAGGGTTTAAATTAAGGACAATGAAATTGAAATGTGGTTGTAGAAAAATTGATGAAGACAAGCGTTCTTAATTTAAACCTAGTCTCATGTTCTAGTAACAACATTATTAACTTTTTTGTGTTTTTGAGTATAGTACATATGATGTGGGTCTCTTGTTGAAGGCCTTGGTTTTACATTCTAGTTAAGGTCACATATCTATAATTAGTTTTCCTTGAGTACAATTCCCACCACTGTACCTATGCATGACTATAACTTTTTCATATAGCTCCATGGGTGGCATATCTACCAATAATATGGGTATTGCGTTGACTATGTTTTTGTTGTATTTTGGTAAGGACACAAATCCACAAACAGTTTGTCTCAAGTCTTGAGTTTAATGTTATGGGCTTCTCCTATGCTATGTTATGTTCTCTAGATCTCTAAGGTATTCATTATTTAGCTTAGCTACCTCCAACTTTCTGTGTATGCACAAGTAGAATGTTGCTCTTGGGTAGAATTGGTTATGCTTACAGAAGTTTGACCCTTTGATGCAAAATATTTACACTTCTCTTATTGCCAATAGTGGGTATGTTTGCACTAGTGGAGGATGGAGGTGAATTTCCATATTTAAAGGGAAAAATGGATTTGCAAGTGATGCTTCTTATGTGATGTAGAGACAAAGGAGCACTTCTTTCATTTCTTTGTTTCTTATAATATTTTTGTGTATATATAATTTGAGTCACTTGGTTTATGTTTGTATTTGAATTTAACTATAATGTTAGACTTATATAATCATTCATTGGCTTGCAATAAGTAGCGAACATTGTTGATCCCTTTAAGACATGACGATTTTGTATAAACGGCTGACAAATTTTGTTTGCAACTTTAAGGTATGTCTAAATTCAAGTTTTAAATTTCAAATTTAGTGAACACAATGAATTAGGATGCATTTTCCTCTTCAAGAATTATAGGCCTAAATTTTTGTCTTCTTAGATACCTTGATCAAAGGTTCTTGTCTTTGCTCATCAAGGTGGTGGTTACCTTGATACACCATAATCTCTAGTATCTTTCTATGGTAGTCACATCGATTACCTCTTTCTTCTAGGTTGTGATTATGACTAGGCTTAATTGATCGAAATTATCCACCAAAACTGAAGTCAGGGTGTGGTTGGGTTCACCAAGGGAGTATAGTTTCTATGACAGCAACGCCAATGTTTCTTCAATTGATGGTTAGATCACCGTCTTTGATACTATTGTGAATTCATTGTACTTGGATGTGAAAAGAGTTTTGACACAATTCTTTCCCTTATCTTTAGTTTCTAAAATCCCTTAAGGGACTTTTTGGAGGTGACCATGGTCTAGCCATTCAAAACTTAGAAATGTGAAGAATAAACAATCTGAATCAACAAGCGATAATGCTAGACAAAAATGCAACAATATTTTTGTTAATTCTGTAATTTTAGAGAATCAAGATCTTGGAAATGTTCTCCATCCTGAGCATGGGACAGTTGTGGTTTCTAATTCCCCATATGATTTTTCAATTTCACCTGATGCTGACATAAACAAAGAGGTGACTTATTTTTCCAATTATATTGTTGGAAAAGAAAAATCTAGTTTGCATGCTGGGGAGAGAAAAATCAATGGAATGCATGAGCATTAGGGGAATTTTGAGGTCTAAAATGGGCCTCCTAAGAAAAATGTACAACCAAAATAAAATTTATAAGAACCAATAGGATTAAAGATGATGATGTCAACCATGGGGGATGATTCACCATTTTTTAAGTAAAAGGGAAAACATATTAAAAAATAATATAATAATAAAAATACTTTTTCAATTCTTATTTTCAACCTATCTCCTAAAGTTTTTAGTCAAATTTTGAGTGGGAGTACTCGTTGGATGGAAAATTTAATTCCTCATCAAAGGAGTACCCGTGTTGCATACTTTCGATGGAATCTGCTACATGAAAAATGACAAATACATGAAAAAATAGGATTGCAATCACGTTTTTCATGTATTTCTCATTTTTCATGTAGCAATATCCATTGAAAGTATGCAATATGGGTACTCCTTGGATGATGAATTAAATTTTGCATCCAACGAGTACTCTTGCTCGAAATTTGAGTAAAACTTTTGGGAGATAAGTTGAAAATTAAAGTTGAAAAAGTAGTTTTTTCCTTTTTTCTTTCTAAAATTTGATGATGTAATCAAATCTTATTTTATTATTTCACTATAATTTTATAATTTCTTTAGAAGGCCCATTTTAGACCTCAAATTTCCCTAATGGAGTAGGTTTTCATCTCAATTGGCTACACATGAAAATGGCACAATGGTTGTTGATCAAAATCTGCTCAAAGGGAAAAAGGGTGAAGTGCTAGTTTTATCTGAGAAGTCAACAACAAATACATGCAAGGTGTCTGAATGGGAATTACAATTAGAAGCTACAACCATCCTCCCTAAAGATGGTATGGCTATTTTCAAATAAAAATTAGGTTTTCTATCTGGTAACAAAGTTATTGACTGAAACAAATCTTCTGGATATAGAAACAAAGGTAGGGTTAACTATGATAGTGCTAAAGTACTTGGGGAAGGTCCAACTTCCAATGTGAAGGAAATTGACACACAAGATATGGGTCAATTATCCACCACTAATAGTGATATTTGTGAAATGTATACTCAAATTTAGGTGTCATCTTTTCCTATTGAAAGTGAAGGCAAGCAGGATTTAGTAGCTAGATTGACGGAAAAGGAGAATAAAATTTCTTCCAATGTTTCTGCAAAGAATAATGTTGCAAATATTGGTGATGCTACCATGGTAGTAGTTGTCAACAAGAAGAAGAAAAAGAAGGATTTTTCCAGTAAGGAAAATGCTGCAACTCCCACTAGGATTTATATAATCCTTACAAGGTTCAAGAGGAGGAGGAAGATGTGAACCTTCCAGAACCATCCAAAATAGTAACCAATGTTGTCAAGAGTAAGACCTCTTAAAAAGAGCTTGAGAAGCAAGTCCTGAAAGAAGTGGATGGATGGGAAGATGCAGTTGAGCTTTCAACTCCTATGAATCAAGTAGCTATTTTAGTTACTAAATGTTCAGGAGATACAAAGTACTCTAGAGATATTTTTTTTGACAATCAAGGGTCAATACAAAATTCTACCAAAACATTTTGAAATTTGTCCAGAAATTATTGAATTAATTGGAAATTCCCAAGAACTTCCAAGTATTGTAGGAGATTTTGATGCATTAGCAAGCACTGAAAGAGGACTTGACAAGCAGCTGAGTGGGAATCATCTACTTGAACGTCATGGGAGAAATATGGCTAGTTTGGCTGATGATAGATGGGCCAAGCGGGTGGATGATTTTGTTGATGGCTGTGATATGTGGATGGATGTTGATCTTAGTGGTTCCTCATCTGTGTTTCAAATTTACCAAGGTTATAATACTTACTTTGCAATAAATACCTGTGCAACCCAAATGAATATGAATGCCATCCTTCCTGGAGGGCCTTATGTGCAAGCACCACTTCCACAAGTTGGACTAGTGAGAAAAAATTTTGATTTTGATATGTGGCAGTGTGCTTCTAGTTCACAGAAGAGTTTAATTCCTCCTCAATAGCCTTCTCTTCCCACAATTCATATATTATAGAACCGATATGAAGTGGGCAAGATTTCTGATGAGGGTCAGTTGAAACAAAGACAAGTTAAATCCATCCTTAATAAATTAATGCCCCAAAACTTTGAGAAATTTTTTGAACAGGTCAAAGAAGTGAACATTGACTCTGCATCATGTCTTCATGGTATAATATCTCAAATATTTGACAAAGCCTTGATGGAGTTGGCTTTTTTTGAAATGTATGCAAAATTTATTTTTCAGCTTACTGCAGGAATACCAGAATTTTATGAAGATGATGAGAAGGTTATTTTCAAGCGAGTTCTTTTGAACAAATGTTAATAAGAATTTGAAAAATATGAAAGAAAAGAGGCAAAGGCTAAGAAAGCAGAAGAGCATGGTGAAAAAATCCTTTTAGCAGAAGAAAGACTGGAGAAGAAGGTTGCAGCTTTATAAAGAAAGTATGATGACCAAAATAATTATGCATGCATGCATCAAGAAATTAATTGATGAATTTCAGCATCCACAGGAGGAAAATTTTGAATCTTTGTGCAAAATGATGAGCACTATTGGTCATATGATTGACCATTCAAAGGCCAAGGAACATAATGATGCTTACTTTGATAGGATGACAAAATGTTCAATAACCAAGGTTTCCCTCTAGGTTGAGGTTCATGTTGAAGGATCTGATTAATCTGAGGAGGAATGGATGGCAACAAAGGAAGAAAGTTGAGGGCCCCAAAAAAATAGAGGAAGTGCATCGGGATGTTGTGCAAGAACTACATGGACAGGAAGGCCGCTCTCGAGGTACCAATATGGGACATTCATGTCGGAGACTTGTGACACAACTTGATAATGGTGTGAGAGGACTTGCAATGCCACCTACATGGAAGGTGCATTGGCGGGTTCACTTCCACATATGGGTGGGATTAAAGGGCCACAACCCCATATGGGACCACGTGACCATGGATTCACTAGTCAAGATGCTCAAATTGTGGATAGGGCCCAATTTGAAAATTAGTCTATGCCAAGCCCGTCAACACACAGAGCTTCTAATGATGGCCACTTGACTCTTGGTCCTAAGGGAGGTCTTGGCAAGAGAATAAGAGGGAGGGATCGGCCTCTACCATATTCTAAGAGTGATCTAGATGATATTCCACCATTCACATTCTCAGTAATATACGAATAGGTGCAGGTTCTATTTCAGGTTGTAGTTCTAACTAGATGCCAGTTAGTATGAGAGATGAAATTTCGACCAGGGCTTATGCTGCAGAAAAGACTTTATTTGCAAAATCATGTGTCCACGAAAGAAATTTTTTGGATAATTGCATAAGAGAGTTTAATAATTCATACTCATCTGGTGACAAAGGTGGGAAGACTACAAATGTTGAATTTCAACTGTAAGAACATTATTATCAAAGAACCTTGAGTTCACAACTCATGAGGTTCAACTTAGGAAAAAGGTTCAAATGGAAATCAAAGAATATTACAGGTGCATTCCTTTACAAAGCTTCCATTCATTTCCATTATGTATTTCAGAGAAGTCAACAAGTTTCCCTAACTTTTTCTTAATTTTTCATGACATGCCATCTAGTGTGAGAGATTTGAAGGAGGAAACTTTTTGTGTAGATGACCTTAAAGCACCATTGTTCCATGCAACTATGGTTTCCCTTTGGATATTAGATTCTTTTTTTAGGAAATATGTTGAAATTGATCTTATGGGGAATCTACTTACACATTTATGCAATTTTGAGCTTGTATTGCTAAATCAAGGACAACTTACTGAAGGTTAATGTGAAATTTTGTGTTTGTTCTTATTCAAGTTTGAATTTATTTAAGGACAGATATAGCCTATGGTCATTTGTGATTATGAACTATAACTATATATTTTTTTAATGTTTCTATGTTGGATACTGTACTATTTTCATTGGAGGATGCTACTATTGATGTGCCCAAGGCTCCTGAGTTCCTTGGTCATGTAGGGTCAAAATCCACTAAGTTGATTCCATGTATTAGAACAATTTTGCATCCTTCCTGGGAAACAAATCCATTACATAATAAGAGATTCCCAAGAAGGAATTTATAACATGAAACCAACAAATTACAAGCAATGTTAGTTTGATTTTATGAGGCATATGATAGAGAAAACTGGCTTTATTTAGGCTACTCATCCATATAGGGTTAAATGTGCAATTGGTTAACTAGATAATGAATTGTCTTTCCTCAATATATGTGCAATTCTAATTAATGGCTCAACCTATTCTTCTATCATGTCTACAAGGGACCATTGGTAGGTATGACTAATGGCTCCTCTGCCATTTTTTATTGTATAGTAGGTGGTCTCAATAGAGTTATAACAGAGTAAAAAAGAACTATAAGCTTGACAACTATACAAATAGGATTTGCCCTAAAATTGACATATTTAATCTTTGTTGATTATGTTTTTATTTTGGGTGATATGGCCAAGGTAGATGCAATTATGTTGAAGGACCACACCTCTGAAGAATTGAAATTCCTATCTTAAAAACTACTAACAACTGAGGAGCTACAAGAATCAATACCATCTTTGACTTGAACCTAAATAGTCTTATTATCTTCGAGTATTTCCCTAATCACAGTGACTATTAGATTCTCCTCATGGATTATTTCTCTCATTCTATTTATTAGTAAAATCCACAAAATGTATCCCTACATTTGAATGTTGGGAAAAAAGCATATAATTGTTATCATTTAAATTATCCATATCTCTTGGAGCCCAAAAATCCATTTGATTTGGATAAGCTTTATTTATAACCTCAAAAGAAACCCTATTATAAGCTAAAGGACCATTATGTCCTCTTGAGTCTTGACAAAGTATGTTGGAATGAGATTGGGTGAAGGCCAGATCCAGATTTACCATGTCAGAACCTAGGTTCATTGAGATGGCGACCTTGGTTTGAAGATATCCACCATACAAACTAGGACCACCCATACTTATCGTTGCCATATATATTTCATCATCAATATTAACGTAGTGAGGACCTATAGCTCGTGAAGGCCCATGGTAGTTATTGCAATGTAATTTATTAGAATACATGCCATTTCTTATTATGATATTTACCACATCTGAAAATGGCATCATTCACATCATTTTGAAGAAGTCTACAAATTAGGTCAACATAATTTTTTTCACATTACGACTTCCCTCACATTTGTTGGTTCTTGAAGCTCGAGCACTTTCATAGCAAAATTATGCAAATTCAAACAACAAAAATGGCCCAATCTCTTTTTATTTTCTAATATTATAATGAATTTTTATTAGAGACACTATTTGTTTGTTTGTTTTGGTTAGAAAAGGGTTTTCTCTTGGTTTTATGCGACTTTCAATTTATCATATGTAACATGTTGAGAAATGACAAAGAATAATGTGTGAGATTTATCTTGCAAAATTTATGTTGAATGAAATGAAAAATAGTTTAACCAAACTACAATTCACTTTGGTAAAGGCAGAGGAACATCTTAAAAAACCGCTTAAGAATACACCATACACAAAGTTTGACCATAAGTAATATATGCATTTTTCTTTTGTAGATATGTTCTTTTTTCTACCCAAGATATCACAACAAGAAAAATATTGGTATTGTAGAGATTTTTTGAGGACCTCATTGAGGTCGATTTTTTGGATGTCCTATTTTATTGATACTTTCTCATATGTTAGGAAGGCTTTAAATTTGAATTAATATGTTCATGAAACAAATCAGATTCAAATTTTATAGATATAAAAGAGAAAAACAAATTTCAATCTCTTTTTTTGATTGTTAATTGACTTTGATGTGGGTAGGATACAAGGAAGGTGATTGGAAAAAGGACGGGGAGATGATGCATATCACGTCTTAGATATGGTTCATTCGTTGTTAGAGATTTCTTAGACACCCAAGCCATCGACTTTGGAAATGTTTTTAGTGGGAATTCATATGGTTTTTAATTTTATAATTATTTCATCTCATGGTTATTTTGGGAAAGAAAATGTCTTAGGAATGCTACACATGACATCAGTGGACAGGTAGACAAATTTTTTATAATTGGAACTTCCATTCCATGATATCCTCTCTTTATTGTTTGATTGTATTTTGGACGTTTCTTTGGATTTTGTTTGTCTTTTCACTATGAAATTGAAAATATTTAGTACCATGTCCATTTAAACAACAACCAAAGCTTGAAGATGAAATTAGTATTACACTATATTGATTGGAGTCCTTATAGCTATTTTGTGTTAAAATATTTTCATGACTATCAGAAAAAAATACTTTCATGTTGTTATTTGTGTACATGTTGTTTATATACTTTACTAAGTTCATGCATTAGAAAATTAAATGTTGTTGTGAATACAATGACAAGGATTAAACATCACACCTCAGATTATTTGTTTTCGCAAGCTATCTACAACTTGAGATTTTTAGCATATAACTTAGTTGACATGATTGTTCTTAAGATTTCTTTTAAAGTTGAATACTAAGTTACTAAGGTGTTCTTTTCTATATATGGTGATATTTTATTTTCTTTGTTTATACAGGTAATCTGGCCACATTATAGTGATAATTATTGCCCCAATGAAGAAAATTCGTTCGAGTTTCTTACTTGTATGGGGAAAAATAGCTTTGACATTGCTGATGTTGAGGTATATGTCATATAAACTATTTATATTCTAATTTAGTTTATATTTCAGTGTTCACTGTTTTTCATGTTTTACATTCTGCATTGTATCTTATTTTGTTTTCAGAAAATGAACTCATTATTGATGGTAAGAATCATGATTTGAAAAAAGAAGGGAGCAATAACATTGGAGTGACAAATGCAAAAAGAGAGAGAGAGGAGAACTGGTCTCGTGATACTCTTAGAGCCAATATCCCGCATAATACACATATATAAATATTGATGGTCAGGTGTTTAGAGTTGGTGAATTCACCTGCAATTCCTGGAAAACACAATGATGATGTTTTGAAGTGATGAAACACCATTTCATGTTTAAAGTGTAGTCCAACCAATATTAAATTGGAAAATCATATTGTAATACTTTAACATTTCCTATAATATAATTTATGTGGTTGAAATTATTTATAGTTGCACTTGATATTGTTTAGTATTGTAATTAAAATATGCGATTTTGTGTTTTCCTATTAAATGAACATGCACAATATATGACATTTTTTAAATCATACAAATTAATTTATGTTGATTAATAATGAACACAAAGTAAATTTAAAACTACTAAATTAGTAGTCTATATTGATTAATGATGAACACAAATAAAATGAATATATGACTAAATTAGTCATTTATAATGATTATTAATAAAAGTAAATGAAATGAATATAAAATACTAAATTAGTCATTTATATAATGAATAAATGACTACTGCAAATGATAAATTTGCAACTACGAATGACGACTAAATTTTGTATATATATGACTATTAGTAGCTAATTTATAGTATCTTATAACACAACTAAAATTTAGTCATATTTCTTTGGTCATTAATTTGTTTTAAACGATGACTAAAATTTGCATATATATGACTATTGGTAGCTAATTTACAGTATCTTATAACATGACCAACATTTTGGTCATATTTCATTGGTCATTAATTTCTTTTCTAGGGTGATCATATAGTAATATATTTTGTTGTGTATCAAATAAATGAATTATTTAATGATCAAATCAATGACTAAATTAATGACTAAATCAGTGACTAAATTAATGACCAAATATACAACTAGACAACAAAATTGAGATAACCAATTAATGACTAAGCTAAAAATGACCAAATGTTGGTCACGTTATAAGATACTGTAAATTAGCTACTATTGGTCATCGATTGAATGCAAATTTTAGTCATTTTTTTAGTAACTAATTAGCCATTTTGTACTAGTGTAAGGAGTATTCCAGAAGCACAAAAATGGAGCGAATAATGCTCAAAATGGAAACCCACATGGAAGTTGAGGAATACAAAGGTAATAGATGTTGTTACACAATAATTTGTCACAGTCCCTACAATTCCCTGTCCCGCACATTGGAGGGCCCTTTTCCGTGAATGTGAGTAGTGACATAACCTGAAACCACTTTCATGGCACCCCCCCTAACAAGGACAATCATTCTTCTGAAGAAAGTTTCCCTTGGAAAACCCTAAAAACTGATCTTTTGGCCTTGGCATGACTAGCCAGTTCAGCCCTCGCGCTAATGGGGGAAATCCACTATAGAGGGTGCCCCAACTAGCACTCTGTCCCAGTCTCTCACTCACACCAAGCTTAATAAGGATTGTTTTTTAAAAATAAATGGCGTAAGTTTGATTCCAACAAACTCCTGAACGAGTCTCTAAAATGAGTTGGGAGGTTTGCCTCCCGATCTCCATGTATGGGAGGTGGTTTTCCACCGATCATGGAAGCTTCCTCAAGGATAGGGCCAATTCCATAATGGTAAGGATCCCAACTCCCATTCCACCATCTATATAAGCTTGCCTTTTTCCCTTAGCAAGCTAGAAGCAAGAGCTGAACCTGTAGCAAGGAGACTATCGCCAGAAAGCCTTTGAGAGCCAAGCTGAGGAGAGAGAGCTTTGTCCCATTTCTGACGAGCTTCATTGAGATGTACTCCACTATCAGCCCCGCCGAAGGAAGATCCAGCGTCAGAGCTTTGGGTTGTATCTTTCCTTTTTTATTTTAATGATAAGAGACTTTGATTATGGTTTCATTCATGTGTCTTTGTATTTGATGCAATGAATTACATCCTCTCTGACTGATGTATGGTTACAAGATTTAGATTTTACGTTGTATATTGTTGTATCCTTCGCATGTGTGTAGGTGTTTGGACATGTGAAGCGGAAGAATCGTGATCTGCCAAGTGAAGAACGGGAAGCGTCATCCTTTTTTCAACGACTATTGCATAGGACCTGAGGTAGGAAATTCATTATGTTTTGTCATTTTTGTAACTAGAGACCTGCGTCACTGCATGACTAATTGTTGCTAGACCCGATCTGGGCTAGTAGCGATCACCTCTGTCCGCAGAGGGAATTTACCTCTCCGAAAAACTGGCAACCCCATTGGGGAATTGATTGGAGTTTTTCATGTCTCTTTCAGTTGTTTTTACTTGTGTATGCTTGATTTTCTCTTCTGGTTTGTCTCCTTCAAGTGTAAAACCTCTGTTTAGACCCCACCATACCTGATCTACTCTCTGTTTGCTCTTTTTTATTTCTATTCTTAGTAAACTTGATTGATGCTCTTTTTAGCCTGACAGACGTGCCAACTGGCACTTGTTGCTAGTTAGGCCCCCGCGCCAACCCATTTTTGGTGCAAGATACAGCCAAACAGTTGCGCCAAACTTGTTTGGTGTTATGGTTTACTTGTTTTTTAGCCCTCTGAGTTTGATTTTTGGTCTTGGTGTTATTTTTCCGACTGTCTGAGTGCCTTGAAGTCCTTGTTGACTGTGTTTGACCTCTATCCTTCAGTTTTTTTTCCCTCTACCATTAGTTTTACATTCTAGCCTTAGGGCGTCTAGGTGCTATTGTGTGTTGAGCCTCCCATCGGAGTTTTTGGTTTTCGCTTGTTCAGTCAACTTCGTTTTCGCTTCCTTACATTTGTTTGGTTGGTTTCCATTGTATCATTGCATTATTTGAGTGATTGATCTCTTTTTCATTCAAGTTTCGCTTTGTCTCATTTTGAGCCTAGATCACATGGTTTGTATGATTCTTTTGGGATTCCTCTTTGTTTTGAGGGATTTCTCCATCAGTTTGAGTTCTGGTTGTGTGTTTTGCATTGAGTGAACTTGCTTGTTTCTACTCTTTTGCTATCATTTCTAAAATTGGTCTCTTTATTAGTTTTTCATTTCGTTTGGTGCATTTTTCTCTAAAACATTGAAAATACAAAAACAAATCTCTTTGCTTTCGATTAGTTAGTGTAAATTGAAAAGCTTTTCTTCATTACTAGTGTTATATAACTCTAAAGGAAAAGTTTTTAGTTTCATTAGCGTGCATTAGAGACAGTAGTGGGTGTTTTGTGGTCATTTTGTTATTGTTTGAAAAGCTCTCAACCTTCCCGTAGTTAGCTCTTCATCGAAAAAAGTGATATCTTGTGGCATGTAGTGTGCATTTAGAGGATTTTTGAGACATAACATTCGGAAGGGCCTAAAATTGAAATGTAAATTGAAGATCAACTTTAAAATTTATTAAATTTACCTTAAGCCAACATTGAAACATTAACGAAATATCTATAGGTCTAGGCTAGTGACGTATTCCGGCGTCGTTAAACTTAGTAGTTGTCGTTCGCCTCTTGGCTTTAGACAGCACTAGTACGGCCTTGTGCTCCCCATACCATCACGTATATAAAGGGAGACCCCACTAGGTTGCTATCCTTTATCCTTAGGAAGCCGATTCTACTGCCTTCTACCCGTGATATACTAGACACAGCATTCGGGGAGATTACCTGCACATACGTCAAGTCCTTGGTTGATTTCTCTTTCATTTTTACGAAGGTGTATATGGTAGTTCATGGATATCTGGTACACCCATTTACCTATATTACTAGAGCAGACACTTTGATTTTTACTGACTCTTTTAACTGAAAAGATCATCGAGTTGTTGTCCTTTCAAGCTCGTGTCCAACCTAAAAGAAATAGAGTCACCTTTTTCTTGTTTCTCGACTCTTAAAATATGAAACAGTAGAGTCTGGTTTCAAGGTCATAAAATTAATCGCTTGCGAAATATTCCTAGTTAGAATTTTTTTCCTTAGTGTATTTTTAGGTCGTTTCAGATGGAAACTTTTCCGGAGTTCACCAACCAAGGAATCCCCTCTTATGGGAATCCTGGTCCTTTTCCTCCATTTGGAAATGTTGGTGCTCCTTATATGGCAACGTTGTCCCTTCCTGGGTTACCTGTTGGGTTGCTTGTTTGGTTATTTTCAACCTCTGTGGTCTCGAATGTCCCGGCTACTGTTCAATCAGTTCCTCCACCTGAACAATGCCATGTTGATGCCAACGTGGACCTCTCCCATTCTTCGCCTGTTTCTGCATCCTCCTCTTCTACTTTGCTTGGTGAAAGTTTTGATTCGAGTAACCAGGTGGCTAAGAAGAAGAAGAAGAAGAAGAAGTCTGATAAGAGAGAGCCTAAAGCTGCAGCTACTACTTCTAAAATGTCCACTCTTGATAAACCTTCCAACCCTCCACAGAAAGTTAAGTTCCCTTGCATGTTGTGTCAGGGAAATCATTTTCTTCGAGATTGCCCTGGTATTCCCAAGGTGCTCGAAGTATGGTCCAAGGATCGTCCAATGTTGCCTTTGGCTTCCGGCAGTCAAGTTGGGGGCATGTCTTAAGCTAGTGTTGGTAAAGCTCCTAAGAAGCAGGGTAAGCTTTCCAATCCCTGTAAGTTGTGTGAAGGGCACCATGCCATTCACCTTTGTTCGTATATGGATGAAGCCAAGAGAGTTTTGGACAACTTGGTTGTTTCTGCACCTTGCCTTCCGGCTAGTTACAAACAGCTTTCTTCGAGTCCTTCACCAGTTGATCCTTCGATCTGTCAAGAGTCATCCGTGGTTGATCCCGCTCCCCCAAAAATTCCAAATCATGAATTCATTCCTGACCAACCATTGGTCGTGGGATTGGTTGAGATGGCCCCATCTACGGTGCACCAGGCCTTTTTCGTTGAGATTGGATCTCATATCCCTCAGGTTTTTCTTTTTTCTTCAGATTCCTTGGACTTGGAGAAAGATTCTCCTGTCCCTATATCTCAGGAAGTTATTCCTTCGCCTCCCATGATGGAGGTCCTAGAGGATAATCCTTCTGCCTCCATGATGGAGGTGGCAGAGGATGCTCCTTCTTCTCCCGTAACACCAGGAGAAGACCATATTAGTTCGATGGTAGCCCCTCCAAGTAGTTTGGTCACTTTCTTCGATTAGAGTCGATTTGCAGGTTATTGCCTTCCTTCTTATGTGCCCTTTCAGATCACGGTACAGGCCTCCCATCTGGTCGTACCCAGCACCATTATAGATGAAGGCACATCTGTTAGTATTTTATCCTCAACTCCTTGGCAGACTTTTGATTCTCCACCACTTGTGCCTATTACGCAGAATCTGTTGGCATTTAACAGAGGAACTAGTCAACCATTAGGGATCCTTCCGAAGTTTCCTATTACTTTGGGAGGGAAAAATGTCCATATGGATGTGATGGTTGTTCCTGGCCCCTTGGAATTTAATTTACTCCTGGGCCGTGATTATACTTATGCCATGGGAGCGCTTGTATCCTCCCTCTTTTGTGTGATGTGTTTTCCGCACCAAGGTTGGATCATGACCATCGATCAGCTTGCGTTCTTTGGTACGAATATGGAAGCTAGTCCACCATCATCCCTGCCGGATATTTATCCACCGATTGTATCATCCTTGCCACATTTCAATTATGTGGCTACCTGTCCTATGCCCGTATTCAGTGATAGTGCCGTTGTACATCGTGTGCTGGGGGAATTAGGTCCAGACTTCCAAGATGTTTTCCTTCCATCGAATGGGAAACTCTTGGAAGCGATGAGTTCTTTTT
The DNA here is from genome assembly GCA_034641835.2 of Pinus albicaulis. Taxonomy (NCBI): domain Eukaryota; kingdom Viridiplantae; phylum Streptophyta; class Pinopsida; order Pinales; family Pinaceae; genus Pinus; species Pinus albicaulis. Next base: position 237,489,792 of record CM076569.1, on the reverse strand, counting down.
CATTATGATGAGGTTGTTATAGCAGAGTTCATTTTCTTGTGTCAAGCTCCTTAAAAAATGAAACAAGTTTGTCGGAGCGTGGTTCATCTACTTGTGTCAAGCTCCTTAAACCATGAAACAAGATCATCAAAGCAGAGTTTGTTTTCTTGTGTCAAGCTCGTTAAAAAATGAAACAAGGTGTTCTGAGGATAGTTTTTCTTCTGTATCAACCTCATTAAAAAATTAAACAAGTTCGTTTGAGGATAGTTCTTTTAATGTGCTAACCTCTCTAAAACAATGAAACACGTTCTCGTTCAATTCGAGTTTTTGATAAGATCTCGTAAAATCCTAGTCGAGTCTTTCTCTTGATCTCGTAACTTAAACCTTCACTCCATATTCCTTTCATATGGACTGAAGCTTGGGGGCATGTACCTCGAATTGAGTCACCATGTTGGGGGCATGCTTAATTTTTCAAGCATAGTTTGTTTCTGTTTCAAGCTTGTGTAAAAATCAAACCGATTTCAAGCATACTTTATCTTTGTTTCAAGCTTATGTAAAAATGAAACCAACTTCAAGCAGAGTTTCTTAATTTCAAGCTTGCGTAAAAATGAAACCATTCCAATTTTACCTCTCATGATTTCCATTTTACCAGCCTGTTTTTCCAGATGAGCCTTGGTTCTCTCATTCCATCGTCCCCATCTACTCGGCCGGTCATACGCCTTCACTTGATTGTTTTACCCATTCCTGAGGAACCGCTGTGATGAGTGGTCTTGTTATCCAGCCTCTTCACTTTTATCATATTGTGAGCAGTTCCACCATCACCGGAACCAGTTGCTACCCTTAATACCACTCATTCCTCCAGGAGGAGTCAACTTTCAGCTCTTTTCTAACTCTTAAAAAATGAAAATATTGTCGAGCCTCTTGTTGTTTTGAACTCCTTAAATGGCTGCAAAACAACATCATCCCAATATAAGTTTACCCATTTTTCAGGCTAGGATAGATTATTTACGAAAAAGGAATACCCTAGCCTATCACGACTAGGAGGTTCTCTCAGACATATTTTTCTACCTTTTTGGATCTATCGGACTATCTACAAAAAGGGACTGTTGGAGTTTTCTTTTCCGTTGTCTTTTCAAACTCTCTAAACATGAAAATATGTCGAGTTCTTCCTTTTCTAGACTCGTTAAAACCTGATGACATCAGACTCCATCATAATGACCTTACTCGAGTTCCTCCTTCCTAGAGCTCGTTAAATGTACTAGGTTGGATTTGTCCGAATGACAAACTTATATCACAACCATATACTATCCCCTTCAAGCTTGTTTCCAAAAATAATTGGGTTACTCGCTAGAAATGGTGGGGAAAAATGGATCCAATATCATCGTCGTGTCGATAGTATGTCGCTCTTGAACATGGAACTTGTCTGCATTCGTGTCGGGTTGGGGACATCTCATCTCATTTTCTGCTTGCCTCCATGGGTTTGGGTAATCTCTTTTGACCACTCATCTTCTCTTTGCCTCATCATCATGACCTCAGATCTTTTGATGTCAAATACTACCAAATCCAGTTTCATGCCGCCAATATGTTCAAGAGAAGTTGACCTCTACAGTTTTCAACCCTCCTCTGATTCTCATCTGATCCTGATTTACAAACATTAAGTTCCTTTGTCTGGTGTCGATGATGTGGGAAACAATATGGCCCACCTTCGATCAAGGTCACTTCCTGTCGACTTTAGCTCATTATCCGGGAAGCTGAACTAGAGACTCCCTTCTAGTACCTTGGAGCCTGCATGCCTCAATGGCAGGTTCTTCGCATTCGACACAAGGTTTTCATCATTGGAATTTTATCGAATGATTCTACGAGTGTTCGACGCCAACTCACTGTTCACATTCTGTGGATTGTACCTCTAGTACCTTGAGGGCCATCGTCATTATTGGTGGTTCCTCTTGCATTTTTTAATGGCTTTCATTATTGGCTAGTAATCAGACGATGTTCTTTCATGTTCAACTTCAGATCACTTATTCACATGCTAGGACTTGTACTTGGTTCGGGTCGAGATGGAGTGCAAGACCCTGGGTTTTGTCTGATGGAATCCGAGCTGCGTATTTTGTGGATTATCATGATTGGTTACATGACTCATTGATTGGATGGCTGCGACCATACTTGATCTTGCTTGTTGATCCTTTCTAGATGGCTACGTCCATAGCTTGGATCCTGATTATCGTATACTCTATCATGGATGGCTGCACCCATGCCACATATCATGTATTTGAGATATCATTTGTATTTTGCTACGCAGTTTTTCTCACGGCAGCGTTTTCAGTTGGGCATGTTCTCATAAATAATTTCACCCCTCTCTCTCTCTCGAGCCTCATGCTTTAGGGGGCATCTGTTACACAGTATTTTTTCACTGTCCCTACAATTCCTTGTCCCGCATATTGGAGGGCCCTTTTTCATGACCTGTGAGTAGTGACATAACCTGAAACCACTTTCATGGCACTCCCCTTGGCAAGGAAAATCATTCCTCTGAAGAAAGTTTCCCTTGGAAAACCCTAAAAACTAATCTTTTGGCCTTGGTGCGACTAGCTAGTTTAGCCCTCGCGCTAATGGGGAAAATCCACCATGGAGGGTGTGCCAACTGGCGCTCCGTCCCAGTGTCTCACTCACGCCAAGCTTAATAAAGATTGTTTTAAAAAAAATAAATGGCAGAAGTTTGATTCCAAGAAACTCCTGAACGAGTCTCTAAAATGAGTTGGGATATTTGGCTCCGGATCTCCATGTATGGGAGGTGGTTTTCCACCTATCATGGAAGCTTCTTTAAGGATAGGGCCAATCCACTAATTGCAGGGATCCCAACTCCCCTTCCACCATCTATATAAGCTTGCCTTTTTCACTTAGCAAGCTAGAAGCAAGAGCTGAACCTGTAGCAAGGAGGCTATCGCCAGACAGCCTTTGAGAGCCAAGCTGAGGAGAGAGAGCTTTGTCCCATTTCCAACGAGCTTCATTGAGACGTGCTCCGCTATCAGCCCCGACGAAGGAAGTTCCAGCATCAAAGCTTTGGGTTGTATCTTTCCATTGTTTTTTAAATGGTAAGTGACTTTGATTATGGTTTCATTCATGTGTCTTTTTCTTTGATACAATGAATTATATTCTCTCTGACTGATGCATGGTTACGAGATTTAGATTTTACGTTGTATATCGTTGTATCCTTTGCATGTGTTCAGGTGTTCGGACGTGTCAAGCGAAAGAATCGTGATCTGCCAAGTGAAGGACAGGAAGCATCATCCTTTCTTCAACAACTACTACATAGGACCTGAGGTAGGCAATTCATTATGTTTTTTTTGTTTTTGTAACTAGAGACCTGCGTCACTACGTGACTGAGTGTTGCTAGTCCCGATCTGGGCTAGTAGGGATCGCCTCTATCTGCAGAGGGGATTTACCTCTCCAACAATGCAAACCTCCAACCTCACATAGGCATACAACATCTGGTACTAGAAAGAAAAATCTACCCCGAGGGTAGAAAATGGATACACGACATGGTATATGAGAGGAGTATGCTTTCTGCACATTTAGCTGATGAATATTTAAGTCAAAATTTCCATGATATAAGTGTCATTTAGAAAGAAGGAAGAAATAAAAGGAGAGTCTTCCATAAGTATTTCACCATAAACCATACCAGACTCCCAACTTGGTATGATATTCCTGAAATGTGGCCACAAGGAAACCCATCTATTATCTTTCCATACACCATATATAATTTTACTAATTATAAAACATTATGGTGGGATATTATGAATGTTGATGGGAAAAATGAAACCCATTATACTAAAGTGATTTCGGATCTACATGGACTACACAAAGAAACAGGAAAAGTGAACGGCTTCAAGACTGGTGGAATGATTTCAACCTCAATAAAATAGTTATGGACCCCCTATATTTTGAAACTCATTTTCAAATTGAATGTGATACTTGTGGGTTCTTAACAGAATGTTTTCATACTCCATGTAATAATGTTGGGGATTCAAATAATTACCCAAACAATGATATTCTTGTTCATTTTATGAAAAGACATCATGAATGGTTGGTAATGACCAAGATCAAACATCAAATAATCCTAAGGAAGCCTATTATTGTACACAAAATATATACCAAGGCATGGGATGATTCTAGATATGTTAGATTCAGATTTAAAGGGGCCACACCGCTGGGAGATTCATCATTATGGTTCTAGTGGGCTTATCCATAAAGCATCCATTATGTGATGATGTCTAGTCACGGACTGAATGTGACCAATTTTTCTCGTGGGATTTTTTGGTAAAAAGTATCCACAATGTAGATATATGTAAATCATCCACAATATAGTTTTGTACGAAGATTCATTTCAGTCACGAGACACAAAGCACTTCTCTGACTTTTGGTGGGATTTGACCCAGATCTCTATGACTGACGGAAAATAGTACAAAATTTTTCTGTCTGAATGGTCATATGTTTTTCCCCTCATTTTATTATATAAGGAAAGGAGTTAGGCTCATTCGGGGCATTCAAAGTGAGAGTTTTAGAGTCCTAAGGTTTGAGAGTTTTGAATCGAAGGTTGAAGTCTGAGATAGTATTCCTGCTCTACATCTGTGAACATCTATTCGATCTGCATGCATCAGGAAGAAGTTCTTGCTTCTATATTTTTGAGTCTGAATCTGAGAAGCCTGCGCATCAGAGTGAGAGCTCTGGTGAGAACCTAAAGTGGCCAGATTCTTAGGACTTTAGTCTGTCAAGTGTGTTTTTTGTGTTGAAGTTCTAAGACAGAATCTGTGAAAGGCCAAGAAGCCTTTATATAGCTTCTTGTTTACCAAGTCGCAACATCTGATAAATGCCTAAAAAAATTATCTATCTAAAAGAGATAATTCTCTTTGTAAAATCTTTGTAAGATCTTCATGAATAAAATGAGTATCCATTTCTGAAGTATATTTCCGCCTGAGAGTATATTTTTATTCTTCGTGTGTTAAAATAATCCGTTGAGGTAGTATCTGTGAGATAAGAAGTTCACTTGAGGCTTACGAGAGGTTCACCGAGGTCCGACGAACACCAGTCTGTTAAAGGCAGAAGGCTGTGTGAAGGACCCTAGAGTGTGAAAGTCCAGAGTTTTGTGTATGGGTTCGTGTAAAGGTTCATGTATTGATCACAGAGAAGAAACTCAGCAAGGCCGAAGAGTGCAAGCTTCACTGAAGCCCCTACAACAAATTGAGAAACTACATGATCACATGATATAAGTATGGTTTGCTTTCAACAGTTGTCATGTACTTAAAAAACTTGTTTTTCAAGAATTTAACAAATCATGTCATCTTGGTCTACATCAAGTGGTTGAAGTAAATGTATTTGAAAGATTGGTTTGTTAAGAATTTGATATTTAAGTTAAAATTTATGTTTTAAAAAAAATTGGAAAATTTGTATAAAAAATTATAAGTCATATTGTTTAATGCTAAATTAATAATGGTCAATAAGCAAATATAATACTATATTATTTTGTAGGCTAGAACTAATTAATTAAGATTTGAAGTGGAGAAATTAATTATGTGTTTAAGTATAAGGACTTCCAAAAATTTTGTTGGGTAGTAAATACTAGTGGTTACTACGCACCAAAATCTATGTAAGTCCTTCCTCTAGTTGGTAATTAATTTTTCCATTTCACATATCAATGTGCAATTTTTATGTAAGCATAATTTTCACTTAAGTGGCGGGGACTAAGTTGTCTTACAATACTTGTTTACATCTTATTCCTATCTATTTTTTATGCAAAGACTTGCTTACATTATGGTGGGAAGCAAGCTATAGTAAATTATCTATATGAGTATGATCTATTTCAAAGATTTATTGCAACCTTATCCATAAATTATGGCACAAATATGTGAGATAGTTATTTGCATGGCATTGCATTATGAAAAAGGTACAATAAAGCTTTCAAGTTATAGTCCAATCAAATATTTGAAAATTAATTTATAAAATATATTAAAAAAATAATATTTAAACATAATAAATTGAATAATTCAATACTAAACTAATAATAATAAAAATACTAAACTAATAATAATCACAAATACAAATTTATTGCTAAAATATTACTTTAACAAAAGCTCAAAAACATTAAAACTTTTAAACTTTACTTTTATAATATATATTGAAAATGTTGAAAAATACTCTGAATCCAAAATTAAAGTGATAAATTGTCTTCACATTCAATAATATTACATTGAAAAATATATAAGACTAACTAATTTCCCGTTATTAGTCCCTGCCTAGACTCTAGTGATCGCTAGAGAGCTGACTGGCTTTTAATCGATACTTTGACTAAAAATTTCTCGGGTCTACTCAAAATTATCCAAACTTTCACGTTGCAACTTCTCTTCACCATTATTTAATCCAAAATTTACATATCTACCTTTATTGGAACCTTCACGGCTCTATGCAAATTTATCCAAACTTTCACATTGCAATTTCTCTTCACCATTATTTAATCCAAAGTTTACATATCTACCTTTATTGGAACCTTCACGTGTCCCTAAGTGTAAGGCCCCAAGACTTCATGGGCGCGTTCGGTGGAACGGGCGTGCCGGTTGGGCATTTGGACGAGTTCGGGCGCCGTGCGACGTAACGGGCGCGCGTCGCACCGTTGGAGAGTCACGGGCACGCGGGTGTAGCGAGGCGAGTCACGAGGGCAAGTTGGAGGATAGGTGTGTCGATTTAAGTCAACACGGTGTTGGCAAGACGTTTATACCACAATGGGCGCCCCTTGGGCGAGCTAGCCGACGGGCGAGTCGGTGGGTCGGCCGACGTGTTGGGCGCGACTGTCGCGACACTTTGTGAGCGAACGACGAAACGTGGGGGTCGGCTCGGGTCGGCCGAGCGCCCCAATCTCCATGATGCATTCGTATATATTGGTGAGCATTTGGCAAAGTGGAGGTATCAACAAAAACAATCAAGCAACAACAATAATAGTCAAAGGGTGCAACAACGAGTTTCCAATAACTCATTGGGTGAAGGACGAAGACGGAACGAACGTTGGTCGAGTCGGGTCGAGCTGGGCGAGCGCACCGCAGACCACTGCAGCCGCATCGCAGGTCGGGTCGGGTCGGGTCTGGGCAGGCACCTCTGAACGACGGGTCGAGTCGGGTCGATTCTGGGCGCCGAGTAACGGCAATGACCCAACACTAAAATTGTGATTCCGGGAGCGTCGGGTGTCGGATTGAGGTGCCGTAAAAACCAGAAGGTGTGTATTTCAGAGACGCATCCAAAGATATGGGTGAGGGACGGATTGGAGACACGGTCAGCTCAGAAAACGATCTGCACTGATTTGGAGCAACGGCTGGGTGACCCAAGTGACCAGCACTTGGGCAGTTTTGGGCAGCACTTCCGACGGTGAAATTTGATGTTTGCACATGACTATTGTAAGATATTTTGAGGATTGGAAAGTCTTAGAACTTGGCCAATAGGCAAATAGCCTTGTCAAGGAGCAGGAGTGGCTCTTGCTGGATTAACTATTATACTTGTATTTTTATGAAACATATTATCCGGGTGAACTCATTTTAAAAGGGAGTTGCCCCTCTCATGTATGTATGGGCATACATGTGGTTTGATATTGATGTTTATGTTTATTTCCGCATAATTGAAAGAACTTTTGCTAATAACTAATGAATGTTGCTAAAGGTGTAGTCTAGGTACTTGAGTATTTAGAAAAAGAAAAAGTATGGCAGTGCCACACCTGCCTACAAGGCGTGGTTAGAAGACACCCGTGGTGTAGGGGCGTGACAGTTGGTATTAGAGCTAGACAGAGTTGCAGGGGTTGCAGGTGCTGTGAGCTGATTCTATCTTGAAATGGTTTGCACATGGTCTTGACTCGTTCTCAAGCAAGGAAAATGGAGGATACTGTGGAAGAACCTCAAGTCATTGAGGAGACCCAAGTACTCTCTCAAGAAGACTTGGTTGAGAAGATCATGGAGAACATGGAGAAACATGAAAAGGAGTTAATGAACTTTAGAGAAGAACATGAATAACTTATTGAAATAGGCATGATGTTAAGAGATGAAGTAACGAAGTTGAGAGCCGAGCTTGACACAGTGGCAACACGTTCCATGTACACAGAATGGAAGCTTGGTGAAGTGATGAAGAAAATGGAAGACATGGGCCAATCCAATGATAGACTTGTGGATGAGCTTTCCAAAGCTCTTACAAGGATCACGGAGTTGGAATGCGATATGGTCTTGATGAAGAGGGCCGCGGGGCAAGGATCATCTAGGGGATCTGTCCCTATTAAGGCGAAAGAACTAGATTCATATGATGGAGCAAGGAATGAAAAAACTCTTGGAAACTTCTTATGGGATATGGAGCAATACTTGGACCGATTGAACATTCCTCATGAGGATGTTAAGGTGAAGATTGTGGCACGATTCCTTATAGGAGATGCTAAGATGTGGTGGAGAAGGAGACTTGATCAGATAGCACAAGGTGTTGTGTCTGACATCATAACTTGGTTGGAACTAAAAGAGGCTTTGCAGATTTACTTCAGTCCACAAGATGAAACCTGGGATGCAAGGACTATTATCAAATACATCAAACAAGAAGGAACTCTCCAGCAATATCAAAGTGCTTATCAGAGTGCTATCCTAGAGCTACCTGATATGGCTAAGCGTGACAAGCTATTCAACTTTACTATTGGGTTGAAACCTTGGGCTCGGGATGAGGTGAAGAGGCAGAAACCCAAGACATTGGAGGAAGCCTTTGCTATATTGGATAAACTGATTGAACATGATGATGGAGGATCTGGAGGAGGAAAGAAGGAGCCTTTTGAGAAAAAGGTTGATGCACTGAAGAAGGAAGCTACTAAGTCTAACAATGCACCAGCAAAGTCGAAGACTAAGAAGCCCTTAAGGTGTTGGATCTGCGATGAGGAACATACGGTGAAGAATTGTCCTTCAAGACCGAAGTTGGCCGCCATAGTACAAGCAGAAAAGAAGAAGGAACCTTCAGTTGAGACCATGCAGGTCTTAAGTGTAGCAGCAGCTTCTGAAGCTATCCCAAGAAGGGACCCTGAAAGGAACAACCTTGAGTTTGTGAACATGAAGATTGCGAAGGGCACACTATTAACCATGGTGGATTGTGGTGCTACGCATAACTTCATTGGAGAAGACACCGCTAGGAAAGTTGGATTGAGGTTCAAACCAATCCAAGCTAAACTGAAGGCAGTGAACTCACCACCGGATTATGTGATTGGAGTTGCAGAAAAGACACCAATCGAAATAGGGAGTTGGCATGCGGATGTTGACTTCATGATTGTAAGAATGGATGATTATGAGGCTATGCTAGGCATGGAATTTTTCAAGGAATTTGAAGTTATGGTGGTTCCTCACATGAGGAAGTTGTACATTTATGATGGGCAGAATGACCATCCTATTGGTATACCAACCATAGGAGGAGGAGACACTACCCATTGTAAGATAACAACTATGAGTGTAGAAGACACAAAACTACATGATGAACTCCAAGGAAGATTAGTCCTCACGAAAGGCAGACTTCAGGAGCAGGCACAGGAAATCATGGCATTGTCCAATAGTCTCTTGGATATAACAAGAAGACTTGAGACAATGGAAGCGAAGGAAGATGCAGACCCACGGATTCAGGGAGAAAGCTGGGAAGCATACATGTTGAGGTTGGAAGGGGAAGACCCAGACAGATCGATGGAGTTGATAAATGAGGAGGGAGAGCCTTCGGCCTCCGCTTCCTCCACCTTCTAGACTATACATGGAGGATGAGGCTCATTGTCATCTGTTGAGGGAAATGATGACCTCTAACTTATGAGCAGGCTATGGAGCGAGATGGGCACTTGATAGCAGGATGTTTTAGAAGTTGTGATGATGGGAGGAACATATGTTCTTGTGGAGGAGACGTTCGGTTGGCTTAGCTACCCAACTTGTCACCAACACAAGGGGTACCAACACATGATTTCTTACAGAATTGGAGACATGACCGAGGCATGTAGCAGATCAAGAGTGTTCACATCTGGATGCTATTCATATATTTATAGAAGACTTGGAGACATGAACACATTTGGAAGATGTTGGAGTCATCAACACTTTGCGACGATAGTTGTGACGATACTGTGCACATGGGTGCAACGATAGTTTGTGCAACGACACTTTGATGGCAGTTGCGATGATATTTCACACATGGAGTTGTGATGGACCGTGCGACGATGGGATGATGTTGTCAAGGGACGACAACGCTTTGAAGTGGAGGAGGATGTAAGGCCCCAAGACTTCATGGGCGCGTTAGGTGGAACGGGCGCGCCGGTTCGGCGTTTGGACGAGTTCGGGCGCCGTGCGACGTAACAGGCGTGCGTCGCACCGTTGGAGAGTCACGAGCGCGCGGGTCTAGTGAGGCGAGTCACGAGGGTGAGTTGGAGGATAGGCGCATCGAGTTAAGTCAAAACGGCATTAGCAAGACGTTAATACCACAATGGGCACCCCTTGGGCGAGCTAGCCGACGGGCGAGTCAGTGGGTCGGCCGACGTGTTGGGCGCAGCCGTCGCGACACTTCGTGGGTGAACGACCAAACATGGGGGTCGGCTCGGGTCAGCTGAGCGCCCCACACTCCATGACGCATTCGTATATATTGGCGAGCGTTTGGAAAAGTGGAGGCATCAACAAAAACGATCAAGCAACAACAAGAACAGTCAAAGGGTGCAACAACGAGTTTCCAATAACTCGTTGGTCGAAGGACGAAGATGGAACGAACGTTGGTCGAGTCGGGTCGAGCTGGGTGAGCGCACCGCAGACCACCGCAGCCGCACTGCAAGTCAGGTCGGGTCGGGTCTAGGTGGGCACCTCTGAATGGCGGGTCGAGTTGGGTCGAGTCTGGGCGCCGAGTAACGACAACGACCCAACACTAAAATTGCGATTCCGGGAGCGTCGAGTGTCGGATTGAGGTACCGTAAAAACCAGAAGGTGCGTATTTCCGAGACGCATCCAACCATATGGGTGATGGACGGATTGGAGACACGGTCAACTCAGAAAACGCTCTGCACTGATTTGGAGCAACGGCTGGGTGCCCCGAGTGACCAACACTTGGGCAGTTTTGGGCAGCACTTCCGACGGTGAACTTTGATGTTTGCACATGACTGTTGTAAGCTAGTTTGAGGATTGGCAAGTCTTAGAGCTTGGATAAGAGGCAAATAGCCTTGTCAAGGAGCAGGAGTGGCTCTTGCTAGATTAACTGTTGTACTTGTATTTTTATGAAACATATTATCCGGGCGGACTCATTTTAAAAGGGAGTTGCCCCTCCCGTGTATGTATGGGCGTACATGTGGTTTGATATTGATGTTTATGTTTATTTCCGCATAATTGAAAGAACATTTGCTAATAACTAACGAATGTTGCTAAAGGCGTAGTCTGGGTACTTGAGTATTTAGAAAAAGAAAAAGTACGGCAGTGCCGCACCTACCTACAAAGCATGGTTGGAAGACACGCGTGGTGTAGGGGCATGAAACTAAGCAACATTCGATGTCAACAAACTTTGAACCAAAGTTTCACAAAACTCATGCATGGTTTTCAACTTTTTGATGTCAACAAACTTTTAACCGAAGTTTCACAAAACTCATGGCGGGGTTTTCAATTTTTTATCCAAAGTTATTTGAAACTAATTTTATATTATCTTTATTTATGTTGTTGACACGTTTTTCCCTCTCCTGTCACATTGCACCGTAACAATTAACCACTTGGTCGCTTGCTCGCACCTCATGTTTCACAAGTAATTCTATAGTTTAGAATAGAAGAGCCAAAATATTTGAATCTCTCATTTAACCTACTCGTTCATCATGCTGTCGCAGTCTCTTTCTGTGCTTGATCCTTAACCTAGGATGAATTCTCATGGAATTAATTCTCACGGCCATTAGAATATGATACCTGGCCTCTTTCTTCATCTCAGTGATGCCTATAGTGGTGTTTTCCTTGCGCTCATCCATGGCTATCTGCTATTGGCATTTCACCTACAAAATACAGTGTCTATGCAGTGTCTCCTCCATACATGTAGATGTCTCGGCCATCATTCAGACGACGAACACAGTTACAGAGATTTCAAGCATCCAAGAAATGAGCGGCCTCTATGGAATTATTTGAACAACTGTGACAATTTGTAATTCCAAACCCGGTGAGAAAACGAGAGGAATTTGGAATTTGAATTTTCTCAGATTCAATGGTGAAATCTGCAGACACTACAACATGCTTGTAGTGCGATTCATGAGCCTGGAAGGAATCTGCAATTGAAATTTTCTCAGATTCAATGGTGAAATCTTCCTACCCAAGCTGTGACATGGTTGTAGTGTGATTCATGGGTGGAGTTAGAGGATGTTTGTGTAGCATTCTCTTCTCCCCTAAATTATCCTCTGGTCACCCAAATCGCGTCAAGTATGGAGATGTGCGAGGCAATTAATTGAATGAATAAACGACTTGATTCGGCTGATGAAGGGATGCGAGAAGAGTTAGAAGAACAAAAAAACGACATTCAAGGTGTAGTTTGTAACTAGAGAGGTAGCAACTGGACTAATTGAAAGTATTTCTCCTTCCACAACGATGGCAATGGAAATGGAAGACATTTGAGATAGTCAACGACAACCAGTGAGCAAAATCGAGCGAAAATTTGAGGTAATCCACTAACTGAATTATATACAACACAATTTTTTTTATTAGTGTGTGATGCAAACCATCTATGCATATTTTTTATTTGAATTGCAAACCATGTGATGGAGTTTTTCGGGTTGTTTTTGGGGTTTTGTTGTATTGTGAGAAATTTCCATCAGAGAAATTAGAATTTAAAAACTGAGAGCTCGAAAAATGAGGAAACAATCAGATAGAGATGTTGTTGTGGACATGCTAATTACCTTAGGGAATCTTGTTACATTTTGTAGCCTATCATTGCCATATTCTGTAGTCTATATTGGTTTGTTTCTCTGTAACTATTTTTGCAGCTTCTTCCCTGCTATATAGACAACGATTTAATTTTGTTTTGATCAGTTTGTGGGCAGGGTATTCCATTATCCACAGTGACTCATGAGCGACTAACTACCAGGTCTATGTATGTAAATACCGTTTTAACCCAAATTTTTATTAAAAAAATATATTTTAAGTTATTTAATTTTAATGTGATTGGATAATGAGGTTAGAATTCTCAACGTATTCATATCCATATGTAAAATACTATAACCAAAGATGTTTTTTAGATGCACATAAAATTTTCGTTAAGAATATGTCGGGCTGGCTTTCCTCCCTCCCATTTATAGAAGTAAGGTTGAACTCTCAAATTAGCATTATCTCACCATAGTGATATGTTTCTAAATTTTATTCATACTCGCATTTTAAAATGTAAAAATGTTGCTACAGAAACCTGCCCATCATTTAAAAAGTGCACACGTATGGTATACTTACTTTGTTTTAAGAGCTACATACATGGTCTATTTTAAAGTGTATGCATGCCTTGTCTCTACACAAATGTCCTACCTCCACTTCAAATCAATTATGTTAGCCATTGCGTGAACATCACAAGAAAGCTTGAATAACATTATTTGATCCAAATAATTATTATTTAATTCTCACACCTTTAAGAACGCTTCAAGCCTAATTTCTTGCACAATTATATTCGATTATGTTCACTTCCATCTATTTTCGTCATCTGTATTCCTCAACGTTGCAATTAAATTTAAACAATGGGATATGTGGTAGACTCATCCATTCATGATGAAATGAGCAGAAGCCCTTTTGACTTAGTGGTAGCATCAATTGCAAAACCATAGAGTAAAATATACAGTGGTATATATTTACAACATTTGAGTACATTCGGTGGTTACGAAAGCAAGAAATTAAGGTGCAAGTTGCAATTTGATTCCAATTGAGGAGAAAAATAAAGGAATGAACCTTACGAAGTTCTTCATTGTTTTCATTTTGAAGTTTTAGAGCTATGATGCACTATGAGTTGTAACATAAAGTCGTAGGAAATTTTGAGAATCTTCAAAGTCAAGTCTTCAGAATTTCTCAAAGCTCCCAGTACTAAGGTTTCATTGGCCCTACAACATTGTCGATTGTCTCTAGCATGTAATAAACTAGTGAATGAATGAAAAAATGTCGATTGTCTCTAGCATGTAATAAACTAGTGAATGAATGAAAAAATGTCGATCGTCTCTAGCATGTAATAAACTAGTAAATGAATGAACAAATACATTACAAGTAAATAACACATTTAAAAGAAATGTTATCTAACATAACTGGATCGAAATGCATTGATTTTTTATTTTTTTATTGATTAAGATTTAACATAACAATTTTCTTCATGTCATGATTAAGTGGATCATACAATCCATTAATTGACATCAAACCTGCAATACTCATATTTACAACGCTATGTACAAAAATTATATACCATTATTAAAATAGTTACGCCTTCAAATTAGCACAATGTATTAATTAACTGGAATTGGGCATTATTCTGAAGTATTAATTGACATAAGCATTATTTTTATATTATAATGAATAAAATATAATATATTGCAATCACTATACTATAATATATTGTAATCATATGTTTAAACTCAAATATAGTTTAGTTTTGACAGTAATTTTAAATGTCCTGGCATCTGTTTAACTCAAATACGGTTTTGGTTGTATTTTTATATATCCGAGCATTAGTTTCCAGAAAATATGACATTATGACATTTCAACCATATTATTATTATTTTTTTAAACTGACTAACGTTGCACTTGAATTTTAAATTGGTTGATGTTGCACTGAAATCGGCTAAGGACTACTCCTACGCAGTTTCCCCTTGTTAAAAATAAAAAGATCTAGACTCAAAAACATTGAAACTTTTATAATAAAGTATGTTGTAAATGTTGAAGATTACTCTGAATCCAAAGCTCCAGTCATAAGTTGTTTTCACATTCAGTAACATTACATGAAAAATAGAAAGGACTCACTAATTTACCGTTATTAAAAATAAAAATATGTAATAGACTTTAAAACTATTAAAGTAATTTATTAAAAGTAAGATGTTACACATATCAACAACTTGTCATATATATTTTATAGATAATCCTTTACCATATGATAGGAGTGTATCATCTCTTGATGCGAGTGTACTATTTATATTTGTGTTATAGTAATTATGAAATTTGAAATTCTTGTGAATACTAAATAGTAATAAAAAGAAGTCTTTTATAAATGATGTAATATCGAATAAATATACATTATCATTTTCATTTTATAATTAATTAAAATTACAGCTTTAAAAGTAAAAAAAATCTTCATAATTTTGAATATATTTCATCATAAGTTATTTACAACTCTTTCGTGAATAATTAATATATAGATTTTTCTCTTTGTTTTTAATTTCTAAATACTCCAATTAAGATATTTTTAAAACATGTATAATTAAAAAATGTACAATATTTCAAGATATCATTGATAACAATATCATATATCTTTAAAAAATTATTATCTTTCTATTAACCTAACCTAAATATAACAACATTAACCCTGTTATCTTTTCACCCTTAAACTTTATCATTTTTCTATGGGAATAAATTTATGAATTATTTTAATTTAATGGTGTATTAAAAAAATATTTAATTTTCTAGTGTATTAAAAAAATAATTAGAAAAATAATTTTGAAGCTCGTGATGTTGTCAATGTTTTTCTTTCAATGAACGCTCATCAACCAAACAACAGAAGAATACATGTATTAAAATTTTCTCTCTTTCTTCAATAAAGCGATGAATTCATTTTGACTTCCAATCATTGAGCAAAAGGAAGTGATGTTTACGACAATGTTTTTCTTTCAATGAACGCTCATCAACTAAACAACAGAAGAATACATGTATCAAAATTTTCTCTCTTTCTTCAATCATTAGGGGAATTTTGAGGTCTAAAATGGCCCCCCTAAGGAAATTGTAAAATAATAGTAGAAATAATAAAAAAATATTTGATTACATCATCAAATTTTAGAAGGAAAAAAGAAAAAACTACTTTTTGAACTCATATTTTCAACTTATCTCCCAAATTTTTTACTCAAATTTCGAGTGGGAGTAATCGTTGGATGCAAAATTTAATTCCTCATCCAGGAAGTACCTATGTTGCATACTTTTGATGGGTCCTACTAGACGAAAAATGAGAAATACATGAAAAACTTGATTGCAATCACATTTTTTTATGTATTTCTTATTTTTCGTGTAGCAGGGTCCATCAAAAGTATGCAACATGGGTACTAATTGGATGAGGAATTAAATTTTTCATCCAACAAGTACTCTCGCTCGAAATTTGAGTAAAAAATTTGGGAGATAAGTTGAAAATACGAGTTGAAAAAGTAGTTTTATTATCTTATTATTTTTTAATATTTTACCCTTTTATTTAAAAAAGGTGAATCATCCCCCATGGTTGACATCATCATCTTGAATCCTATTGGTTCTTAAAAAAATTATTTTTTTTTGTACATTTTTCTTAGGAGGCCCATTTTAGACCTCAAAATTCCCCTCATGAAAGCGATGAATTCATTTTGACTTCCAATCATTGAGAAAAAGGAATTGACGTCTACATAAACAACTTTTTCAACAGAAAAAACATTCACTATTCACCCTTCATTATAAAAAGAAGAGTTTACATAATCAGGTTTCAAATGCAATAACCCGTCTATCATTCTCCTATAAGAGACCATGTGTATGCGTGAAAATACTTGTGATGTATAACTTTCTATTTTTCTTGAATGGTTTGTATGCGCATATAATTTCTCTGCTCATTCTGGAAGCCTGGGTGTCATGTGGAATTCCAAGGTCATTACACTTAACACCTTCATCACATTTGTTGAAATTATACTTATAGGTCACATTCCAAAGATGATGCACAGATTCCACATCCCTAATATCTACGCTCCTTTAATATCTATGCTCGTTATTGAGGAAGGAGAAAATTATGGGAACTGATATCGGATTCTAACATCCTCGGTCATGAATCATTGATCATTGCTGGGGATCTTAACTTTACTATGAGGAAGAAATAAATTTGGGGAAAAGAGTTTTCATCGATCCACTTACTACTTTCTTTTCATAAATTTTGGAATCATATGGCCTCCAATATGTCGCATCGGACCTTGTCGCTCCCATATGGCGAAATGAGCGCATAGGGGAAGAGGGAATTTATAAGAGACTGGATCACTTCATCATCAACTATTCTGTCCTTGGAATCACTAAAGGGTTTATTTCTAAGATCATCCCTTCATATATATCCAACCACATTCTGATCATGTTGTCTTTGGAGGGGGGAAAATAAAAAAGATATTTTCCTTTTAAATTCAATTCTACATGGTTAAAATCCTCAGATTTTGTGTCGTTAGTCACAGACGAATCGCAAGATGAAATCTCCCTCACCTGAAATACCAAATGGACTCCATATTCCAGAAGCTGACAAACCTCAAGAAAGAAATTTGTGACTGGGCCAGAATGAAGAAGGAGGCCAAAAATAAATTTCTAGTGGATATCGAAACGACCTTGGTTTACTGCAACGACGCGAGACACCCATTACGTTTCTCTGAGGAATACAGGGATAAGATCCTAAAACTAGAGGGGGGAAGGAGAAGAATACTCATGGAGGAAGAATAATGGAGGCTAAATTGTCGTGCATTGTGGGTGAAGGTAGGGGATAGAAACATGATATTTCACATGTATGCTAACAAAAGGAAGCTAGAAAACACCACCAATTGTATTAAGGATTTGTATTAAGGATGAGGAAGGTAACATCTTAAAATATCATAATAAAATTTAACAGGAGGTTGATAATAATTTCAGAAGGTAGTATTATAAGCAAGAAAATGTACATTCCTCACAAATGAATTTCATCTCAATTTTTCTAGCCATGTTTTCTGAGGAATATAATGTTGTCCCGGGGGGCGATATCTAGAGAACTGACAACTATTTTAGGATTGTGCAAAGGATGAAATTCCGAGATCAGATGGTTGGTGAGTAGAACTATTCATTCATTTTTTGGAGTTGATGTTTCCAAATCTATTGGAAATGGAGGAAGAATCTAGGATCACGGGACACATTTCGGGGACCGTGAATGCAACTTTCATCTCTCTTATTTACAAGAAGGAATATCCTTATTCCTTTGTCGATTAGAAACCCATTTCACTTTGCGACTCAATATATAAGATGATCTCTAAATTGATTGCATTAGGGATAAAAAGGTCCCTTTCTAAACAGATCAAGATCCAAGATGTGATTGCAGTTGCACAAGAATGTTTGCACACTATAAAGACTCGAAGGAGTGATTCATGAATGGTAAATGTAGATTTTATAAAATCATATGATTGTGTAGACTAGGAACTTATGAGGTTGGTGTTACACAAGGTTGGCATTGATCCATTCTGTGTCAAATGGATAATTCCATGTATCACCACCACAAAATATTTAGTCCTCATTAAATTCTACCCTACAAAATTATTCCCATCATTCAGGGACTTGAGACGGGGTTGTGCTTTGTCCTCGCTAGTTTTTCTTCTTATCATGGACAATCTAAGTTTTTGGATTCGACAAAAGAGGAACAATGGAATTGTAATGGGAGTACAAGTTACTAGACACATCAACATCACCCATTTCATGTTTGTAGATGCTTTTTTATTCGGGGGAAAAGAAAAAATTCAAGAATGGGAACTCATTTTCCAAATTTTGTCAGAATTTGGGGAGGCCACAGGACTGATAATGAGCCAAATCCAAATAAATTTTGGTTTCAAAAGACCTGGAGGGCAGAACATGTAGGGATATTTGTGAAAGTTTTGAAGTATATGCCATACATCTTGATTATGGACTTATATGCTTGGGATTTCGACTTAAACCAAATAAGTATGGCATAAAGGAGTGGGGCCAGCTAAATGAAAAATTCGAAAATAAATTTTCAGGATGGACACTAAAATGGCTGACAATGGGAGGGCACCTAACTCTCATTAAGTCAGTATTGTTGAACATATCCATTTACTGGATGCATCTGTTCATGTTACCAAATTCTATTGTGCAGAAGGTGGATTCTATCATGGCCATATTTTTATAGTCGTGCTCTACTATGAAAACAAGATTCATTTGGTAAGATGGAATAACATTACAAGGCCTGTGGATCACGGAGGATGGGACATACTAGACATACATTATTTTAATAGGGATGTGATCATTAAAAACATGTGGACGACGATGTCAAGTGAAAACATCTGGTCGAGGATAATAAGAGACAAATATATGAGTGGACAACATTTTATGATATGGATCAGGGGAGGAGATAACGACTGGAAGGGATCTTCATATATTTGGAATAACATGTTCAAGAATTTCAAATGAATGATCAGATTCCTAAAATGGGGAGTAGGGAACAAACCACTGGTTGAGATTGGTCTATACGCCATAAGGGCGTCACTAGGAATCACACCATATCGGAAAACACCATCCATTCCCTCCATGATAGGGACATCAAATATTTAACTCATATCAAGAAGCACCACAATCAAATAACATTTTTACAGAATTGGCATAGGGTGACAAATTTGGGGTTCACAGGAAACCATGCAATGGAATGAGATTCATATATCAACAAATTACAGGAAACAAGCATAATCACTACAGAGAGTGAGGATAGGATGATATGGGATGACATGCTTAAGAAGAAAAAACAACCAATGGTAAAAGAAATATATGGAATATTCCCAAAATGAAATAGGAGAAACAATGTCTACAAATGGCTCAATGAAGCTTGGAAGAAGAATATTCCACATAAACTTAAGTGTTTATGTTAGTTGGCCATACATGGTCGAATACTCACATGGGATCAACTACAACATCGGGGTTTCAACGGTCCCAATATATACCTCATGTGTAGAAAGTAGTCATAGGATGTGAATCATATGTTGTTGAGATGCCCCTTTGCTAGGGAAATATGGGATGGAGTACTAAACACTCTAAATATTGGTCTCTTGAAGGTGTGTATATCCCTGTTAGCTTGTATAGGACTTTGGTACAAAAACTAGTCCTCACATTGTTTCCTTCCCTTTTACATTATCTAGACAATATAGTGGTACAAGCACTCTAAGATTTTTGAAATGAAAGAGCTAGTGATTAGAAAAGCCACACTACAAATTGTGGCATACTATGAATAAATTGGAATTAGGAAAACGAACACTTAGAAAAGGCATCTGAAATACAAGAATATTAGGAAGGTTTTACCCATTGGTTTTTTTGATGGGTCATGCCAATAGAGGAAGTGTGGTTGTGGTGCCTACATCATCATAGAAATTAGACACTACTACCATTTCTAGTGGGAGGGAGGCACAAAGACCAATAGTAGGCTCAAGATCATTGCACTATGGGGCATCCTTTTGTTAGAAAAAAGGTTGGATCTGGAACATTTGCAAATATATGGGGACGCAAAGGGCATCATAGTCTGGGTAAAGGATTTCACTGATTTCAACCCTCCAATTTTTGTCAAATTGGATGAGACACATCATTGATAATCTCTTTCCATAACATCACTTTCTAGAACATATATAGAGAACAAAATCAGGTTGCAGATAACCTATCAAAATGGGGAATCACTAAGTCTCCAAGTAAGTTTTATTGTATTCATTATAAAAAAGATATCCTCACCGATGCTAGCAACATAGACTATTATTATAAGGCAGAGCAGGTGATCCCTTCCATATGCAAAATAATGAAATTCCTTTTTTTTGCTAAACTTTCTGAAATGTAAGTCATGCATCTATGAAGAATTTTTGTTGGACATTACTGAAATTTGTAAAAAGAAAAAAGAACGGGGATAAAGATAATGATATTATAATATATGTAAGACCATAAAAGTGTAGTTGATGCAAAACAATGAAAGATCTACTCTCTTTTTCATATTATAAGAAGTTTATGTTTTTCTTCCAATTTAAAAAAAAAAAGTACAAAATGGAATTAATAAAGCTAAAACAAAAAAGAAAAGAATGTGAATATGTCCTTCCACTTTGTATCATAGACCAGAATAAATCAGAATAGATAGACCAGAATAAATTAGAATAGAATATAAGGAAACAACATTGTCCAGAGGATCCACTCCTCGAATCGCCAGAACAATTAACTAAAATATGATCGCAGGATAGGATTGGCGAAAATGGCCGTAAAAGGAAACACCTCCAGCGAAAAAAATGATCCACATATGAAGCAGGAAAAAAATGAAGAAAAAGCAAAAAAAAAGGCCGATAAGGGATAACAAAGGAAACTGAATCACACAAAACGACTCAGAAAGAATTTAAAATTCATTAATCCCTACTGAGGAGAAACCTACGCTTGGAGAGTGCATCTGCTTCAAAGTTATGTTTGCGATAAACATGTTGGAAGGATATGTCAGTGAGCGAAGGAAACAGGGACTTGATTTTCTCCATCCAATGAAATAAGGAAGACACCTCAAGAGATATTCAAGAGATATTGGTCCCCGAATCCACTCAATGACCGATTTTGAGTCACCGAGAACCATAATCTTCTCAATGACTAGACAAGTAGCTGATTGGAGCACCCTAAAGTGCCTTTGCCTTGAAATTTGAACCAGGTAGTACATAGCAGAAGAAGTGAAAGGCAAGAGAAGGATTAAGTTTTATATAGACCCTACAGCCACACTGGGCTCCAAAGGAATCCCTGTCAAAATATTTCGTTTCCATGGACCATTCTTGAGGACATATATATAAATAAATAAATAAATAAATATATGTGTATATATATAATTTATTTTTATTACAACCAAGTCATTGCTCACTACCCTAAGTCTGACTATGACAAGCTGGTTTTCTCTTCACAAAAATTTGGGAGACCTTATCTCGCCCCGGTGCAAATAACTGGAAAGTGATACCAGAAAAATCGAGCAACCAGGAACACATTTACGTCCATGTATTGGTCTGTGTACTTTTAATGTCTATACATCAGCATGAATTGCAACGAGTAAGGACGAGCTATCCATCCATTAATGAGCAGGGAGGGAAGTATGTGTCATTCGTCAAGGGAAGTATATTGTCAAATTGAATGACATATATTACCCCGCCCATTAATAAATAACGAACTCTATATATGTTGTTCGTTGTTCAACCTTTTAAGGTCTATTCAATATCAAAAGAAAGACGCGTGCACCCATATTACCCAGTCAACTTTTAATGTCTATACAACTTCATAAATTGTTTTTGTTTTTAAATAAGTAATAAAAAGTACAAAATATTATTTAGTACTATAATCTCACATTTAAAAAAATAGAATTATAAAAAAGCTGAAAATTTATTTGTATAAGATTAATAATTTTTTTTTTCCAATACATTTGAAGATATTATTAGAGGATATAAAAAGTCATATGTTCTTAAAAACATAGAATTATGAAAAAACTGAATTTATTTGTACAAGATTAATAATTTTTTTTCCAATACATTTGAAGATATTATTAGAGAATATAAAAAGTCATATGTTGAAATAGACGAATCTTGTTGGATACCAAATATATAAGTTTCATACATGTAATAATCTCAAATATATAAGTTTCATACATGTAATAATCCTATGCTTGATGTGGATTATATACTTTAAAATTGATTTATTTTCTTTTCCACTCATACCCTTGTCAATTTATGGACTTTTGACTTTACAATAATAATAGTAATCACGTTGCGTTGTATTAAGGTACAACATGTACTAAGTCTCAATGGACTAGGTATCTTGTATGTTTCACCTTATTTATATTTCACTTCATAAAGTAGATATTTTATGATTCAGATAAAAAACACACAGAATTGAAAAAGAAGGAGTTGCAGCTCACAGGTGAGTACTGCACCTGGAGACTGCCAGTCAAATGGAGAGATCACTCTACATTCATTAATCATAAAGATACATTTATAAGTACATAGCAAAGAAGTAGGATGTTGTAACCAGACTCCTATATTCTAAGAACTAATCCTAAACTAAGGAGGTATGTTACAACAATGTAACCATTTCTCCATTAATATACAAATAATATTAATTATTTCCAACTCTCCCCCTTAATGGAGAAATGATTACCCTGAACTCCTAGCATCCCTCTAAACAATTCAAACTTTCTACGCCCAAGAGGTTTAGTAAAAATGTTAGCCATATTGTCACAAGTTTTACAATATTCAACAACTATTTCCTTTTACTAAAGTTTCTCTCGAACAAAATGGAACTGAGTATCGATGTGTTTAGTGTTTTTATGAAATACTGGATTGTATGCTAGCTTGATGGTACTATGGTTGTCACTTTTAATGGTAGTTGATTATTTCTATTCTTCTCCTGCATCATTAAGAAGTCTTCTCAACCAAATATTTTCACATGTGGCTGCACACAATGCTTGGTACTCAGCTTCAGATGAAGATAAAGCTACACTGCTTTTCTTTTTGCTACTCCAACCTATGACCCCGGATCCAATGCTGAATGCGTAACCTATGATAGACCTTCGATCATCCAAGTTACCTACCCAATCTGAATCTGAAAATCCTGCTAGAGTAACATCAGATGTGTCATTGTATAAAATACCATAATTACTAGTACCACTAAGATACCTCAACATGCTTTTTGCTACGACCTAGTGACTTTCGAGTGGTTTAGACATAAACTGGCTTAACACACTAACAGAGTATGCCAAGTCTGGTCTAGTTGTAGTAAGATATATCAGACTACCAACTAGTTGTCTATACATAGTGGCATCCACCTCTTTAGTGCCATCGTCACTGCACAACTTTAGATTTTGTTGCAATGGTGTTGTTGCTAATCTACACTGCTCCATTCTGAACTTTTCTAGCAGACTTCTGGCATACTTCCCTTGAGTAAGAAAATTCTATCCAGAATCTCTCCATACTTTCAATCCCAAACAATAATGGATATTTACGAGATCTTTCATTTCAAACACTTGTGACATCTGTTGTTTGATTTATTTCATCAGATTATTAGCATTCCCTGTTATAATCATATCATCCACATACAAATAAATCAAAATAACTTGCCTATGTTTATTAAGCTTGGTATACAGATTTGGATCATTCATGCTCCTATGAAAACCATGCTATACAAAGAATGAATCGATCTTCTCATGCCACGACCTGGGTGCTTGTTTTAAACCATATAATGCCTTTTTCAATCTACAAACAAGATGTTCCTGCCCCTTTTTAACAAACCCTTCAGGCTGAACTAAATAAATTTCTTCTTTCAACTCACCATTCAAAAATTCAGACTTAACATCTAGCTGGTGTAGCTCCCACTTATGTTTTTTTGCTAAAGAAATTAGCATTCTAATGGTGTTTAATTTTTCTATAGGAGAAAAAGTGTCATCGAAATCTATTCCCTCTTGCTGTGAGTAACCTTTTGCTACCAGTCTAGCTTTAAGCTTTTCTATACTCCCATCTACATTTACTTTAGGTTTATACAACCATTTACATCCTATGGGTATTTTACCTTTAGGCAGTTCAACTAAATTCCAAGTATGGTTTCTAATAATTGATTCAATTTCCTCATCCATTACAACCCTCCATGCATCAAATTGACTTGCTTCTTTATAATTTGTGGGTTCTAGATTGTTTAAAATATTTGTCATTAAGGCATAGTCTTTCAATCTAGATGGTAATCGAGTCTTCCTACCTGATCTCCTTGGTAGGGGACTTACCTCAAATCTGTCTGCTTTAGACTTATACGGGCTCGCATCATTGACTACATCACTTGTTTCTTCTTCTTCTTTCTTCTTTTGCTTTTGATCATCCTCGCTGTTTTCTTCCATTAATAATGGAATGTGCCAATTATTATCACTGTCATCATTTCCTTCCTCAACCTATTCATGAAATATCACATCTCGGCTTGCAAATATCTTATGAGTCAAAGGATTAAATAACTTATATGCTTTAAACTCAGTCCCATATCCAACCCAAGATATATTTCATGGCTTTAGGATCTAACTTCTTTCTATCCACCTTGGGTATATGGGCAAACACTTTTGACCCAAATACTCTTAAATGACATACTGCTAGTTTGAATCCATATAATGCTTCAAAAGGGGTTTTGAAGCCAAGACATTTAGTAAGACTCCTATTCTTTAAATAGACAGCAGTGTTAATGGCTTCTGCCCAGAAACCATTTGATAGACCCTTACCTTGAAGCATGATCCTTGCGCACTCCACAAGAGTTCTATTCTTTCGTTCTGCCACTCCATTCTGCTGTGGTGTGTGAGGCACTGTAAACTGTTGAACAATCCCATGATATCTGCAAAAATTCATGAACTCTCCCAACCTGTATTCTCCCCCTTGATCTGAGCGGAGAATTTTTATGCATTTACCTGTCTGCTTTTCTACCATCGATTTAAACTCTTTAAAATACTGAAAGGTCTGACTCTTTTTACTCAAAAAATATATCTAAGAGAATCTAGTGCAATCATCAGTAAACAAAAGGAAATAATATGCCCCAACTAGTGACCTGGTCTGCATAGGTCCGTATATGCCAGTATGCACCAGCTCTAGAATATCTCTTTCCTTTCTATTAACATGCAAAGGAAATTCTTCTCTATGCATTTTCCCTGATGCACATCCATCACAATCCAACTGAACACTATGGAAAATAGGAAGTCCATCGACCATACCTTTTCCCTGAAGTAGAATAAGTTTTTGTAGATTAAGATGACCATATCTCTGGTGCCAGAGGTTTTCGGCTGTCGATCTTGTTGCAACCATGGCTTGCTGTGGCATGCTTTTCACATCTAATCCGTACAGGCTCCCCACACGTAGTCCTGTTGCAATAGTTTCCATCTTGCTATCCTTTATGACACAACGAGTCTTGAATAATTGAACTTGCATGTCCTGATCAGTTATCATAGATACAGAGATCAAATTTTTCTTAATTCCGGGAATATACAATACATTCTTAAGATGTCTAATGTCACTGCTAGGTAACTTTAGCGGAATATCACCATACCCTTCGATCTCATATCCGCTATCATCTCCTAGATAAATTTTCGACCCACATGTAGTTTCTTCAAGAAATTCAAACCATTCCTTCTTACCTGTCATATGTGAGGATGCACCAGAGTCGAAATACCATATGTCGTCCTGATCCAGGTGGATATTGGTGGTCACCCGCCTATTCCACTTGGGGCTCCACCATTGTCTATTTCAGTTTTTTAGTTTCGGCACAGTTTACTATTTTTAGCAGTTTTTCGGGTCCTAAACTTCCGGAGCCGTTTTGAGGCCCTAAACGACGTTTTTTGGGAAAATGGAGAGCAACATGGGTCCATGGACCGATGTTGCTCATTCCAAATTTGTAGTCCTCGGATAGATCTTTCTAACGAGGTATGGTACGCGCCAAACGGAGATCGTATGCCAAAGTTACGCCCCTGGGAAGTTGAAACACCAATTTACCCAAACGGGGCCCATAGTTTTGGCGCTTCATCTCCTAGGGTTAGGGTTTTGGCCGTTTAGGATTTCCCATTGTTTCTAAATGATAAATAGGCCCTCGAGCCTCATTGTAACACAGTTCAGAGGCCTGTAGCCGCCACATCTCTTCTCAGAGATAGCTACCAGCGCCCTAGCTAGTTTTATTTCCATTCTGTCTGTAAGCAAAATTAAGTTCGTTGATATTAATGAAATGAAGTGTTATTTCCGCTGCATCTCTGTATTTATGTTTATATGTTTATTCTGTTGCGTTCCCGCATAAATCCGGATCAGTGGTATCAGAGCGGTCTGCTTTTTCTCGATCCTTCTTTGCATGTCCCCAACGAGGTCGGGGTATAAGGAGCTAGGGCTCGATCTGGTGGAACCTTTGCAAGATCAACCTCGCAAACCTCGACGGACGCCCATGGGGGACGAAAAGAAAGATGAGGGAGCAGGAGATCCTATCAAAATATTGCTCGAGGAGGCCCTCGAAAAACAAAGGAACGCGATGATGGATAACTTTGTTCAGATCCTTCAACGCCTACCCACCGGCGGCGCATCTGCATCTAGCAGCCACTCGGGAGGCGCGACTCCTTTTAAGGTACAAGTAAATTTTGACATTCCCATATTTGAGGGCCAAATAGACACAGATGCCGTAGATAGATGGTTGAATCTGTTAGAAGGATATTTCTCGGTTCATGACTTTTCAGACCGGGAGAAGATTATTTTTGCACTCCTCAAAGCTACCCCCCATGTTAAGGACTGGTGGGAAACCTACTGTGAGAACAAGGACCAGACATAACCCTCTTTGTTCTCGGCCGTACCAACTTGGAATTCTTTTCGAGACGCCATCAAGGAACAGTACTATCCCGTGGGGAGCTATGAGGACAAGTACATACAATGGACCACGCTGCGACAACAAAGGGATCAAGATGTGCATGAGCTGACGAATCTGTTCCATACCCTGCGCACAAAGTTGGGTATCAAAGATTTAGAGAAACATCTGGTGCTAAAGTATCGCAGCTGTTTGCACAAATACATTCAGGAGGAAATGGAGTTCCTCGACATCTCCTCGCTTGGTACGGCATACCGGTATGCTGCCAAGATTGAGCAGAAATTCAAGCAGAAGAAGCGAGACTTTGGATCTGCGAATCAAAAGCAAGGGAAAGGTACTTCCAAACCACAAAACAAAGGACAAAGCCAAGGCATGGCGGCTAAAGACAACTCATTGAAGCCACAAGAAAAGAACAGCACCGCAAAGCCAAAGAAGGACACAGGAAAGTGGTGTGAGTTCCATAAGAGCTCCACTCACAACACAAGTGAGTGTCGGGCCAAGCAGTCGCTAGTGGCTGAGATGAGGGCTTCTGAGTCAGATGCATGCTCTGACTTCGAATCAGAACCTGAAAAGGCGAATGAAAAAGGGAAACAGATTATTGATGCAGAGCCCAATGCCACTGTTGCCACTAAAAAGATCCAAAAGGAGGAACCGGAAGATCCAGAGGAGGAGGAACATCTCTTCCACTCCCAAATGTGGATAAAGGGCTCCCCGGTACAGTTCATTGTCGACAATGGGAGCCAAAAGAAGCTCATTTCAGCAGACGCCGTGAAGCGGTTGGGCTTGCTGACCACAGCTCACCCACATCCATACACCATCGGGTGGCTTCACCAAGGACGAGATCTCCGCGTCAGCCGACAGTGTCGCCTTCCCTATAGCATCAAGCCCTTCACGGATGAGGTATTATGTAACGTTGCTCCTATTGATGTTTCTGATGTATTATTAGGACAACCATACTTGTGGAAGCATCATGCTGTGTATGAGTCTCGACCTCGTGCTGTTATTATTACTTTGGGAAATAAGTTGTACAGGATACCAGAGGTACCACCTCCTACGGCTATCTCTTTGGTTACTACAAAACAATGCAGTAAGCTCATTTCCCAAACCAGGAAATTCGTTTTCCCGATGATCCGCCCCCAGGGCAAGAAGAAGACTGTGGCCACGACCTCCAGACAGGGCCCCTCTGCACGACAACAACAAATGGATAAGGTTGTGGAGGAGTACGGGGACATATTCACCTCACCCACAGGGGTTCCTCTGCACTGTCAGGTCAAGCACCCGATTGATCTGACCCCAGGTGCGCCACTACCTAATGGACCGATCTATCGGCGCTCTGTTCTGGAGAATGATGAAATCAAGAGGCAGATTCAGGAGCTGTTGCAGAAAGGTCACATCAGACCAAGTTCATCGCCCCGTGGGAGCCCGATCATGTTGGTACAGAAGAAGGATGGGACGTGGAGACTCTGTATTGACTATCGGGCGCTGAACAAGATCACTGTCCGGAATAGGTACCCAATCCCACGGATTGATGACCTTCTGGACCAACTCAAAGGTGCAAAATATTTCAGCAAGATCGACCTCAAGTCTGGGTATCACCAGGTACCAATTGAACCCTCTGATGTGTGGAAGACTGCCTTCAAAGCCAAGGAAGGCCTTTTCAAATGGTTGGTCATGCCTTTTGGGTTGACGAATGCTCCCGCTACCTTCATGAGGATGATGGATGACATCTTGCGGCCATTCACCAACTCATTTGTAGTGGTGTACTTGGATGATATTCTGATCTTCAGCCAGACTTGGGAAGAGCACCTTCACCACATCCGACAAGTCCTCCAAACACTGCGGCAACACAAGTTGTGTGCGAATTTGGAGAAGTGCACTTTTGGCATGACCCAGGTTCAATATCTGGGATACATTATTGATGAAAGGGGGGTGCATGTGGATCCAGCCAAGATCCAAGTCATTCGGGATTGGCCATCCCCAACCACTATAACAGAGCTTCGCAGCTTTCTGGGTCTTGCTAATTTCTATCGGAGGTTCGTGTTGGGATTCTCTCATATCACTTGGCCCTTGAGTCAAGTCACCAAGGGAGGAGCGAGAGCAAAATTTTTTTGGTCGGAACCTCAACAGAAGGTGTTCACAGAATTGAAAAACCGCCTCTGTTCTGCCCCAGTGCTCACTTTACCAGACTTGCAACAACCATTTGAGATCGAGACAGATGCCTCTGACTATGCTATTGGGGCAGTTCTTACTCAACAGGGACATCCAGTGGCATTTCATAGTGAGACATTGTCTGACACAGTTCGCAAGTACCCCACATATGACAAAAGAAATGTACTCCATTGTGCAAGCTTGTCGACAATGGAAGCATTACATTTTGGGGAAGGAAACAATCATCCATACAGACCACAGGCCCCTGCAGTTCATACAGACACAAGGGAAGTTGCAGAATGATCGCCATCAGAAGTGGTCTACATATCTGCAACAATTTCATTTGAACATCAAGTATAAGAAGGGTAGCACCAATCATGTTGCAGATTGCCTCAGCCGACCACCGATCGTGGCGCTCACCACTGTGCTCAACTCTTGTGGGCACGAGACTTCTGATTGGCCGCTTCTCTATGAGAGTGACCCAGAATTCGGCCAAACTTACAAGGCACTCTTGGGAGGTATGCAAGTTCCAAATTTTCACCTCCAAGATGCACTTTTATGTCACATGGGACACCTTTGTGTTCCTTCAAGCAAGTGTGCCAAGATGATATGGGAAGCACACTACAGTCGAGTCGCTGGGCATTTCGGGGTCGAGAAAACAGTAGCAATCCTGCAGAAGTATTTCTATTGGCCGAACCTTCGAAAGGATGTCGAGAAGCACATCAGATCCTGCATTGCTTGTGCCATTGCCAAACCGACCATCAAGAAGCAAGGCCTATATACTCCTCTACCTACCCCTAGTCGACCTTGGGAATCCATCTCCATGGATTACGTGTCGGGCCTGCCTTCTACTAAGCAGGGAAATGACTGTGTTTTTGTGGTCGTCGACAGATTCTCGAAGATGGCCATTATGGCGGCCTGCAAGAAGAATATCACAGCAGAAGCCACTGCTAAACTCTTCTTTGAACGAGTGTGGGTGCACTTTGGGATCCCACGGTCTATCATATCAGATCGGGATAGCACATTCCTCAGCACATTTTGGTCCAGCCTCTGGTCGATGTTGGATACCAAGCTCACCAAGTCCACAACTTTCCATCCCCAAACAGATGGCCAGACAGAGGTCGTCAACAGAATGATTGTACACATTCTGCGCATGTACAATTCAAAGCATCCACGCACATGGGACGAGAGCCTCCCTTATGTACAACATAGTTATAATCGGACTCTCCACAGTTCAATCGGCCATAGCCTTTTTCAGGTGGGCTTGGGATTCCAGCCACTATGCCCCATTGACGTAGCCATGCCATTTGCAGCTTCTCAGGCCAATTCAGCTCATGTCCAGTCTGAAGTTGACAAAGCCAGTAGCTTCATCGAGCGCATTCAACACATCCGCCAACAGGTTCATGATATATTGGACAGAGCCAATTCCAAGTACAAGCAACACCATGATCAACACCGGGTGCCACACAACTTCCAGGTGGGTGACAAAGTATGGCTACATTTGCAGAAGGAGCGCCTCACTGGACCCCACCGCAAGCTTCGCCCGCTCCGATACGGGTCGTACACCATCACCAAGGCTGTAGGGAACAATGCATTCGAGCTCGGTATTCCACCATTCCTTGGTCTGCACCCAGTCTTCAATGTGGATCGCCTTCGTCCTTACTTCCCACCTCTACTGGACACCTCGGACATTGCAGAACAACTCACACCAAGAGAGTTAAATCCAGACTGCATGGAACAGGCCACCACAGATTGTATCATGGACATGCAAATCAAGAACACTCGCCAGCAGAAGATCCAACTATATCGGGTTGTCAAAGCTGGCCAACTCCTGCACCAAGGAAAGTGGTTCACCGGGGACCAAGTTCAGCAGAAATTTCCTCATCTCATGGAGGAACCTTGATAGGACCATTGCTTCTACAAGGGGAGAAGCGATCCGGATCATGCGAACGTGGAGACAAACATATAACCATAAATACGGAGATCACCGATGGAAATAACACTTCATTTCATTAATTCAAAGAAGCGAAATTTGCTTACAAACAGAATGGAAAAGAAAACTAGCTAGAGCGTGGTAGCTTTCTCTTAGAAGAGATGTGTCGGCCCTGAGCCTCTGGCCCGGAACTGAGTTCTGATGAGGCTCGAGAGACTGTTATCATTTAGAAACGATGGGAAATCCTAAACAGCCAAAACCCTAACCCTAGGAGATGAAGCGCCAAAACTATGGGCCCCGTTTGGGTAAATTGGTGTTTGCTTTCAGTAACTTTGGCATACGATCTGGATTTGTGTACCATTAGTACCATACCTCGTTAAAGATCTGTCAGGGACTACAAATTTGGAGCCGAGCAACATCGGTCCATGGACCCATGTTGTCTCCATTTTCCCAAAAAACGTCGTTTAGGGCCTCAAAACGGCTCCGGAAGTTTAGGACCCGAAAAACTGCTAAAATTAGTAAACTGTGCCGAAACTGAAAAACTGAAATAGACAATGGTGGAGCCCCAAGTGGAATAGGCGGGTGACCACCAATATCCACCTGGATCACGTCCTCATCTCCCTTAGAAGTTGAAAGGGCACAATCGGCTGTAAATAGTCGAAGTTAGTGGCTATGGTCTTCATCTTCCTCAACAAAGTAACCTTTGTGATTTCTCTGTTTATTCCTCACTTCGTCTGTCTGCCTCTTATAACAATCTTTAATCTAATGACCATTTTTTCCACAATAAAAACATCTCTTAATGGGAAAATTGTTAGCAGACATACCTTTAAACGGTCTCTTTTGAAACGTGTTGGCTCCTCTCTGCTGCTGTTGTTGCTATGGTTGTTGTTGCTGCTATGGCTACTTCCCTCTATACTATCACCTTTTCGCCATCAGAGAAAGATCATTGCTTTATGGTTTTAAATTTTTCCGCCGCTCTTCTTCTTGTAGCAAAATCCCTGTCAATTCTTCAAATGCAGGGGCTTTCTACCTTGCTGCCAATCCTGTTATAATCATCTGATATTAATCTTTCATTCCATTCAATTTGATCATGACCAGATCAGAATCAGACACTTTTTCTCCGATATCTCCCAATCCCTCCTTCAGGTATTTAACTCTAGCAATGAATCCAGGAGCAGACTCATTTTCCTCCATCTTCATCGCAAACAACTTTCCTTTGAGTGACAAGACACGATTTGTATTCTGTGTCTGGTATAGATTCTTGATCGTCATCCAAATCTCAGCGGACGATTTGCCATCTCTAATATGTGGGATAATATTGTCCTTAACGGACATCTCCAATATGAATTTTGCTTTGTTCTCCCTTTTATCCCAGTGTTGTTTTTGTGTAGATGTTCCTGTTACCAAATTTGGTCTATGCTCATTTCCTATGACAATCGACCATGCATTTGTGCTTTCAAGTAATGTCTGTATCTTGAATTTCCAATTGGTGAAATTAGATCCATCGAGTTTTCCAGACTCGTGGAGATACGATTCTATACTATTATTCATACTGGACTGATAAACTTTCAGATCTTCCTATGAATAATTCTACCCAACTGAATAATTGCAGGACACACTAAAAAAAATCAATACATACCAGATCCTGGCCACTGATCTGCCACCAATCCTGGAAAATCTGTAACTTCAATGTGCCACCACTGGGCAAGTTTGATCTGCTACCACCGGGCAAATCTGGAACTTCAATGCGCCACCACCGGGCAAGTCCGATCTGCCACCACTGGGAAAATCTGGAAATTCAATGTGCCACCACCAAGAAAGTCCGATCTGCCACCACCGGGAAAATCTGGAACTTCAATGTGCCACCACTAAGCAAGTCTGATCTACCACCACCAGGAAAATCTGGAACTTCAATGTGCCACCACCGGGCAAGTCCAATCTGTCGCCATGGGGCAAATCTGGAACTTCAATGTGTCATCACTGGGCAAGTCTGATCTGCAAAAGTTGCAGATCTTTCCAGAGAGAAATATGTTGGTGCTTTTCTGAGGCTAAAAATCCATGCCCAAATCAAAATCGATGCGTCTCCCCAAACCAGCGTGGGTATGGCATGCACATACGTGCCAATGGCGTATTTCAGCACGCTGGCGCAAGTATGGCCCTCACAATTGTGCCAATTGCGCTTCTCGGCATGAATGAAAGAGACAAAAGTGCGCCAACCCTCTCTTCTACTCAAAGATGATCAGTCATCCGAGACCTATGAGTTAGGGGTTGCTGCAGTCCACCTGCTCCTATGAGCACGAAGCTCCTGTGAGCACAAAGCTCCTGTGTACACCTCAGCCACTAAAGCTCTATACCCAATAAAACTCTAAAAAAAAATCAGGCTTCCCCCTACTTTGTGCTCTGATACCAAGATAAAAACCACACAAAATTGAAAAAGAAGGAGTTGCAGCTCACAGGTGAGTACTGCACCTAGAGACTGCCAGTCAAACAGACAGATAACCCTACATTCATTAATCAGAAAGATACATCTATAAGTACATAGCAAAGAAATAGGAGGTTGTAACCAAACTCCTATATTCTAGGAACTAATCCTAAACTAAGGAGGTACGTTACAACAATGTAACCATTTCTCCATTAATATATAGATAATATTAATTATTTCCAACTAATTCTACCTAGGGATATCTTGTTTTTCGAGAAATTTTAATATTTCACTTCATAAAGTAGACATTTTATGATTCTACCAAGGATATCTCGTTTTTCGAGAAATTTTAATTTTTTTTTTTCTAATTTTCATTTTCATTTTCATGATAGATTTCAAATTAAGATATGAGTGAAGATAAACTTAGTTTGATATGTTATTAGGTTAAAATGTGTATGGTACTTTTTATAATTCTATGCTTACAATCATATTTTATATTTGGAGATATTAATAGCATTTGATTGAAGATTTAAAAAATTTAAATGGTTCATGATTTCTATTTAAATAAGTGAGGTTGTGAAGCAACAAGTCCGTGTTGCTGACTAAAAAGAAGAGTAAAAAAAAACAAACTAAAGGAACTAGAGAGTTCGAAACTCTCACCCCAGTTTTATCATCCATATGTTTACGTTTGAGAGCTAGCATCCCAGCCACTTCGAGAGCTAGCATACTAGCCACTTACCTTTAATAAGTCTCTAGCATCTCAGCCACTTACATTTAATAAGTCTCTGCATTCGTCCTGAAATCAATGGTCACTTGGAAGACCAAAGGCCTTTAATACGTCTCTAGCATCTCAGCCACTTACCTTTATTAAGTCTCTACACTCATCCTGAAATCAATGGTCACTTGGAAGACCAAAGGCCACAAGAAAATGAAATAATCATTTGATGGCTGTACGTATTTCAAGGTAGTTCAGAGATAGAGGAAACTATGCAAAAACAACCTAAGAGAGATGGGAAAAAAAAACTTGGGAGGAAGTGCATAGTAATAGAAAAATGAGGACTTGAACTAAATTGTGCTCAAATATTGGTCGATGAAAAGGATTTTGAGCCTGTCCGTGATGAGTAGAAATTGTCTTTGAGCCAAAAACATCTGCAAAAAAATTCATCAATGACTAAGAATACATGGAATCTCCAATGTAGGTATATAGCTTCAATTTTTATAAATTCCTGGGCATATACAGGAGCCATATTTGCTCGTTTTCCCATTTGGGATTATAGGGTATATCTCGATTGTTTATGGATATTGTGATTATGGTTTTCCTCTGTTCGTTCCTCATTAGTTATGGTGGTAATTACGCTTAACACCCATCAGTTTTTGAATAAAATAATGGCTCATGCACTCTGCAATCCACCCATAGTACCCTCATGCATGTTGATCCAATGAAAAGTTTGTTGTAACCATTGATTGGTAGCCAAAGCACTAATACCGTCTCGTTTGAAATTATGGCTACAACCATAGCTTGATTTCATTGTTAATTGAGTCATTTAGAAGTTATAACTTTAATGCCTATAGTGAAACACTACTGCTGCTTGCATTTTCATTCTGTGTAATTTGTAATTTAGAGAAAAAATTTTTCTCTACAACTTCAAAAGGGTCTTTCAATCTTTCTTCATGAGACATGAGAGATCCAACCAATTGATCAAACTTTGATTGTGTCAAATCCTTGATTTCTTCTAATATTATGGCAACATTATTCCATCTAGGTGTTTAAGATCTCAATACCTTTTTTATTAAAACTTCATTACTTACCATTTCCCCAAGTGTAGCCATTTTATTGACCACATCTTTGACTCTCACACAGTAGTCACTTATACTTTAAGCTTCTTTCATCTTCAAATTCTCGAACTCTCTCTTCAATGTCTGAAGCTTGACCACCTTAACTTGATCAGTAGTTTGGTAAGCTTCTTGTAGAGTCTTCTAGGCATCTTTGACAGTTTTTGCTCCTGATATTCGTGGAAATAAGCTCTTATCAAGAGCTATCTGAATGTGAAACAAAGCTTGAGCATTCTTCTTCCTTGCTTCCTTTCTTGCTATTTTTTCATTGGCTGTAAGGGCATTCCAGTCATCTGGCTCATCATAACTTGATTCAACAATCTCCCACAAAAAATTTTCAATAAGAAGTTCAGCATCTTAATGCACCAATAATCATAATTGTTTCCATCAAATTCTAGAACAGGCATGTTAGAATTCGACATTTTAACTTTGGCAAAATTCCAACAATAAAAAAATAACCCAAAACAATTTTACTAACTCTGATACCAATTGTAGAATCTGAAATGGCCACAATTCTTTAAGCCAACTAATAAACCAGAATAATTATGACATATAAAAAACAATGAAAGAAAATTTAAAAAAAAACAACACAGATCAGATCAATGCTCAATTTGTAAACCTCACATTGAATCATGTATGTTTATACATTCTTATATAATAAACCTATTACTAATTCTATGATTTATCAACTACTAATTATTCATTCTAACCAGTGCCAATGATTCTAAGCACTAGCCATCCTAATAATTTGCTGCACTAATTTTTAATAACAGAGAATCATAAACACTGCTGGCTAATGTCGGCAATTACATAAAAATATTTAAGCATTATTCTCAACAGAGTCTGCTCTACTAGAATTACACACTGCTGGCTAATATCAGCAATTACATAGAAATATTTAAGCATTATTCTCAACAGAGTCTGCTCTACTGGAATTCCAGATGCCATCGTTCTTTCTTTTCTTTGCGTATTGAGGATTAACGCACTGTTTGAAACATAATATATAGAAAAATTGCTATGCTTGATAATTGAGTCGGTCAGCTACAGGACGGATCACAGTCGACATCTAGGCTGAGTGGCCATCGCATCATCGTGTGTCAAAACATGAGGTTGCCAAAATCTGTCAGTCTGAGTATTTGAGAAATTGATATAGAGTCCTAATAAGG
The DNA here is from genome assembly GCA_034641835.2 of Pinus albicaulis. Taxonomy (NCBI): domain Eukaryota; kingdom Viridiplantae; phylum Streptophyta; class Pinopsida; order Pinales; family Pinaceae; genus Pinus; species Pinus albicaulis. Next base: position 237,452,985 of record CM076569.1, on the reverse strand, counting down.
CTTATATAAGGGACAAATAAAACATAGTTGTGCTTCATATTTTAAATAGTATCTTCTACTGTTGCCACCATCTATCAATTTTATTGGGAGTCGTAATGGATTGGGGTTTACTTCAATGGAATTCTGCGAACCCTTGGCTCAGAGATCAAGTCATATTAAAGAGAAAAGTGCCATATTTCGTGGCCATGGTAAAATAATGGCATTTCTTTTCAATAGAAAATCAATTGCATTTCATATGAAGCTTAACTGTTCTTTTGGTAACCTAAGTCACAAAATGAAGTTTTATTTTGGTGTGGGGATTGAAATCTTACAGGCTGCTAATGCACTGCTTCGATTAGTTTGGATCTATTTAGTGGTAAAAGAAATCGTGTTTTTTGAACCTTTTGATCACAAACACTTAGATTTAATTTTCGGGATGACAGAAATGGCTCGCCGAGGCATGTGGAATTTTTTCAGGTTTGCAAAGAATGAAAAGCTTCAGTACTGATATTATAGTCATTTGTGATATTATTGTCATTTGTTTTGTTAAGAAAAAATATTGAAGTACTCAAATTTTGTATAAATTTTTTCTGAATTATTGATGGTTTCTTTTCCCAAAAAATTGTGCAGACTGGAGAACAAGCACCTGAACAACGCGGGCAAGTTCAGAGCAATTGCGTTCGAAGCAATGTTGATGGGAAGTGCCAAATTGAGAATTTTGATCGCATTTATGAAAAATAAAAAGTGCTTTGTAGTTTCTAGTTACCTAAGTTTAAAGCTAAATTCTTTGAATGAGATGTTAAAGCTTATTTTTAATACTCACATACAATGAACATAACAGATCCACACACAGATATATAGATATATATATATATATATATATATATATATATTTTTACATATTCACATCTTTTATAATGCTTTTAAAGCTGTCACATATTTTCATGTGATATTGTGCCGGATCTCAGAATTTTCATGATGACAAATAAAATTAAGATTCATGTGTTAGTGTTTTGGGGCAGATATTACTGTCGATGGGAGCCTGGATCAGTGTAAAGACTATATTTAAATTTGGAAAGCATAATTTGGAATTGTTTAACGATAGAAAACGACGAGTTTATTATTTGGTACGGTGCCATGTTAAGTCTTAAAACTAATGCATTGAGTTCAGTTTAAGATCACTTGTTTTAGCGAGTGAGAATTTTTATCCTTCGATTTAAGTAATGTTACTAATCAAGGTTTGACCGTGGCTTACATTTGAATTAGTTGATTAAATATTTATTGGTATAGAAAAAATAATAACGATAAAATAATTATAACAAAATGAAATTACATAAAAGTAAAAATAAAGATAAAATATTGGCATATAATTTTTTTTAATAAAAAAAATTGAAATTTTACCCAGAAAAATTTAAAAAATAACAAGTTCAAAATTTTACAAAATAAACAAACTTCCGAGGCTCATGATTTAATATTTATAATAATTTATTTTAGAAAATAATTTATACACTATTTTTAATGTCTAAAATAAAGAAAACTATATCTAAACATTAACCATCGAAAATAAAGTTGAAAATGAATTACATGTATCCAAAGTAGAACTAAAAATGTGTACTTTTGTCATTTATCTCTGCATGGCTTACAGGTGCTTGACTGCCTGCGCGCCTAGCTCGCTGTTCCGTCGGAGAGGCGAGAGAATAAAGGTTTGATACCCTGGTGATACTTTCCATGGCGTTATTAACAGAGGAGCGGGTCCGTGAAGCCAAGGCAAATGGTGAAAGCACTTGATTTTCAGCAGATTTACCTAGGATCAAATTTCCGTGGAGACTCCACATACGCCTGTTGTGTTTTGGCTAGAAGAGTAGGTGACTCCATAGCGGATGTTTCAGCTCTTGTTGACGCATAAGTTAATTGCTATTGTGTGCGGCTTGCACCTAGCCTAGGTTTATAGTAGCAGCCAGTTGGATTTGAACCCAGGCCTTGCTCAGGCAACTCTCACCAGTTACTGATTGTATTAGATCTATTATTAAAAAAAAAAAACAGAAAAACAAAACAGAAGAACGGAAGATTGGGAGAAATGCAAGGACTGCGGGAGAGGGCCAAAAGCAAGTGTGATTGAGAGGAATGGATGAGTGTAGAAAAATGTAATAAGCAATCACTCAAATAGCATTCAGCGTTTCCGCACATGAAGGGCATTCGACATTCTGCATTATTACAGATACCTAAATTTTATGCGAATTCTAACTTTAAAATGGAAGCATCTGTGATTTTGAAATGAAAGAATAAGCATGATATGACCATGCAGCGGGGACATTCGGAATTCTGCTATTAAAATTCCGAATTTGCACAGGGGCATTGGAAGATTATCCCAGGTTCGTTCCAACTCGTTGGGATGACTTCCTTGCTTTGTCACTAAACGCCAACTAGATTAAAAATCTTGCCCTCTGGCCAACTGTCCACATAAATTTCAGGTAACAAAATTAAGACTATGTTGTATTGTAATATTAAATTCATGAAAGTAGGTATTGTTTATAACATTAATTGATTTGTTTGCTGAAACCCCGCATCTGGAAGATTACATGAAGCACTGTAAAATAGAATGACCACACTAGTGACTAAACAAGCAATGGACCCAGATTTGTATAGCCATCCGTTAGTGGTTATGAATTCACATTATGAAATTTGATATCAATGTGATTTTTATTGCAAAGACAATCAATTATTTTAATTCTGTGACGGTAAAATGTTGACTGTGAGGAAGAAAGTAAACCATCATAAACTCGAAGAAACTGCAACATTTTGAGAAGAAGTAAGCCATCATGCGTAAAGCATTGGAAAGAGAAATGTTGAAAGACCTAAGAGCCATTAATTTGCAGATCCAAGAGGATAAGCAGTGGTTGCGAGCATTGCGGAGCCGAAAGAAAACCTTGAGACTTCTGCGAAATTGCTTCCTTTGTTAAAAGAGCACCTTCTTGAACACCAGGACATTATCATTAGTGTTATGGAAGATTGGGACAAAAACAAAGTTCAGCACTTGCAATTGGGAGAAAAAGTAAACAAAGTTCAGCACTTGCAATTAAGACGAGCATGGTAAGCTCACACTCAAGGATTGGCTCAGAGATCAACTCATATTGAAGAGAAAAGTGCCATATTTCGTGGCCATGGTAAAATAATGGCATTTCTTTTCAATAGAAAATTAATTGCATTTCATATGAAGCTTAAATGTTCTTTTGGTAACCTAAGTCACAAAATGAAGTTTTATTTTGGTGTGGGGATTGAAATCTTACAGGTTGCTAATGCACTGCTTCGATTAGTTTGGATCTATTCACTGGTAAATAGAATCTTGTGTTTTGAACCCTTCGATCACAAACACTTAGACTTAATTTTCGGGATGACAGAAATAGCTCGCCGAGGCATGTGGAATTTTTTCAGGCTTCCAAAGAATGGAAAGCTTCAGTACTTATATTATAGTCATTTTAGTAATTTTGAAAAACATACCAGAGGCATGGTGTAAAACCTATGTTGCACTGGCTTTCGACACAGGCGATTTCGACACAGGGGATGAGTTTTCCAGATGGCTAGATTGTACTTGCACAACAATAATATATGTGTAAAATTTTCGTAGCCACTTATCTTTAATATGTCTCTGCATTCATCCCGGGCTCACGTAAGCAAGAAAGTCTTCTGAGGTTCAGAGTTAGCGGAATCCCTGGAAGATGGTCATCAATTCCTACGGCATCGGCCAACCTCCACCATTTTCTGCCAGAACTCCAAATCGTTGTTTGTCAGCTTGCTCTGCCCACATACTCCATTATCGCCTGCGCCCATTCCAAATTGTAATGTTGTAGCCATCATCTAGTGCGCACAACCATTTTGAAATGCAGTCGTAGCCATATGCCAGTTACACGATCGTTTTGTTGGATCAATTTAACGTTCTATGTTTTCAATAGAAATGTATGGTTTCATGAGAGTTAGGGCATGGTGGTATATGTGTCACTTTGAGCGGTGTACATGGTCGTTGGAGCGGAACTATGATGGCTCTTTCAAACATTGATGGCCGCATGTATAAGCATTAAGCAGTTAATGCCTTCAATTAATGCTTTCATTAGTTATGAAATAAATTTTGATTATAATCTATGTTTCTGCCTCCCCTCAGGAAGAGGCCAATAAGAAGGTAAATTATTGTCGGTTCAAAAACTTTGATTATAAATCATCGCTCTGTTTAAAATTTGGTTACCAGTGATCAACATTGATAAACAAACAACACATACTAATGCTAACTGCGCCTTTTCGATTACATTAGTTCTAGCCGTCCCTGCGACCGGGACTAATAACATGAAAAGCGGAAAGTTATTTGCGAATGATAAATTGCAAGAAATATTCATGTGAAATAGTTATGCTTACTAGATCTATGGTCTCTATTTATAGTCACAATCATATCCTTACACGTAAGTGATTCAAACATCTAGTAATTCAATAGTTCAAATATTTGATGGATATTAAAACCATAATCTTTATTCAAAGAACATGGAAGTTAGAAATTCATTTGTGAATAATGAATTGCAAAAAATATTCACGTCAAATAAGTATGTTTGTTAGGTCAATGCATTGTTTCCTCTTTTGGAAAGCATTAACCTCTCACACACATATGATCATTTTCTTAAATTATTTAAGTGATTTAAATATACCTTTCTTTACCGAGACGTCTAATTACATTTAAATTTTTATTTAAATCAAATCCTTTTCTACTTTAAATTGGATCATTGAAATTATAATTATAATTTTTCCTTTTGGATTTTTAAAATATATATATATATATTTTTTTTAATTTTTAATTTAAATAAATTTAAATATTTTTCCATATTAAATTGGATTATTGAAATTATAATTTTTTATTTTTGCTTATTTTATTTATTTTTTGGCCCTAGGGATTGACCTTCTAATAATTGGATATACAAGAGATTGCAAACTTGTTTTTCCAATTTTGCTACTACTAATAAACATAAAATAATGATTTAGACTCAATATGGGATGGAAGAATGATTTGTCCCTTAGTGAGATGTGGATAATTTTAATTCTCACTCCTTATTATAGTTTAACTTGGAAAATTTAATTCCTACATGTCTCAGTTGTGATGCTTTCCAATTATAGGAGTTTTCCCCTAATCTTTAGGAGTTTTTTGAGGCCTAGTTGGTTGAGATATTCTCTCCAACTAATTAGCTTCTTAGATTGGTGTTTGGTTGAGATATTCACTCAACCAAGATATTGTATGTCCAAGATAGATTAACTACTTGAGACTTAGTTTCTTGTATTTATATTGTATTAGTATTCTTGTGTATCAGAGTCCGCATGGGATTGGGCCTTGGCCCCTTCCTGGCCAAGGGGAAGGAAGAGTATTGTTGTGTGTAATGATAATTTTTTGGTTTTTTTGTCCATCAATTTTTAAATGTCCGTGGAGCTGACTCAAAAGGAATCGAGTTACGTGTCATCGTGCTATTGGTGTGGATTGTGGAGTGACTTTCATGTTCTGTTAGAAAGTTATACATTACAGAGAAATGAAACACATAAAAATATGTGGAAATAAAACACATAAAACATATAAAACAAGAGAGAGATAGATATATGTGGTTCACCCAACTTGGTCTATGTCCACGGAAAAACGGTCAGTCCTTCCTTTATATTATCTAGAAAAATGAAGATACACAACCTATAACAGATCCACTGTAATATCCTCTACTCTCTCACACAGTCCCCCTTTCTCTTTCTCGCTTAGAATACACACACCACACATAGCCGCAATATAATTCCCTCATATCGACCAAGCGGTTGCCTTCTAGGGAAAAAACCCTAATTTAAACATAACTTCTACCGTCAAATCATCCGCCTAATGAACGACCCAGATTGACTACAAAATTACAATATTCTACGAGGAAATTTTACATCTATTTTTAGATTCGGGAGCACTACCTCGAGCCCCTGCCAAGAGACCGCTGGCCCCTGGACCCCCCAACTGGGGGGAATCCTCCCCCCCCCCCCCACACCCTTCTGCATGGAGGGGTGTACAGTGTTCATAATTTATACATTCAGTTGAAACAAAAACCTCTAAATCAGGATGATAATTAGGCTCCACGCCCAATAATATCCCACATGGAGACTGATTATAGCAACTCCACCACTGCTTCATTTGCTGGAAAATCATTCCACTTTAGACCTGGTTATTTCTCATCTTTATCATCATACTTGAATACCAATTGAAACTGATAAGAACCTTAGTTTTTCCTTGGTTACAACTTTTGTTAACATATCTAGAGGATTATGGCTAGTGTGTTTCTTTTCCAGCTTCAATTATCCATCTTCCAACACTAACTGTATGAAATGGTACTTGAGTTGTTTGTTTTTAGTATTGGAATGAAATGTTGAGTTCTTTTCAAGATGAATAGCACTATGGATGTTAATGTATAATATTCCCATCTCCTTCTTCTTACCCAATTCATCCATGAACCTTTGTAGTGAAATCATTTCTTTACTAGCCTCTGTAGCAGCAACATATTTTGCTTCTGTTTTTTAAAGTGAAACAACACTTTGCATTTTCGAAACCCAACTGACAGATGTTCCACCTATAGTAAATACATACCCTATAGTGCTCCTCTTGTTATCTCTATCACCTGCCATATCTGCATCAACATATCCTTGCCACCGAAGCAAAATTCTTGATTTTTGGTACCTCTCAAATACCCGAGAATCCATTTCACTGCCATCCAATGTTCTTTTCCTGGATTGTTCATGTACATGCTTACAACTCCCAATGCATGTTCAATATCAAGCCTTGTGCAGACCATTGCATACATTAAGCTTACAACTACTGATGCATATGGAACTTTAGAAATATAATCCATTTCTTCTTGTGTCTTGGGTCACATCTCCTTACTAATTTTGAAATGGCTAGCCAAAGGTGTACTAATTGGTTTTACATTCTACACATTAAATCTTTCCAACACCTTTTGTATGTACTCATTTTGAGACAATGTTAGTTTGTGAATTTTCCTATCTCTAGTTATTCTTATACCAAGGATTTGTTTTACAGCTCCCAAATCCTTCATTGGAAATGAATTTTCCAATTTTCCTTTGAGTACATTTATTTCCTACATGTTAGACCCTGCAACAAGAATTCCATCTACATATAATAACAATATAATATAGCTGTCATAATTTTTCTTTTTCAAATAAAGACATTGATCAGAGTGACATCTAGCATAACCTCATTCAAACATAAACCTATCAAATTTTAGATACCACTACCTCATAGCCTGTTTTAAGCCATACAAGCTCTTCTACAGCCTGCACACTAATTTTTCCTTCCCTTTGACCTCATATCCTTGTGGTTGCTACATATAAATCTCTTCCTCCAAATATCCATGGAGAAAGGCTTCCTTTACATCTAACTATTCAAGATGAAAATCTTTTGCTGCTAAAAGACTTAAAATAGTTCTTATTGAAGTCATTTTAACAACAGGAGAAAATATTTCATCAAAGTCAATACCTTTCTTCAATGCAAACCCCTTCACCACAATTCTATATTTGTGCCCCTATTTTCCTCCATCTTCTTCCTTCAACCTGTAAACCCATTTATTCTGCAATGTTGTTTTACCTGCAGGAAACTTGACTAAGTCCCAAGTCTGGTTATGTACAAAGGATTACATCTCTTCTTTCATGGCTTGCTCCCACTTCTTCCTGGTTTCTACCTGCATTGCTTCTTCATAACATTTTGGTTCACCTGAATCAGTCAACAATACATAATATAATGAAGGAGAGTATCGTTCACGGGGTCTACTTATCCTGATTGATCTTCTGACACCACTTACTTTCTGGTGTTTGAGGTGCCTATTGTTATTGTGGTGGTTATTGTTGTTGTGGTTATTGATTATTATTATTTTCAGACACTTTTACTTCTTCTTTGATCTCGTCAAGCACTTTGTATTCTCTGTTTTCCTTATCCTATTTCTTTTCCTGCATCTAATCCTTATACAAGACCTTTTCATTGAATATGACATCTTTTCTCCTAATTGTTTTTTTATTTTCATAATCATATAAGTGATAACCAAAATCATTAGCACCATATCCAATAAACGTACATTTCTTTGATTTTTCCTTAAGATTTGTTCTATTTTATTTATTAATATGGATAAAGGCCTCACAACCAAAAGGCTTTAAAAAAGATTTGTTTACCTTTTTACCTATCCATGGCTCCTCTGGAATATGACCATCCAATAAACTTGAAGGCGCTCTATTTATTAGATAAACAACAATATCTACAACGTCTACCCTAAATTGTAAAGGCAATCCTGCATGCAATCTCATGCACCTTGCACGCTCCATGATTTTCATATTCATCCCTTATAACACACCATTTTCCCATGGTGTTCCTGGAACTGTCTTCCCTCTATGAATTCCTTTCTCTAAACAATACTTATCAAACTCTTTAATGCAATATTCACCTCCATTTTATAATCTGAGATACTTCAACTTCTTTCTTGTATCAATATCAACCAAATATTTCCATTTCTTGAAATTATCAAATACATAAGATTTATTCCAAATACAATAAATCCAAGTTTTCCTAGTTGCATCATCAATAAAAGTAACATAATAATGAGACCCACAAAGAGATGATACCTGAGCAGGTCCCCATACATATGTATGCACAAGCTCTAATTTTTAGCTCTTCTTTTCTTTCCCAATTCTAATAAATCTGACTCTCTTCTGTTTTCTATAAACACAATTCTCACAAAAATCCAAATCAATATTATTCAAACCTAGCAACAAATTTCTTGAGTGAATAATCTTAATCCCCTTATCATGCCTATGTCCAAGCCTGTGAAGCCACAATGTTGCATTTTATCCTCTGGAGTTTAAATAATTAACATGATTAGAAATACCATGGCATAAATACAATGTACCAAAATTTTCTCCTTTTTCTATTACCAGGGATCCTTTAGTGACCTTCCAGGTATCTGTAAAAGTTGTCACACAACCATCACCATCTAACTACCCTGTTGAAATCCGAGTTTTATTCAGATATGGAACATGCCTTACCTCTTTTAATAAACATTGGTTTACATTCTGCTATTTTACAAGAACTTTACCCATTCCAACGATTTTACAGGGCTTATCATCACCCAAAGAACCTGTCCAAAATCTCCTTGAACATAGTTGTGAAACTGTTTCTTATCAGGTGTGGCATGGAATGAGGCCCATAAATCTACAACCCAAACATCTATAACATTTTCTAAAGAAATAATGAAAGCATCTTGCAACACATAACCTATCAAATTAGCTTTGAATAATTGTTTTCTTGTTGTGTGTCTCTTTCTTTTCCCTTTCGAGACTTACAAACTTTCTTCAGGTGTTCTTTCTTCCTGCATTTATAACACACTACCCTTGACCTGGACTTGGATCTACCTTTCCTTGACTTACTATGATATCTTGGGCTCTTTCCTCTTTCCAATTTTCTTTCCTTGGTCTCTGCACTCAAAGCATTACTTGATGTCTCACTCGAGCTTTTCCGTCGTATTTCCTCATTAAGGATGGCACCGACAACATCATCAAACTTTAAAGTACTATATCCAGAGACAAACTTACTAATGGCCATAAGTAAACCATTACAACTTTCTAGCAATGATCATAGAAATGATATATTTCGAACTTCATCATCAAAGTTTATCCCTACATGACTTAAGTAACTCGTAACCATTTTAAATTCATTTAAATGGTCAACAACACATCCACCTTTTGAAATTTTCATAATAAATACCTTATTTGAGGCCAATGGTTTTTCATATAGTTTCGTCAATGACGTTATTAAACCCTCTATTTTCATTTCCTTCGAAATATTGAAGGCTACTGACGCTGCGAGGCACAACCATATTGTTCGAAGTGCATTTCTGTCTAGAATCTCCCCTTATGCATCTGTCATAATTGACGACTTCTTTGTTTCTCCGCTCAATGGTAGGTACAGATCTTTATGATACAGATAATATTCCATCTGCATCTTCGACAACGGGTATTTTTTTTCGTTAAGTTTCTCAACCGTAAACCTACCATCTTCCACATTGCTCCCACTCATACTAGGAACCCTTCTTTCCAATGAATTTATCAGCCAAATAGACCTTCAGCTCTGATACCAATTTTTGGAAAATTATATATTACACAAAAATGGAACACATAAAAATATGTGGAAATACAAACACAGAAAACATATAAAACAAGAGAGACACATATATATGTGGTTCACCCAAATTGGGCTACATCCACGGAGAAACATCTAGTCCTTCCTTTATATTATCCCGCAAAATGTGGAGACACAACCTACAATAGATCCATTGTAATATCCTCTACCCTCTCACGTAGTCTCCCTTTCTCTTTCTTACTCAGAATATACCCACCACACAAAGCCACAATAAAATTCCCTCATATGAACCGAGGGCTTGCCTTCTAGAGAAAAAAGGCTAAATTAAACATAACTTCTACCATCAGATCATCTTCCTAATGAAAAACCTAGATTGGATATGAAATTACAATATTCTACTAGGAAATTTCACATCTATTTTTAGCCCTGGGGGCACTACCCCTGAACCCCCGTCGGGGGACCACTAGCCCTCGGACCCCCTAGGAAGGCGGGATCGGCCCCCCTGAACCCCCATGGGGGGGACAAGTCCCCCCCCAATGTGGAGGGGTGTATAGTCTTCCTATGGTATACATTCGGCTCAAACAAAGACCTCTGAATCAGGATGATAGTTAGGCTCCACACTCAACATGTTGTGTATTCAAGACATAGTCGACTTGATGTGACGGCCTTGACAAAATGATTTTGGAGTTGGTCGAGGATGCCAAAGTTTTTCTGGAGACAATTCCATGCATTATTATCACAAAAGTTTTGGAAGGCCCGTGTGGAAGACTTAGACCACCGTTTTTGAGTTCTCATCAGATCATGTCTCTGGTATCCTATGCATATGAAAAATTGGTATTGACAAGTAAGAGTCTCTTTCTACAAGAATTGTGAAGTGATAAAACTTGGAAGCTAAGAAGAAACTATAGGTATAGATAAACCACATCCTCCTACATGGAAAGGTGTAATGTTATATGTTTTTCAAGTGCCTATGCGTTTTTAAGAAAGGCGACTACAAATATGTAACATCATTCTTCCATATCTACCTAAGTAGCCAACCAACTAGGGTAAAAATGTGATGAGAAGCTACTATGATCAAATTCAACCTCCTAAGTTACCTTAAGGAAGTGGCATAGATAGAAACACATCATACATACCTTCCACATCATCAACAAGACTCCCAAGAACCATCCCAACCACTCAGGTAACTAGCCCCTTGGTCCCACTGAGGTTTTAACCACTTAACCCCCAGACACTCCCACAGTATGGCCATGAGTGCATCTAGGAGCCTCTGGAATCTCCCACAAGTCTACATGTTTGCGCCTAGGGACTAAATTTACCAGACCTATGTCTATGTCCAAAGGATTTAAGGCACTTTTCAAGCCCAGAGCCTAGGCCACTACCCAAAACTCAATGAAAAGTTCATAAATGAAATAGCACAATTAAATAATGATGTATTTGCAAAAACCATGACAAGGCCTAGGCTGGACGCCTGCTAGCCATGACAAGAATTTTGTCAAACATATCATAAATATGTATTCCATAGGTGTAAACAACATATATTATCATTAGTTGTAGTATCATATATTAGGTCATAGATACATTACTTATTCATTTACAAATAAAAAAATGAGGAGAGGCATAACATCATTACTGTCATAATACATGCTTATAACCAGCATAATAACAACATAGATATCAAGCATAAATAATCCATAAGGTCCACATATAAACCAATACATTTACACATAAAATGTCAAAGAGAGATTCTCTTATTGATGAATGCAAAAACCAACACGAGATGTGACTTCCACATTCCACCTGACCATAGATTGGTTGAGCCGAATATCTCTTTAGCCAGTCACCCCTGTGCGATATTCCAAGATTGAATGTGGCACTCAAACTGAAATAACCAACTGGGGAATCTTGAGGCTAAACCACCTCACCCTCATCAATAGAAATCAAGCTTTACCATAATCCACACCAGATCACTAGGCCAAAAAAAGTGACATTTCTTACAGGCTTTACTATTATCTCCACCCGATCAGTAGGCCAAAACAAGCATGACTGCCACTGGATTTCTCCACCTACATTGTGAGGAATTTTCCAATCTCCTAGTCTCTTAGGCTTTACCACAATCTATAGTATAATCCAAGGATTAATAGGCCCTAAACCGATACATAATCTCCAGGCTTTACCATATATCCCAGCCTAGGATTCCTAGGCCTGATGGATAGAAAACCACCTCTGGTATTTATCGTATATCCCATCATTACCCCCTCGAGGATACCTAGGCCCACAATGGAAACACACTATCTAGATTTACCGCAACCCACAGTCTAGTTCAAGGGTTACTAGACATATGTTATATCATTTCAGAGATCTACCTCACGCAATTTCAAATCCATTCAAAAATATAGCTCAACCAAAACATGACAACTACATCACACCATGACTATCCGGAAATGGAAAGGCTAGACTGAAAACACCGTCACACCTGGAAAAACCCATGCCATCACATAAAATAACCACATGCAATACCATCCATGCCAAATATAGCAAGGAAATCACACATGCAAAACAATGCTTGCCAAGAATTCTGTTGTAGTTGCGTGATCCTGCTATTCCTTGCTTGTTGCTTCCTTCATCTTGCCTTCTTCGTCTTTATTGATCTAATGCCAAAGTATTCCAAGAAAATATCCAAGTGTCCAAGAGAGAGAGAGAGAGAGAGAGAGAAAATAATGAGAGAGCTCCAAAATTTGAATCAACAAAAAAGGTACCAACTGATCCTAAGAATCCTTTTTATTGATGAGGCCTCCTATGAATTATTTTTCTTCATTTTCCTCCTCACATGCAACCTGTGACCTTTCACCTCCATTTTCTCCTAATTTCCATTATTTTCATACATATATGTGCCAAAAATGTCATTTTCCTTTCCAAAGCCTTTACCTTTTCCAATTTTCTTAGCCATAATAAACCAAATGAACACCCACTATGATGTTTTTCCCAACATTCATCTTCGAATAAGTGTCCCATCAACCGTGGTTGCTATTTTTTCCTTTATTAGCTTTTATTTCATGGAATTTTCACCAAGGATGCTACAAAACCCTCACCCTTGGGGGACATCCCCCTTAGTGTTCAACCACACATATACCTCAAAAAAAATTTTGAAAATAAAACATACTTCCCATTGAGCTTTATATCATAACTGGATGTAGTATTTACAATTATCACCCTTCTGAAAACAAAACCAACATGACAACATAACATCGTAACAACATGAAAACTCTAATGACATGACACCCATATCGCTTATTGGAGCTTTATAGCATATTTCATGGAAATATTTACATTCATATACATATGTACATATACCCTAAAATCACATCAAAACATATATAAAAACATCACCAAAACATATGCCAAACATATACCAACATCATACCCAAAGTGCTTTGCCTCAACCAGAAAATAAGGAAGGATACATAGACCACATCTAATCCACCATCTCCCACCACTAGTAGAAAATGATGAAATTAGTGACTAGGTGACTAAAAACGTTAGTTAATGCAAATATTTCAAGTGAATTACTACTAAATTTGAGAAATTTTAAGTGACCGAACTAAAAATGACTAACTTAAATGACTAATTTAGATTAAGGATAAAATATATGACTAGATAATAAGTGACCAAACTAAAAGTGACTAACTAAAATGACCAATTAGTCTAGAACTAAAATATATGACCAAATAATAAGTACAACAAGTATATGAATTAGTCATTTATGTTAGTAATTTTTAATTGTCACACTAAAAATGAAAATTTTCAATTTTAATACTGAAGTGTGAGTTGGACAAATTTTATTGGTTGCAATGTATTTTGGTGGCCGAATGGGAAGATGCCACGTGGCGCTACTGGGGGCCACCATGTGGCACCTCCACATCGGCTAAACATTTGTTAAGGGACAGAAGGCCTTAGCGGGAATCAAACCAATGACCTGCCACAAGAAAATCCAAAGCCCTATCATCTCACCTACAGGTCGATCTCAACCATAATGTCTACCACTTATATTTGAATGGCATGTATGGGCACGTTGGGAGGAAGGGTCGAGTAGTGAGCCCCAACCCCTAGTTGTATCACACCCACATGACCTATCACGAAGGCAAACGGAGTAAAGGAGCATGGACCAATCCCAACTCCTAGTCATGTTCACAGCCCATGTTCACCTAGTCATGTTCACAAACCCACATATTTTAACTATAAGAAACATTCTATTATTAATATTCTCTCTCTCTCTCTCTCTCTCTCTCTCTCTCTCTCTCTATATATATATATATATATATATATATATATATATATCATGGATATGGCTGCAATATTGATGCATGGGTTCAAAATATATTTTCACTAATATTTTATTCTTATTCTTTGTAGGAAAATTATCCAAAAATAAAATCCTTGAAGATAGCTCATACTCTAGTTGATAACATATTTACCATAATTTAATTTCCAATATAATTTGAGTAAATCTTTGCATAAAAAATAGATATGAATACATAACAAGGGTTGCTTCCATAATTATTTATGTGTTCATTGACACTTATGTAGAAGTCAAACTATAAATGTGTAATTTTACTAGTGGTTACTACCCACTAAGAAAGTAATTTGTCCACTTCACTTCTCAAATTTTTTAATTGCCAACACAAATCTATATAGGATTGTAAGCATATCTATGTAGAATTATATTTTACTATTGAGTATTATTAATTTAAAATATATGTAAATAATCATAAATATTCAATTTTGTAACTATCTGAAAAATAAAATTAGTGCGCCAATCTATATAGGATTATATTTTCCTATTGAGTATTATTAATTTAAAAAAATATATATGTAAATAATCATAAATATTTAATTTTGTAACTATCCAATTTTGTAACGATCTGAAAAATAAAATTAGCACGCCAATCTATATATGATTTTTTTTCCTATCTTCCTATTATTAATTTAAAATAAAATATATGTAAATAATCATAAATATTCAATTTTGTAACCATCTGAAAAATAAAATTAGCCTGTCAATCTATAGAGGATTTTGTTTTCCTATTGAGTGTTATTAATTTAAAATATATTTAACTAATAATAAATATTCAATTTTGTAACTATCTGAAAATAAAATTAGTGTGCCATAGTGAATATCATTTCAAAAAAATAGTGTTGTCTGCCATTCGAGCTCTTAAATAATCTAGAGCTAGCAGTGATGAAAACCAAGAGGCTGGACCCTGCGTGGAGGAAAATTTATAGCAAAAGGAGACAAAGTATCTCATCTAGAGAACTGGGCACCACTACAAATACATGGGTGCAACCTAACGTAAGTGGTGAAGAACAAACAACTCGTGAGGGGCATAGTGTTGCACTCATTGATCGTCATCTATTTATATTTGGAGGTTGTGGAAAAGCTAAAGATGAATTTGAAGAGATATATTACAACGAAATTTACATACTAGACATAGGTAATCCACTCTATTGTTAGTCTCCACTATTTTTTATGCAGGTTTATGAAATTTAGTTAATTGTTGACAACTTCATTTCAGAAATTGATTTGTGGATGCCTTTTGATGTTCCCTTCAATGATTTATTGTTGGATTATTTTACATTTATGTTGGTTTGGTACCATGGAAATGACATATCACACATTGAAATTTAATTACATTGTTGGAAAATCTATCTTTGTATTGGTAGGATGCATGCCTTTTTATATATTTGTCTCTTTATTATGTTATTTTCTTCTTTTAAGATTTTGCAGTTTAATTGGTTTTAAATTTTAAAAATCTCTTTCCTATTTTTTGGATGTTTTGGTTCTACTTCTATTGTCACTTGTGGAGTTAAGGATTATTTATAATTTTATGTGTGGAAATAAGACTAATTTAATAACATTCAACTATTTAATAAATGACTCTAGTTGTTGAGATCTAAAAGAGTTTTTAGATCTATGGTGAACGCTTCAACAAACCCCAATTCAGCCAAACAAAAAAATTAACAACAATTTCATACTAATCACAGTGGAGATGAGAATATTCCCTGAGTTTGAAAAACTTAAAAAGAAATTCAACACAAGACTGAAAAGTTCATTGTCCAAACACAAGTGCTTAAGAAGATCATCAAATTTTTTAAGATTTACAGTAAACAATTCAACAAAGCCTAATGCAGCCAAAAAAAAGAAAATCACACTTTAATAATGATCACACTAGAGATGAACCCATAGCATGAGCTTCAGAAATAAATCCTACACGAGAGAAAAGATAACCATCCAAACACAAGTACTCAATAAGAGAGTGCTATAGGTAAGCTTCTTGAGGATTTTTCCAATTAAACAACTTCAATAAATGATTTACTGTCAAAAATGTAGCGAGCAAGGTCTTCTGGCTTATGCCTTAGCCAGTGAAGACCTTGAATTTTCCTCATGAGTTAGACTTCAGTAAGGATGATTTATTTCCAGTTTGCTGGAATAATCATCAAGTTAGCATGCGTAGAATTGGAGCTTCATTTATAAGAGGATTCTTCATCAGTTTAAGTATAGGATTGAGTGGTAGTTATGAGTTTAATTAGAACAAGTTCAAACTTTAGCCTTTATTGAAGGATGGATGAGCTAAGAACTCGAGTGTTGATTGGAGGGAGAAAGAGTGCCACTCTCAGTTAACTCATCATTAAACAAATTGAGTTCTAAATATAAAATAGCATGCTTTACTATTTAGCATGGATCAAATCTATAAAGAGAGGACGAAGACATGAGGAAAGGAAAATTATTTTATGCATAAAGGTTTGTGTAACAAGAAAACTCACAAGTTTGTGAGAGGATCCTTGATTTTGGAGAGATCAGGAATTGTGTCCTAAGAAATACAAGGAACAAGAGCACTAGGGAATAGGAGATTGATTGTGTACAGAGCTTTTGTCCTAATCAGTATTAAATCACAAGTGTGCAACATTAAGGAGAAGATAGTAGGGTTTGCAGAGCAACTCAAGGCGACAACATAGGATCAATTGTGTGTAGGAACTGATATCAAGTTATGATCAAGGAAGGCCAAGATCAATTGTATTAGCTTATATTTTTGTGAGAAGTAGAACACTATATCAAGAAAGACAGGTTTGTTTGTTATAGATCCAAGTTCTCAAGAACAATCAATAAAATAGCCACATCAAGCACGCAAGTTTTCCTTGTTGAGTTTCCTAGAAAAAAAATGTGTGTCTTTTGTGTGAGAGTGTTCTTTATCTCCGTGAGTATGTATTTGTTGAGAAATTTTGTGTTTTGGTGAAAATAAGTTGGTTTCATACTTTTCATCATATGAGTTGCAAAATTTCGTGGAAAATCAACATTTACAAATATTGTATTTTACGCACCTACATTAGGATTTATGCACTAGCCGCAAGAAGGAGATATAGGTCGGCCATAATGAAAGCATAAAAGATAAAATAAAGTGTAACAAATGGGTAGGTGCCCAAGAAATTAGGTCCATTAAGGACCTCAGTACCTCAGACAATGGGTTAGCATTTGGCCTCAAGTTGAGAAGATTAGCAACATAATATCAAAACTCATGACAAGTAGGAACTCACTATAAGATCCATACTTGTTTGCCTTTATTCATTACTGAATTATTCATGAGTTCTTAATTGAAATATTTCTATCCTATTTGGCATGGATGAAGTATTTCGCTAGGGGAAACACAATACTTACTTGAATAGTAGATATATTAATTTTTGGGAATATCAGAGGCTTTTTTGTTTGTAACGAAAAAAATTACTTTATGTGTAAACCATGTGATGATATTTTCATGTGAAGTCTGTCGATGAAGGGAGATCATACATATAGTTCTAAGATTTGTATTTATATTAATTATCATAACTGATATATATTCAGTAAATTGCATTAATATTTTTGGTCTTCTGCAACATCGATGGGTTTTGGGAGATAATAAGCCTTACAATATTGAGAAACAATAAATCAACTATTATGAAATGCCACCCTTCTATATTTTATGTTTAAAATAATATGACAAAATTGGGAACAATGAGAGCAACATATACATTTCCTATCAAGATATAACTACTTTTTACATAAACAACTTCAAGGATATCCATGAACTTATAGAATGAATCCCAATCATCTAATAATTGTACCAAAAGTAGAAATGCATACCAAAGAGTTTCCTAAAGGAAATCCCCATGAAGGTTTGAATATTTTAAGTGATCCTTGAGAATCGCAGGAGAGTAGCTATGAAAATGACATTCCAGGGGGGCATGACAGTGAGACTTCAAAATCAGAGGAGAGTACCTATGATAATGAGACTCCAGGGGAGTCAAATTTAAGGTTTTCTCAGAGCTTATGAATTCTATTATGAGAACTAATTAATAATTTTAATGGAATCCCTAGCCATATCCATACTCCAAACCCTAGCTCAAACCCAATTCCAGAGCCTTCTTAGATGAAAAGAACTCAGGACGATAACGAGGTTGGTGGCTCAAAATTGAAATTGCTCAAAGATGCTATTGAGTGTAATGTCAATACCATTTTTTTTTCCAGTACTATGGGATTGCTACCAAGAATTTTAGTTAAAATAAAAATAAAATCTTAGACGATATGAGAGGATAACAAGAATTTTGGTTTGCGAGTGCAAAATTTAAAGCTTCTCTGATCTATCTAGAATCTCTTCAATTTAGATATACTATGTCTGTCAACACACATGTAATGAATTTCTATGTGAAATCAGTGAAATATTTTATTTTAGAATATCATCGAATGACTTGTCCTGAGGTTCAGTTCCCTCTAGTTTGGTCTAGAGATTTTTTCACTATAGTCCCTATGTTAATTGTTTAGCACGATGCATTGTTATTATAAAGTTGCTGCTATAACATTAAATTTTTTTTCTTCTGTCCCTATACTTAATATTTTGATTTAATCCATAGACTTAGATTTGGGATGTTTTATGTGTTCCTTTGTGACATGCATTGTGCATGTTGTATCTTTTGTCCTATTGGCCTCTTTTTCCTCTTGTGTAGACATAAAAAAAATCAAAATTTATTTCTTGGGGCATTTGGTAGTAGGAATTTAAAATTATATCCATTGTTATGTTTAGCCTTATTTGATACCTCAATGCAGCCTTGTTTCTCTCTACTCTTATGTTTGCAAGCCAAGTTTGATGTTTGTTGTGCTTGTGCTTGCTTGACTCAGGAACTGTTATTGTGGGGATTCACATAAATGATATATTTGTTAGTATCAATGATTTTACCAACACTATGCTTTTTGTTTTGAATGGCTCATCCATTCCTAGAGTTGCAATTGTTGTTGTCATATTAATAATTTGATCTTGTAGCTCCTTTTGTTGGAAGTTGTATTTTATGTCTCCAACTTCTCCATCTCTCTCGTGAGAGTGTCCTCCAGGGTTTCTTGCTACCATTGTTGCTCCTACGAGAGAGTGTGACTCTGTGAGGGATGGTGTTGATGTTATTGTCCAACCATGTTGTGAAATTCACCTATTTGTGTATATTATGAAGAAATTGTACCTAATGTATGGGAGAAGATTACATTTTGAATATCTGAAATTCATCCCAATCCAAGTGTAGCCCCATGCTATAGGCTGGTGGAAATGACTATTTCACTAATAGATCCATGCTATAAATTATGACACCAACATATCTTAATTAGAAACAATATTGTTATATCAACGATCATAAATGGGATATACATCGCTTAGTTGTTCGTAAGTGTCTATTCTCCCCCTAAAGGCTAGTTTAAATATTGTCTGCATGAGGTTTTTTCATTTGATTTCTTTCCGGGTAGATGCTATGTCAAATAATACCACTTTAAATGTCTACTGCAAACAACGTAGCGTGCATTCCTTGTAGGATGTCGCACTATCAAAGGCCAACAAAGATTGATTTTTTTACAATGCATGATAAATGATATGAAATTTTAGTATGTATATGGTAGAGTGTTTTTCCATTATTTAGCATATAGGACTTAGTTACTAGTTCTCTTTTATGATATTGGGACAAATATGTTTTTCAGCATGAGTTTCCTATGGCTGTAGTTCTTCAAATATATTAGGGAAATTTTATAATAAATAAAAAAGCATGCATAGATATAAAAAACTATGAGAAGAAAAACATAAATCAGTACATGAATTTGCACCAAAAACTGCATTACTGAGTCATTTTATTAAAAATAAAGAGGGTACAATGTGGTGTTGTAAAGTGTGCACTTGCACTTCCCCAAGACAAGCTAGAAAATCCCAAGTGAATGATATGAAGTCCCCCTAAAGTCTACTCATGATCTCTCCTGGGTCTGCACTAAAATTCCTAGAAAATATGTTGCTGGATGTGAAGAATTGTTGTGAGGGCCTCCTCCAGTGCTCAAAAATTTTTGTGAAATTAATCCCGTGCTCTCCACCAAATATCCAGAATAACCCACGAAGGAATTGGCCAATGATTGACCTTACAATTTCGGCCCTATTTTTCCTCAATGGTAGTGTTGCTGGGTAATTCAGCCCACCTATCAATCCTACTGCAAAAATTCCCTAATATTGCTGCAATCACCAAGAAAATACTTCCCCAGACTCCTCAAAATTCAGCCCCACACTCCCTTCTCTCTTCGTGCCCTAAGTGTGACTCCTCCAAGAAATACGTTGTTTCAATTGGAACCTTCCTCCAAACTTGAAATCCTTGCTCCTGGATCGAAATGGAATAGGTGAAATTCCCTCCTTAGGCTAACGTTTGAAGTTAATCGAAGAAACGGTTGAGATTTCTGCTTGGAAACTCTCATGTGCTAAACAAAACTTGTAGACTTGGCTTCAGGTCAAGGATGCTAGTGTAAGAAAATTCTCAAATGATCATGAATTCCAAAATGAGTTCCTTTCCTTCCTTTTTTTCAAAGTGCCTCCAAAATTCCCATGTGGGCCCAACTCGATCTACCCCCCCCCCCCCCCCCCACAAAACTTTCTCCAATGAGTTTGTATTTCTCATGTGGGTCACAATTCTCTATGGGTGGCCCCTAGGCTCCACTAAAGGCTAGATGTTCCCCCTCCAACTCTAATGTTTAGGCTTGATTTTATAAAAAATACATGTGGGGCATCCAAATCCACATTTCCTAAGTGCAGGACAAAAATGGCCAAAATGGCCAAAATTGATATTTCACTTAGGAATAATGCTAAGTGGGAATATCATAGTCCTCCCCGCCAAAACGTTGCTTGTCCTCAAGAAACTGTAATGATGGATTTTGAAGTATTTTCTCCCCTTCCCAAGTGGTGTCTTCATTTGGTAGGTTCCTCCTTGATGGCCTTGTTCCACAAGTGCCTCTCCCGAGTGTCCAAAATAGCCTCTGGCTTTAGAACTTAGTGCCCCTCATCATCCATAGGGGGTAGCTCTATAGCTACTGTCACCTACTACCACAGTGTCCTTTTCAGGCAAGACACATGGAAAATTTTATGCACTCGACTTCTCAGGGGTAGCTCCAGCTCATCTACCTACCCAACTCTTCGAGTGACTTGGTACGACCCATAGTATGGAAGTTTGAGCTTCTTGTCCCCCTTCTGTTTGACTGATGACTACCTATATTACTGAAACCTCAAGAATAATAAATCCCCTACCTCAAATTTCCTCTCAACTCTACCCCTGTCAGCATAAAGTTTCTGCTGGTTCGGTGTTGTTGCATGTTTTCTTTGCGAGCCCGTAAAATGTATTGGCTCTCATGTATCCAAACCATGTCCCTAGGGGCCTTGCTATCTCCAAACATCACGTCAGCAAAAGATAATGCATCATAACCATACATGGCTCATAATGGAGACATACCTATGGACAAGTGGTACGTGGTGTTGTAGCAGTACTTTCCCAAGTGCAACCGCTGTATCCATGCTTGCTGATGGCCCATCACATAGTTATGCAAGTATCCCTCAAACCATTTGTTAAATATCTTTGTCTTCCCATCTATTTGGGGTTATAACTAGTGCTCGGAGTGAGCTTTGTGCCCATGAGTTGAAACAACTCCTACCAAAATTCCCTGATGAATTTGTTTTCTCGATCTCTTACAATGGCCTTCAGAAGACCATGTAGCTGAAACACCTCCCTGAAAAAAAATTTAGCTACTTGTGAGGCCAAGTACTGAGCTAAGATGGCAAAGATCATTGTAAAAACTTGGAAAAATACTTTTTCCTTATTTTTAGTTGACATAAGTTAAAACCTTGTACCAGGATGATCCATAGGGAAGAGTCAGGATAGCTCAATTGGTAGAGTAGACGACTAAAAAACCTCATGCCACCAGTTCAAATCTAGTTCCTAGAACGGAAAACATATCCAATCACACCATCTCTATAATAGGTAAATACTTATTTCTCCCCTAGAGCCATCGAGATTATTCGTAATAAGATATCTGCTATAATTGTGAAGGTCTTATCAATACTTATCATATCTAAACTCCTTTTTTATCAAAATAAAAGAATGCGAAACGGGAATAGAATAAATATATATGGTATCCCCCATATGGAAGATATGGATAGTCAGGTTCATGACCAAATTTCTTGTAATATTTATTATTACATGAATCCATTATATGACCTCAACAAGAATGGATCGTTGAGATGGGATCAGATCTTCAACCACAGAGAAAAATTGAAGAATCAATCTTTAAAAATGTGCAAACTTCATCAACTAGTCCACCACCATGTATATGATGTCATTTCCTTGTATTGTGGGCAACTCGTTAATGAAATCCATCGACACGCTCTCCCATTTCCCCTCAGTGATAGGAAGAGGTTGTAGCAACCATGTAGGGTGTGACTGCTCACGCTTTTTCCTTTGAAATGTGTCACACTCCCTCACATGCCTCAAAAAATTCATCCTTAAGGCCCCTCCTTGCAAAATGCTCTCTAATGGCCCTCTACATCTTTGTAAAACCATGGTGCCCTGCTAGTGGTGACTCATGGGAAAACTGTAAAATATTATCCATCAATTGGGATTTGGGCACTAAGTAAATCCGGTCTCTAAACTAAATCACCAAGTTCATCACCTTGTACCGGTCATATGCCACTACCCAATCAAGGACCTCACATGAAAATCAGTCCTTGGAGTGCTCTATCAGTAACTGTGCCCTCTAATTCAAGGAAATGCTCATCAATGAAAGGGTAGCCAAACTCCTATACAATGCATCACCCACCATGTTGTGATTCCCTTTGACATACTCTAGGTAAAAGTCATGTGCCTGGATTATTCTCACCCACTTCTGCTACCTCTGTATCAAGTACTTCTACTGTAAGAAAAATATCAAGTTGTTGTGGTATGTCTTGATGTTTAACTTGTTCCCCATCAAGTATTGTCTAAATTTTTCTAACCCATCCATGATGGCTAGCATCTCCTTGTGATAGATGGAGTACAACCTATCATGGGGCAAGATATTCTGACTCTCGCAAGCTATGAGGTGCCCCCCCCCTACATCAAAACTACTCCTACAGCCTCTCCAGATGCATCACACTCCAACACAAAGGGCTGGGTGAAACCTGGAAGTGTTGACACAATACAACTGCTCATGACCCATTTGAGGCGCTCAAAATACTCCTATGTTGTAGCTATCCATTCAAATCCCCCCTTCTTGATCAAATCAGTGATGGGAACGACCAACTGAGAGAAGCCCTTCACGAACTTCCTGTAGTAAGTTCATATGCCCAGAAATCCCCTTAAATCTATCACATTTCGGGGCTCTAGACAATCCTGGATGGCCCTAATATTCTCCTCATAGACCCTCACACCGTCCTCCCCAATGATGTGACCTAGGAAAAGCATATTTTCCAAACTGAACTTGCTCTTGAAATTTTTTGTGTAGAACTGTTGCTCCTCCAAAATACACAAAATGGTCTCTAAATGTTGCAAGTGCTCCTTCTAGGTCCAGGTGTAATCAAGATATCATCAAAGAACAACAACACAAAATTTTGCAATTTTCCTCGAAACACGTGGTTCATGCAAGACTAAAAGGTGGCTGATGTGTTGGTTAACCCGAAGGGCATAACCAAGAACTCTTAAGTGCCCATTGTTGCACCTAAAATTTCTCTTAGGGATATTTTTGTCCCCCACTCTAATCTAGTATTCCCTTGAGCACAATTCAATCTTGGAGAATAATTTCGCCCCACTCAGCTTGTCCATTAGCTCATATATGCGTGGGATGGGGTTAGAGCTCTTCATGGTCTTCTTGCTAAGGGACTAGTATTCAATGCACATGTGTAGGGACCCATCCTCCCTATTCACCAAAAAGAATGATGAAGAAAAAGGGTTGGACCTATGCCTCATGTGCCCAAGTGCCAACATCTCATGAATAGATCTCTCTATCTCATCCCAGTATGCCTTGGGATGTTATTTAGGGGTATTAATCATATCTTGTACCCTCGGCTCCAACTTAATAGTATACCCATACCTCCGATCAGGTGGTTGACTCGGCAGTATGACTCCAAACACTATTGGGTACCTGTCCGAAATGGCCTGTATCTTCGGGTGTGGTGGTGTGGGTTGACCACCAAATTTGAAACCCTAACCTCCACAACCCACTCAATGTCCCCATGTCTAAGATCAACCTCCATCCCATGGGCCAAAAAATTCTATGGAGGGTAAGAGTGCATATCCTGTAGCAAAAATGGTTTTCCATCCGGCCCTATGAAATCCATCTCCAACCTCCTCCAATCAGTAGTTACTCGGCTTAGTGAATAGAGCCACTAGACTACCAACACCACGTTGGTGTCTAATTCTTCCACCACAAAAAAGTGAGTTGTCATGGATTAGTTCCCCATGATCAATGTCAAGGCAAGAACATAACGCGTGCACTGCATGGTTTTTTTCCCAGGCACAATAAAAAAAATCCGTAAAAATCCTTAGTTGTGATGCCCCTCCTCTGAACCATCTATGCATCAATGAAATTGTGGGTAGCCCTACTATCCACTAGAACAGATACATGCTGCCCCTGCATAGTGCCTCTGATCCTCATGGTCAAGAACTTGGGTACCCCACGTAGAGATGTAAGGATCCCTGTTCAAGGTGCAAAGGGAGCTCCCCCGAGCAATGGTGGTGGTGGTGGTGGTCCCCTCTCCATGTGTATTGCACTATCATCTCCACCCACCTAAAAATATGCATCATCCTATGCATCATTGTCAAAAAATACCTCAATGTAGTGGGCCTTTCCTGATGCGCATTTGTGGACTCGTGTTGATGGATCTTGACAGGTAAAACACAACTTACTCCTTCATAGGTATATTCGAGTGTCCTCATCCATATTTCCATGACCCTGTTTGGCTCTAGGTCATGGAGCCCTACTGTCTCATCCCCTTTTCTAGAAACCTTGTTGAGGTGGTAGTAGTGCTCTAGCCATGGGTAGGGCATCCTGTAGATCTCAGGCCCTCCTACTGCGTCGTGGAAAGTACTTGGCCTGTTGGACCTCACAAACCCCCACAATGACTCTTCTAGACCCTCTATAAACATGTAGATCCTCCTGGCCTCCGATAAATCTAGCACCATAACTGATAGTCTCAAAAAATCCAAAATGTATGCCTCAGCGCTCTCGGTTTGCTTGAGCCTTGTTAGCTCCCCAAAGTGCTCCTCATGGTCTTTCCTCTCAAAATTCTCCAACACCCTTTTGGTGAAATCCTCATAAGCAGTCACTCCTGCATGTCACATCGTGGTTAGCCCATGTAACCACCAGTCATGAGATTACCCATCCAGATGTAGCGTGGAAATTTTGATTTCATCTCCCTCCGTCATCTGATTTAGCTAGAAGTAGACATCCAACTTATCCACCCACGCTCTGGCTGAGATCTTAGAAGAGCCATCAAAAATTGAGAGAAACAACCTCCCCAAAATATGCTGCAAATCTGTCCCCTGAGTCTAGTTTCTCCCACTCTATCCCCTGGGCATATTATTTCCCTTCACTTGGAAAAATTCCCTGAAAGTGATGGCTTCTCTAAAATCGGCTCCATAGGATTGATACTCCAAGAAATAGTCCCCCATAGGCATTTTCTCCTACCCTTGTGGTCCTCTAGCTCCAGATGTGCTGTGTTGGGAATAAGAGGAATCTAGGTGCTGTGTTGGGAATAAGAGGCATGTTTGGGTTAAGGGATGCATGGAGTTGTGATGTACCAAAGCCTTCACCCAATTGGAAATCCCCTTGAACTGCCTTACCCTTGTTTTTGCTACCATTTTGTTGCCTCAGTTTCTTAATGCTCTTGGATAGGTCTCGTACCACCTTTAGAAAATGTTGATCAAATTCCTCCTTATTCCTTCTATGTCCATCATTGTCCACTATGTTTTTTTTCCAAAAACTTTGGTTCAGTTATCATGGGATCGGGAGTAATCTGCAACTTCCTTTCTCTACTTTTGTACCTCTGTCTCCGGTAAGCCACATTTTTCCTATCCTCTGGTGTCGTATATCGGTGGTGATCCCATAGGCTGAGCCAAGTCTATGAGCTCTGATACCATAGTAACATTCCTAGAGAAATTTTACAATAAATAACAAAACATGCATAGACATAAAAACCACGAAAATCAAACACATAAATCAGTCTATGAATTTGCACAAAAATTTGCACCGCTGAGCTATTTTATTAAAAATAAAGGGTACAATGTGATTTTGGAAAGTGTGCAACGTGCATATGGATAGTAGGGCTACTACCTAGGAAAGGGAAGTTTTGTTAGAAGGTTTTAGCATGGGATGTCCAAGATCCATTCTGTACCTATGGTAGTTTAGTGAAGGTTGTTGCTTTGTTTTGTTTAGCTCCGTGTTGTAGGAGTGATAGTGTAACTACCTTTAGTCTAAAATATGAATACTGATTGGAAGGCCACTCCAATTTTGTTTCTTGTATGTGTTAGTTGCAGTTTATTTTGAAGGAGAGTGGGCCCTAGCATACTGTCAAAAAAGAGGTTGCAACATTAGATTTTTAAAATATGAGTTTCATGTCTCTAGAATTTCCCAAATTAGAAAGCCCGAGTCAAATTGAAAAGGAGGATAATTTTGAGATGTACGTTAAACCATGAATCCAAACTAATTATTAGGTAACATTAATTGGTGACTCGTTTATTTCTCTTAGAAGATCTGTGTTTATGTCATGAAGACCAGGGATGAGGTTTCATTATTTCATTCTTAGGCTCAAATTTTTTTTTTTTAACATATTAGGCTCATCTTTGCATACCAATGAATCCAGATTTGAAAAATCGTATCCCCTTACCAAAATCCACACTAACGCCCTTGAACATTAGCTGCCTTGGGAAAAGAGTACCATGTCATGTTAAAAATGTGTCTTTATGTTTCACCAAGAGAAGGGAGGTGCTTTTATAGCATGACATGAAGCCAAGTAGTCGATGTCTTTTTTCAGTGTGGGCTGTATGCCAATCATCAAGATATTTTCTCATGCATTTCTATGTCAATGTTGAGCATGCCAAACACTAGATTTATAATTGGAAACATTGGTACTGAAATAACTAGATACGTTTTAAAACACATTTCTATGAATGAAATATTGAGAGTGGACCTTCAAACTATTATTGTTTAAATTTGAATAGGTAATATGTCCTTGAAAAATAATCCATAACAGAGTATCCCATCAAAGTTTGAAAAAATTAAACTAGAGAAGTAATGTTTAGATAGCCAAACCCAGCAATGACTCTGGTCCAGTTTCAGATATTTTGTTGTATTGATTCTATCATCAGTTCACTACTTTCATCATTTATGCTTGATCCAAGTGAAACATCAAAACGCATGCAGCCTAATGTCCCCTAGTTCATGTCTGTGTTTGAATTTAACAACAACAAAATTCAAAATAATTTTCCAGATAAAAAACATGACAAGTTTTGTTTTGTTGACAAAGAATTAACCAAATTTTGTTGTAACTCCCGGAAAAATATTAAAACATCCTATATTGTTCAAAAACATGTCAAATTTTCATGTATATTTTAATTCTAACAAAAAAAAATCCTTATGGATTGTTTATGTATTTTATATAAAAAAAATTACATGATGATTAGATCCACTATTGAATTTTAAAGTTTCCATCAAATTCACCAATTATGGAGATTTGGAGAACTACAATTTTTTTTTTTTAAATATCACTAAATGCAGTGACTAAGCATGGAGCTATGGAAGGTCGATAGTAGACAAATTATAAAGGCCATCTCTTATTTTCCAAATAAAGGGCCTACGTAGCTCTCGCAGTGGTATGGTGCACTCAGTTCAACATGAAATTGAATTGCAGCACCCAGTTCTCCATTCCATGATAAGATAGGTTATGTAATCCATGGCATGCATATACTAACAAAAATATGGCTGAAGTTCAGATGAAGCAAGCTATGAAGGTGTCAAGCTCAAAGTAGGTGGATGGTGACAATTAGCAATTTACATTAAGATGGTATGTTCCAATTCCCATGTTTTTCTGACTATTTGTGATCTCAGTAAATATTGGCCTATGTTGGTGATCATTTGATTGGTTTAAACTTTAGGGCTTACAAAATATACTCTGCAATTTAAGACTTTTCTTTGTCAAAAAAACACTTCAAGATAGAATGCATCATTGTTGAATCAGTACCATTCAAGATATTGAATTTATCTGAGATTTCTCATTGTGTTTCCTCCAACTGCAATGGGACACTTAATTTCCTCAATGCATCAGTGTAAAACAATAGCAAAGAAGGGATGAGAGCACAACCATAGAGTGCTTTGGGAGGCAAGTTGCTCTTATTTAGATAGAAAGGGTGCATGCATGATGAATCCTCTAGAATGCCTTGGGAGGCAAGTTGTTTTTAAGTAAACAAAGAGGACACATGCACATGCCAGCATTGTGATTTCCCATATTAGATATCATTTCATATTTAGTATGTTGTGCCTAGATTGCTAACTTCAATAGTCATTGTCAAGGAATATTCTGTTATAGAGAATATTTCATATGGAGTTCTAATGCATCATATTTGATTGTTTAATTTATGCCAAATATTAACTTCTAAAATCTATTATTAATGTATGCTCCCTAGGACTTTATTAGTGATGATATTTTTTCTTACTTCTTACATGCTATTTGAGTGAAAAATTGTTAATTATTTGATTGTATTGTGTTGTTTAGCAGTTGTGGCTAACACCTCTTTGCATGATGAATCTAGAGGTGTTGTTGATCAAAATCACGGTGTTCGATCATCCTCTTCATCGTCATCATCAAGGGGTTCACTGGGATTTTTAATGGAGGCATATGTATGGAATAATTACTGAGAGGGAATTTGTTCCATGGGAAAACCCAAAAATATTGGTTCAAAAAATAGTATTTGGAATGAGAAATTGCTTCTAAGCCCCTGTAAGTTGGCTCTGATGTTGGGAACATTCAATGGTCAGATCAATTCAGCATGCAACAATGAAAATTGAATGGTTCTTAACCTATTAAGGCCATCTGGGCAACATCTGAGTGACAACATGCAAAAATTACCACTTTGGTTTGTCTATTTCTAGCTTTATTTGGTTTGTGTCTCCTAACACTTGCCAGATTGTGTCAAGTCCTTGATGTCCTGTGCGCGCGATGCACTGAAAATAATCTAATGCTTTCAAGGGTTGTATTTCTATGTTCTTATTAAGGATAATGGGCTCTTCTAATAGATAATGCAGAAAATTTGATTCTGTGTTTGAGGATTGCAAATGAAAATGCCTATGAAGAAAGTGAAGGTGATGATAATAGAATTGAATATCATCTATGTCAAATATGTCTCTACCTGGTGTTCTAAAACCTTTATTTCAAGTACAAAGTAACTTCTATATTAAGTGGAATTAATATACAATCTATGCCTGTGCTTGTTTCTCCAGATTTGGGCATCCTTTTATTTTGTAGAAGGATCACAGCAGAAGTTCAAATACATAAATATCTTGCTAGATTCTCTACTTATTCACCTTGTACCCAACCTGTTGTATTTATAATAATTTCCATGCACTAGGGACATTATGTCTTCCTCAAATTTAATGGGTTGCATTATAGAAACATAGAGCTTTGATTCCTTCTGGTGCCCTAATCCTTTAAATGGATTAAATGAGTCCTTGGATTCTAGGAAGGATGCCTAAAATAGAAATGAATAGCCACTTTTGATTCTGTCCTGTTTGATTGTAGTCATTGTTTCTTGCCTTGTGATGGATGTTATTGTGCTCCATTTGTGTCTAGACTTGTTGTTACTGGACATCCTGAGTGTTGTGTCTTTTCTCCCTGCCATTCCATTATATCTAATTCATGGAATTGAATGTGTCATTTTGTAATATTTCTCCCTCTGAATCAGTATGATCCTAAGTCCTCCACCTCCCATCTCCACTTGATTCCGTTGGTTCGTTTTCTAGTATGAATTGAACAGTTTTGGAGAATCAATCAGTTCCCTATCCCCAAAGTTCCTATCCCTTGTTGTTGAGCATCTTGAGATCATTTCATCTGCAGTAATGAATTCCCCTAAATTTTTATTTAATTTCTTGATCCAAGATTTCTTCCCTCTCCGGTGTCCACCCCTAAATTTTCTAGCAATTCTGCCACTTTCATCTATGTTGTGGTGTGAGAGATGGAAGCTAAGTTTCTCGAAAAGGGCTAATCTAGATTCTATTTGTCCATGCATGGTGTTAATCTCCAATGCACTTCTAAACAGAGAAGGAGAGATCAACTATATATTGACCTAAGAGTGCTACCTAGATACTCTATTATAGAGCTACTTAAGAGTATCACATAGCTACTCTATTCACTCTATTCTGGAGCTTAAAAATTTCAACTAATGAGCTTTAATTTGAGTGGGAAGAGCTCATTTCATCTACAGCAATGAATTCCCCGAAATTTTTATTCAATTTCTTGATCCAAAGAGTTCTTCCCTCTCCGGTGTCCACCCCCAAATTTTCTAATAGGTATGCCACCTTGATCCCCGATGTGGTGTGTGTGAGAAATGAAAGCTAAGATGCTCAAAAAGGGCCAACATGGATGCTATTTGTATAAGCATGGTGTTAATCTCCAATTCACTTTTAAACTGATATGGATAGGTCCATTGTGTATTTATTAAGAGTGCCACATAGCTACTCTATTCTATAGCCTAAAGGTCCATAGCTTAAGTGGGAAAGATCACAACCATTCCACAGAGAGTAAACTCAAATGACAATGTAGTATATACTTTCATTTTTTCTATTTTTGTCTTCTTGACTTTAAATTTGAAGTCACTTGTTCAAATCAATAAAGGTAGAAAATGTACACCTCCATAGACTTGGGCAATGAGAAAGGTAGAGTATGTAATATGTACATCTCCATGTAGTTGAGAAATGAACTAAATCCATTGTTCCATAAACCAAGAAATATCATACTAATTAATATTTAACTTCAAACCATAAATAAACATAAATGTTATTATGAGCTTGTAACTTTCCTTTTTTCCTATTTCTACAGATAATGAGGATGATGTTTTCTTAAATACAATCTAGTGTAATGTGTTCACACAAATGGCGATGCATGGGATTCCAGACATAAATAAAGCCTTCATAAAATCAGTAAAAATTACAAGGTTTAACGTAAATTAAGGATCATATGTAGACAATGAATGGACGTTGTATACAAAAGGTGTCAGTCTATTGGCTGTGTTGGGATCCAAGGATGTGGATTCTACCAGGATGAAAATAATCACCTGTCTGAGGTCATTGAGGTGTTGGGCATCTAGGCTATGAAGAAAGCTCTGTTGGATGAACTCTATGCTGTCATATATTTCAATGGTTCTTATGTGAATTATAGGCACGTGGAAATTATCTGTGACACCATGACCTATCAGGCCCTTTTCTATTTTATTAGGTGGCATATTTCATGGAAGATTTGAAAAACAATGGACTTACTGAAAATAGTTTAGACCATAAGAAGGATGTTATTAAAGAAAATGTTAATGATGAACATGAGGGTGTAGATGTTGAAAAATCCATCCTGTCTCAACAAGATGCAAAATAGGAAATTGTAATAAATGTCTTGGAAGGTTTTGCGATTGTTATAATGGACTCCAATAATTACATGGTTGTAGAACTTGGTTCTACACAATCACAGAAGATTGGATATACAGATAATAAATTGAAAGTTGTTAAGCATGAGAAAAGTGGTCGATATTATTATTGGAATGTTAAAAATAGGGAAACTTTAAGGGAAATACCCACTGCTTTGATTCAACAAGTTACATAATAAGTTGATGGAAGATATCTATCAAAGGCAAAAAGATCACATGGATGTGGGTTAGGCCTTAATGATACTAATTTGGAGTGGGAGGGAGGACAGGAGGCAGAACATGGGGCCCCTAGTATACAAGAGGATACTACTTCTACTTAAATACTACCTAAACTTTCAGAGCCTTTAGTAAATAGTTTGCCATGACAATGAGAAAAAAATACATGTAGGAACAAATAACTAGAGCTAATTTGGATGAGCAATTGAAGGAAGAGTATGGAGATGTTGAAATAACTTTTTCTAATGACATATATGTTGATTTTAAGGATCAACCATGTCCAACAAATGAACCTCGAGTGGAAGAAGTTATCCAAGTATTTTTTTCTCCTCGAAGAAAATGGTAGATGGAGAATTTGACACCACAAAAATAGAATATATGGGAGTACAATGTTTAGAGGAAACAAAAGAGCTTAACCAAGAAAAACATTTCATAGCTCTAAAACAACAGATTCAAGAGCAAAGTCCCAATCCTATTGAACTTCTTACATGGAATGAAAAGTTTCAAGGCTCTTAACGGGTACTGCATATATTACATTCAATTTTATTATTGATATATTCTGGAAGAAAAAATTATATCTTCAAATTATGACTTTGATATTTGATATATTCAGGTTCCTTGGAGTAATTTATTTTTTTACATATTGCATTTTCTAGATTCTCTCTAATAGTTTCATGTACGTATAATCATTTTTCAGGAAAATTGATACCATTTGAGCTCTGAACTTGCAACTAAGGTATCCTATGGACGCTGAAATTCATGTAGCTGACTGCAAAGCCCTTCTCTCACATGGATATTCTTTGGGTACATTTTGGTTACATATGCAGTCACAACATAAGAGACTTGAATCTGCCCTTAGTGTTGAATAGGTTACGATCTCAGCTAGAATAGATCAATGTAGGATTTTATCCACTTCATTTTCTTCCTTGTGAAATTGAGTTGCATCAGAATCTATAATGAGAGAAAGTAATAGGGATTAAAACGATAAAATAATTTCCTGCTTTAAAGTTGAATATCACACAAAATCTCCAATGGATGAGGACAACATGGATTTACCCAAATATAAGAATAAAATTTCTTTTAAGGATGAAGATGACACATTTTATTCTCAGTTTGAGAACTTTCTTTCACCTAAGCATGAAATATGTAACAAGTTTCCCAATAAAGTATATACTTACAATGATACTCATACAAACCATGAATTAGAAGAAGGTGAGATAAGGTAGGTAGTTGTTTTCAAGGACTTAGAATGTGCTATTGGAGATTTTTTAAGTCCTCATAATACAGAGGGAAATGACTAAATGAAGGATATTCTTTCAACCTTTGGAAAGTTTGTTGAGAGTTCAAAGGATGCAAGTGAATATGTAGACATGGAATTTGGTATGGAGGTTGATGATCAGACCGCTACAGGAGCATTGACTCATGAGGGAGATGGACCATCATATTTTCATGATTCTAATTTGCAAATAACTTCATTGGATCCATCATTACCTTCAGAAATTCCCATTGTATCTAATTATCATAATGGCAGGAGACCATTTAGTGGTGTAAATTGGAATGCAGAGGAATATGCTTTGGTTGATGTTACATGTAGATGCTATAATACTCATTAGAATTCTGAATTTTCTTCTCCAATTTTAGATTCTTTGTTTTATCAGGTTTACCGGGAGTATGAATTATATACCAACATAAGACTGGTCGACTTATTAAGTTCAACTCATTATTGACCGAATATGATGCTGTGTTGAAAGATAGGGCCGTTCTCTCAAAGAGCAAGTGGAATTATCTAATGGTTGATGAAGCACATCGATTGGAGAATAGCGAAACCTCACTTTACATTGCTCTATGTGTACGATTATCTGCCTTTATTGTGCTCATTGATAGTGATCAAGTCATCTAATTGGTCTACCATAAGACATAATAATTAGTTGTTGTAACTACCACTTGTATATGATTTTAATAGTAGTTGTTATGGATGTCTTTTTTCCACAGGAATTCAATACCAAAAATAAGTTGTTGATTACTAGGACACCTTTGCAGAATAGTGTTGAATAGATGTGGTAATATTTTACTCATTGCAATTGACTTATAGCTCTTCATTTTTTATCCCTCTTAGTTTTTAAATCAAAACTCAATAGTTCATTTGAAATTTCCCTTTTAATGATAAGGTGAATAATGGCACCTCTCTAGGAAAGGGGTAATGTGAACAAGGTGAGTGGATGAGATCTTGTCTTTTCTTTATTCAAGAATCGTACCAGGGTAAACCCTAGCTTCATAATTGCACAATTCCAGGTCAATAATAGGGCTCAAAAATGATACAACAATATACTCATTATGAGGCCAACATGTCACTTAGAAGACATCAGTTCATACCACAACCACTTGTGCTAGACTCAATTGACAATTATGGGCTAGCGGCTTACATCATTGTACAATAAATTATTAACAATGTTATTATAGTAAGAAACAATTATGATGACTAACAAATTATATGCGGGAAAACTATTTTTTCTTACTAGTCTTCTATAAATATAAAATGTGATTGCATATCGCGTTATATTCCACTACATTGACATGTTTCATTTTTTCCTATTGCTTAAGAGGATGTTCACCCCCCATTTTCACATAGTTGGGAAATTTTTATTGAACGCCTGTGAGAGTCAGTTAGAAAACAAATAAAAGTGAAATTTATATGCTCCAAGAACTTGTTGGATGATATAAGTACTTGGAAAGGCTTAAGATTATGGTGATGATGTTGCCTGAATATTTGTATATCAAAATTTCTAAATGCAACCAAGATCATCAAATATTCAAAAAGGCATTATTTAGCCTTAAATATAATTTGAATATTAGAAGTTCTTCCTATTTTGATGATTTCTAGGAAAATTGTTTCTAGTAAAATATTTACCTTACAACTAGTCAATAAGATCATAAATTCGAGGAAGAGGATATTTGAGTTTTAAAATTATTTGGTATAGTTTTATATTATTAGTAGTCTTACAAATATATATGATTTCTCCCGAATTTTTCAAGTTTCCTATTTGTCTTATATTTTGAGAATTCTTCATGTCTCAGTTGATTCTTTCTTATATTTTCTTATAGTTGCTGATATTTTCTCCATAATTTCATATAAGTTTTTCTCAATCCTTGTCAATATATTTCCAAAAATGATATTTGAAACAGTGATAATTATTTCTCAAACACCATTTTTCTTCTTAGGGACTAATAAAGTTGTGGAAATACAAAAATTTAAATGAAAGAAGTCTGACAAGGAGTTTGTTAGGCAGTTGTGCTGCTTAAGCAAGTTATATTTAATATTGAATTGCTATTAAAGGAGGAAGGCCTTTGTGTTCTTCAAAACATGAGATGAAGCATTCAAAATTTTCTTCATTTCAAAATATCACAACCATCATTTTGGCTTGTTAGATATTTAAAGGAAAATTTTTTATCATTTATTAGCCAATTTGAGTGTTAAATGGCTCAATTCTGCTCCTTCCGTGTGCACTTGGAAACCTTATTCCTTGTGCAGATTCCCTATTTCATAGTGCACTTTTGGTCCTATTTTCTAATGAATTTGTGCCATATTTCTTAGCACACTTCAGCCTTATATTTCTTGAAATACCAACTCCTCTTCCCTGGGCACAACCAAATCCTAAATATTAGTGCACTTGTTTCTCCTATTTCTTAGGAAAAAATGACTGCGCTCTCCACAAACAAGGCTACTCTCACAAAATCGTGATCTTTGTCTAGTCACACAAACCTTTGTACACAAAACAATGAATTCCTTGTGCCTTAATACTCCACTTTATATGCCCAAATCAAGCATGCAAGGAGGCTCAGTTCAAATTTATAAATTGAGTTCTGATTGGCAAGTTAACTATGAGTGATACTCTTTTTCTCTTCAATCAACACTAGATTTCTTAACTTGTCCTGCATTCCATCAAGACTGAAGACCAATTTTCTCAAACTGGATTTGTAATAGCCACCTCATTCTGTAGTCAAACTGATGAAGACTCCACACTGAAGCTCCAACTCTACACATGATAACTTGATGATTATTCCAGTAAACTAGAAGTGACTCATCCTAACTAAAATCTAACTGATGAGGAAAATTCGAGGCTTGCATTGGCTAAGGTACAAACCATAAGACCTTTCTCGCTACTTTTTGAACATGTGTAGAGCCTATTTGTATCATTCTTTATATAGATGTTATATGTAATTTTTTTGTAGTGTCCTAGTGATTTAACAACATCTAAAATGTGAAGGAGTTAGTTTTTAAAATTATAAGTGTATTATGAACTAAAATGATAGGTGTATTAGAAATTAACTAAGTTGGTCCATTAA
The DNA here is from genome assembly GCA_034641835.2 of Pinus albicaulis. Lineage (NCBI taxonomy): Eukaryota > Viridiplantae > Streptophyta > Pinopsida > Pinales > Pinaceae > Pinus > Pinus albicaulis. The sequence continues at coordinate 237,416,240 of CM076569.1, read as the reverse complement.
TTAATAACACATGTTGTTGAAGTCAGTTTTGTCTTCCTTTCTGTAAGACTTTAAGCATTTCATTTTAGTTTTTTTTTAGGTTGGTTCATTTTATTTTCTGATTTTTCTAACAAGATATTCATTACATAAATTCATGGATGTCAGATTTTTGTTGACCTGGTTTACTATTCTAATAAATTTGGGAAACGACTCCTGTGTGGTAACAATAATCAACATTTATAAACTATAATGATGACCCTTTTTCCATGTTGGTATGCTACCACTATCCAACCTGTAGGGAAGAATGAGATTTCTGGTGCCTTGCCAACTCCAATCTAAAAATTATCTCATAAAGAGTGAACATGTCACGAGTGTAATTTGAACCTAGATATAGAGGATAATAACTTCTCTACACAATTTGAACTAGACACAATTGACATAAATTGTATTAGTGACATGTGTGTAATATTAAAATTGTGATATAAGACTTACTACATTACAAATAGTGGAATTCCTTTATAATCATAAATTATTTAATAATAATTCCTTTAGAACATAAACTATTGCAATTGGATTCATGAATTTAATGAAAAAATATCATGGGATTGTTACAACGAAATCTAGCACCTGGTGCAAGGCTTCACTATCTGACCTAAACAATGTGCAACATATTGGAATGTTACCAACTTATCATTATCACATCGGAAACTATTCCCCTCTCTTTAGTGAACATATTAGGGACAAAATAACCCAAGGATCTTAGCTAAGTACCCCTTAAGTATCTTACAATAAAAATAGCCATTGTATTAGGGTATGACAAACTAGGGCTTTCAGTGGATGAAGGAGTGAAATCAGAACTTGGGTTCAAGGGGTCTATGGGTCAATCTAAAGGCTAATTTTTAGCCTAAGGAATTTCAAATAGGTTACCTGAATACACCAAATCAAGAGAAACTCAGGTTATTATAAACTAGGGTTTTAAGGCAATGAGTTGCATCAAAACTAAACTTTACAACAACATATTTAGCTTGAAAATGGTGAAAATGCATGAAAATTTTAAATTAGTTTATCTATTGAAACTTTTAAACAAACCATGTCCTTAAGGCATATATCAACAAGTCAATAACACAATATTTTTCTTAAAATTAATCTTAGTTTACCAACAAAAAAAAATAAAAATAAAATGGGGTTTAAAATAAAATGCCACAAATGATAAATAATGACACCTTATCAATCTATGGAAAATGATTCTAATATGAAAACCAATATATGTCTTCTTTACAAGAAATTATAAATCCAAACAAAATGGGACAAATACATTAAATTACCCAACTTCTTGCAACTTAGGTTTTTAATTTTTCATATGACTATAAGAAATAAAAACCTATATTCCTCAAATGCTTGGGGGAAGGGTTTAGCTCAACAAGGGATAATGAAATGAATACCAAATAAGCTTACTTGAAAAAAGAACATCCATCCCATGGAACACTATACCAAGATAAAGAAAAAAAACCAAATTTATTTACCATATAACATCCAAGGCAGTATTGTAGACAATAGTTATTGAATACTTACATTCAATCCACTCTAGTAAAAATAAATCCATGGCTGTCAAAATCTATGAATAATTATTAAATCATTCTAGGCAGGAACTTTCTGAGTAATCTATGATATCATAAGGATGTTGCATAATAGGAATTCATCCTATTCTCTATAATGCATGAAATAGAAGGAGAGACCTTCATATTAAGGAATGTTTGTTTGATATCCTCGATACTAACCATTCTAGCAAGGGTTACCTTAACCACATTTATAGGACACAAATCAGACTTAACTCTTAAATTCAAGAGTATTATGGGATTTAATAGGGATTCTACATCATAGGAATTCATTCTCTTCTCTCGAAATGCATGAAATACTAGGAGATCCCTTTCTATTAAGGCATGGTTGCTTTGTATCCTTGACACTATCCAATCTAGCAAGCCTCGTGCCCTTAACTACATGTTGAGAACACAAACTAGAGTACACTCTCAAAGATATTCAGGTAGCTAGAAAGTTCATGGAATTTTTAGAGGAGCATGTCGGGCATATATTATACTCATATAAACCATACTTTTATTATCTATTTAACACTCAATCTTGGAACCAATTTCTTATTGTGTTTAACCTTTTCTTATAGTTGGATGTTGTTTAATATATTTATTTATATTTTTAGTGTCCTGTGATTTAGCAGATTGGTAGACAAAATGCACAAGGTAACATGAAACCAGTCTTTGGAGTCCTAGGACCTAGCCTTCCTGGACTCAGAGAGGGCTCTCTCTATTATATGCAAAGGATGTGTTCTTGTTTGCTTTAGATGGTTGATTTTAGGCTAGTTGTTAAGTGTAGGGTTCGTTGATTATTTTGGTTGGGTAAGATGAATAGGTAGAATAGGTGGAGTGAGAGGTCGTCAAATCATTGGGCTATAGAGTCAATGAAAGTCATCGGTATCTCAATAATGAATCAGAGTGCATTACAAGGTCAATCTAGTGTGGTCAATAGATCCTTAAGGTCATGAGTGAAGTGAAATAGACATTAAGTTGGGGAGGACACGGTAGGGAAAAGGGCAGTGAAGTATCTGTTGTCATATACCCATAAACAAGAAAGTTTTCAATATGATAAGAAAAATACAGTAATCATGAGATAGGGAAAACCATTTACTCAATGACAATACTTAAACAAATAAATATCCAAGATAAACATTTCAATGAAACAAAGAAAACAAGAAAGCTTATCTAAATTTAGTAATTTCACCTTTAGAATTGGAAAACATATAAGATGACACAATAACTTTAATCAATGAAAGAGGGAACTCCTAGAAATTTTTGATCAAGCTACAAAGAAATCTAAGGCAAACTGATAGGCATGGACAAAGGGAAAGATTAGAACAAGACCTCCTTGGCTTAACCTAACAAGTAATACTTCAAAGAGAGATTTAAAAAATAGAGTTTAGATAGCATCAAATAAGCAGGGATTCACACGAATCATATTTGTAGACTAGAATATTAATTGATAGATGAAACAAACAAGCATAAGGAGGCTTAAGGAGCAACTAAGAATTATTTAAACACAACCAACAGAGGAAAACATCAAGGCAATAGAAGGCAGGAGGACTAAGGTGCTTCAAAGAGCATTTATCAACCTATACTTTTCTATTCTACTGCATATAGAAGGATGAAACATAATGATAAACAAGAAAACATGAACAAATTAGAGGCACATCACCATTAAACCAAACTCAGGGATCCTGCACACAAGCTTCTCCATAATCAATCCAAGCAAGCCATTCATAAACTCCACAACACCAATTTCTTCTCCAAGCTCATAAAAACCATGTATTGCTCTCAAAACTAATCAAATTCCAACATTTAAAATGAAGCCCTCATGCTCTATTCAACTCAGCAAAGGAGGGAAAAAACACTAGATAGGGTTGGAAAATGTCAAAATCACTCATAAATGCCATTTACGCCTAGGAGACCATGCAAGGCCCAAGGCACAAAATATCTCATGAAATAAATGCTAAAATAACTTCTTCCACCCAATTCTAGAGTGATTTTCCTCAAAAAAACACTAAAATATGATTTTTCTATAAATGAGTGTGTTTTGTTGACTTTTGGTCCAAAACACACTAAATAGTCCATTTGCGCAGCGCCAAAAATAGGTACTTTTTCAACCAAGTTTTTGACCCCTTTCCAATGTCAGATTTCACTCCGTGATGGCTCGTTGGAAAGCTTGCTAAGTCCTATTTTCATATATGCCTTTGGTTTTCTGATTGGGCCCTTGTAACCTATCCAAAAATTAAATTTCCCATGACTGATATTAGTGCAATGCCACCTCCAACAGAAAATAGGCTCTATTGTAGCCAAGTTTTGGACCACTTCCTGATGTCAAATTCGGCTCCGTGATGGCTCGTTGGAAAGCTTGATGAGTATAATTTCCAAAAATTCTTATAGCTTCCTGTTCCAAATCATGTAGTCCTGTCAAAATGTCAAAATCCAAAGACTGCCATTAGCACAGCACCAGGTCTGAAACAATGGCAGAATGGTGAAAACAGAGGGGTTTTTTGACCTCGTGAGGGGTCAAAATTGCTCCAAATCATCTGAAACTTGGTGAGAAAATTATACTAGGTGTGAGAAGTTCAAAAATGTTGATTTCTCCTCCTAAGGATGCCCCATGTATTAACGTAGCACCAGTGGCGATGTGCTAATGTACCTTAAAAATCACAAAAAACAAAAAGTGCTCCAAATTTTCTCAAAATGGGTGGATGTCTTCCTCATGGGGTTTAAGAAGCCTGTAGAAAATCTCGAGGCAATATTTCAAGTTTTACTTGGCCTTTTCCTCTTTTTAGTGTTTTTTGAATTTCAATGAGGGCCTCTTTGTCATTGTGGTTTGTCTCATTAGTATCAGTGATGCCTTTGGTTTCTGCATTCTCCTTACTATATTCATCTTTGTCCTTGTCCTCTTCTTTATTTTCTATCTCTGCCTCCTCATTTTGCTCTTTTCTTCTATATTGTCACTGTTTTGTTCACTGTCTTGTTCACTTCTTTCACTTCTATTACCGTCATGCTCACTGATTTTACCTCCATCACTGTCATGCTCATTGCCCCTTTCTTAATTGTCATCATTCCCTTCTTCTTCTTCTTCAAATTCTACCTCTGGCTCTTCTTGTTGGCTTGAATCACCATCATTTCTTAGAGTATCTCCTCTATCCTATTGTTCATTTGTTTCATGGTCATCATCGTCATTCATTTTTGTGTCTTCTTCATCTTGTTGATTTAACTCACCACCACCTTGTTCATCATCATCACTTTGTCCTATTTCCATATCTTCTACCCCTTGGGCTGAGTTATTGGCACCATTACCTTCATTGTCATCACTTTGTTAATTATTTCCACTTTGATCATCTTTACTTGATACATCAAGAGAAGGGGAAGAAGGTAGGTTTCCTTGAGGTGAGGGCACTTGTGTAGATGTGGAGGGAAAGTTTGGTTGATGAGGAGGCCGTGGATTTGTGAATGACTACCTTGCCCTTGAGCTTGATGAGGTTTAACTTGAACATGAAGTGTAACTAATCTAAGTCACTTTCCCTCAACTGATAATCAATGTGGTCACGAAGGCCAAGAACATAGGTGAAATATGCATTTGAGACCTAGGGTTTGCTCAACTATGGTTTAATAATTTCATAGACACCAAATTAAGAAAATTTCTTGGAGGAAAAGGGGGAGAGGCCACCTACTAGCTTTAACTCTTTTGCAGCCCTTTGAATGAAACTTGGAGGATGAATTTTAGCCTTGGGGCAAGTTCTTTCCTTGTTTTAGGAGCCTCTACATTAGCATAGCACCGGGCAGTCTTGCCCATGGATTAGTGCAGCACCGGGCAGTCCTACCTATGGATTAGTGTTGCACCAAGCAGTCCTGCCCATGGATTAGTGCAGTTTCGGGCAGTCCTGCCCGTGGATTAGCGCAGCGCCGAGCAGTCCTGCCCATGGATTGGCGCAGCACCACTTATTTGCGCAGCGCCAAAAAATGGTCAGCTTGTACACAGGTTTTGATGACCTTCCTGAAGTTGGATTTGGGCTCGTGATGGCTCGTTGGAAATATTAACCTGCCTAATTTCAAAATATACCATGTTTTCCTTGATTGGAATTTATTTTCCCTGTCAAAAGTTGATTTTCCCAAGATTGGTCAAAACGTGTTGTGTGATGGTGAAAAAATGCAGAGTGTTGGCGCAGACAACTTTTGGAAGCCTTACTTAACTCTAAATTGAGCTCATGATATCTCATTGGAAATTTCTTCAAGTATAGTTGTAGTTTGACCAATCAAGCAAGTCATTTGGACACTCCAGATATGAGAAAACCTAATTTTCCCAAGGCCACTCCAACAGCGCAGAAATTCTCCTGTGGCACTTGTATTTTTGAAATTGCTCCCAAACCATGATACCTGTACAAAAAATGAATGATTTTTTTTTCTTGGCCCTATTATGGACAAAAACCTCTCTCATGTTTTCCAAATTCATCTCTATTTGGTTAGAAACACATTTTTAAACAAAACTGGCCTTAAGTGTGGCAAATGACTTGGCCTTTGGAATGAATTCTTGGAAAATGATGGAGGCATTATGTTTATGAGTAGGTATGGAATTATGCTTGTTGATATGATCTATAAAATGGATCCTTTACTCTTATTCCTCCTTTCCATAGCAAAACTTAGCTTATTTGGAGGAGGAAATTAGGGTTTGGTGTAGGGGATTTAGGACTGCCTTGTAGAGGGAGGGGAATGAAGGGGTTAAGGGTTGTATAAATTCTTGGGGAGATTTTGGGGGATAGGGATAGATGTTATAGAGTAGGGGAAAATGGAATTTCAAGAATTGAGTGAGGGGAAAGGGTCCAAAAGGGAAAAACACATGCCTAGTCTCGAAACGTGTCAAATTGTAGCAATAGGCTAGGTTTTGTAAAACAATTATGAGTTTGACGGATAGGAGTGATGGGAAGTGTTTATGATGGTATATTTAGGATGGGAGGAGGTGTAAGAGCATCATGATACAAGCCTTTTTGATATTTAAACATGGAGGTCATGAAACCAAGAAAAATGCCCTTAAAAACCCTAGATGGACAATGGAGGAGTTAGGCAAAACAAAATAGAGGGTTGAGGCCAAAGGTGGCAAAAAATAGTGATAATGAATGGCATGAGCCCGTGATGGGTCCTTTGGGAGTAGTGAGCTGACCTTGACATGATGGGATGATGAAATAGTGAAAATTTATCCTAAGGATAATGAAGGGGGGTGAAATTTCTAGAACTCACAATGTTCATGAACTTTGTTTCTAGAAATCTAGGATAAGTATTTAGTCATCCATGAGAAGAAAAAAGTACTGATGAATAACATATATCATGTTTAATATATATTTGGGATGATGATTTAGATAGTTGGATTCTATTACTAATATATGTTCATCTACTCCTATCTATGCCTAATTTGACGAGATGATACATGTTGTCCAATACATTAGTTTCCATATTAACAATTATTTTGTTTTGTTCCCATATAAATAATGATTTTGTTATATTTTTGTGCTTTTTTAGTTTCCACAATGAAGCAAATTAGAGTGTTGATGAAGGTGTATGGGCTTACCAATGAAGAGGTAAAAATCAATTTGCAGGTAAACATACTTTCCAAACCCCCATTTTATCTCATCTGTCATTTTGAATGTATACTTCATTGAAAATGAGATTTTTTGTTGATTTTATATTCTATATTTCGACAAAAATATTTCATGCATGCCAAAAGGCCAATCCTTCACCACTAAGCTAAAATCCTCAAGCACATCAGTTGATGGTTGTTGGGGGAATTTGGGTACCTCTTCAGTATGCAACACATGTAGTTGTTACAACCCCGTAAGGGTAGGGTGGGATTGACAATTCATTACCTACAACCATTTCCTGCCTGCCTCTAACACATTACTGTCAAGCCTCCATTTTCCAAGACCATGATTATTATTTCCAAATGAATATATTATCTTCATGCACAATGTTCATTTATATTAAAACAATGCAATTTTTTAGACTATCAAGCCTTTTTGATGGCTTAGAAATGGGTTCCAATATGTTGGTTTCAGAGCTTGTTCCATTATTCTGATAACATATACTACCATATCATTCTATTTCTTGCATTTGTTGAGAAACCATGAGCCACTTAAATTGAAGGACTGGGAAAATTTGTAGTGCCTATGTATAATGATCAACCTCTTATGGATTATGGGATTGAAGCTTCTTTGCCTCAAACGTCTATAGAATGGTCCACCTACGTAGCAAAGAAATCCTCAGAGAGACTGCAACCTCCCCTTTTAAACTTATATATTCCCTTGCCTAGATCATAAACTATAATTGTGCTACCAGGTAACTGAGTAGAAGGTTTTTTGTTAGCAAACAATGACACTAATTCGTTCGTTGTTGAAAGTGCTATGCCATTTTTGCAATTGTCTATCCTATACTTTTCTTCAATAGGAAAAATTCCTCCAAATTTTCCTTGATATCTCGATCTTGGACTTCACCTTAAAATACAAGTCTTGTCTCTTTCATAGTATTTAACCTCTTTCCCATATCTTTATTTATATTTTGGCTCCCTCTAAATGGATTTTTCAAATTTTCAATTGCATCTAGATGCTCTACGGAATCAATTGCTTCCATGTATTGATCCTTATTAGTATTCTAAATTAAATGTACTAAGCCTCCAGTCCTAAGTGTATCAACTATAGGCTTTTCATTACTTCTTCCCTTCTTGGAAACCCTTTATGATACCCATGCTTCCAAGAGTGATGTTGCCTTTATGAATGCTTGGCTATAGTCTTCAAATTTGTGATTTGGAAACATTTTTTTTCCTAGTTACTTTAGACCTTCTTATTCTGGTTCCAAAATTCTTCTTTTCAATATTTTCTAGTCCCACAACTGGCGAGGAGCATGCTCTGATACCACTGTGATGTACCAAATCTAAATTATTAAAATGTTTCCTTCATAAAAAAAAAATCTTTGGAAATTTTTTAAAAAGAGTTAGAGTGTAATTTTGTCAGACACTTGGCGTGCACAGTAAGGGAAATACTACAGCAAGAGGAAATAAGAGGCAATCATTAATTTTATTGCTTAATTCAAGGAGCTGTTACAATATAGGAAGATCAATGAAACTGGAGCCGCACTTGGTGACAATTTTTTATCAAACTCGGCTTACTGGTATAAACTCAGAAAGAAGGTACAAAATGTTAGCCACCTTCAAAAATTATGAACCCTTTAATTATTTTGCTTAGTACAAAGAATATGGCCTCAAATTTTTGTAGAAAACATACGTACTATATAAGCTTCAGAATATGGTGATTTATCTCCAATATTTCCTCCTGAAAACACTGATATATGGTGCCCAATCTTAGAATAGCCACCCCTGAAATCTCAACCCTCCCTCAAGAATAAATTATTAGCATATTTGTCTTCTTCCAAAAGTATTCTATTGAAATTCATTCCCAATATATATTTCCAATAAAAAACACTATTTTTACCAGGTATCCCCTATTTTTACTAAATACCTTTCTTAGAACCCTCAATACATATAAATGCCCCCATATAGCTGCAATATATTGACTCTATTTTTTAGAATTTTAAAACCCATTTATAAATCAATTTTCTAATACAGTGGTCCAAAAGATGAAGTAATGTGCACAAATATTGGATATGTTTGTTATAAAATCTAGTTTCCAAACTTTAAGGAACCCACATGAAATAATAAAAAAGATAATGCTTGAGCCCTAGGTATAGGCTTTGATGATTCCTATAACTCATGTCTCCTTGGATGCAATAGGTGTTCTTATTTATGTGATGGAAGCCTTTTCCTAGTCCCTTATTAGCTCAAATAATTTTTGAGAGATTTCTCATGACGTTGTTATGCATTAGATGATGAACCCCTACATGATGAATGTAGATGGGGTGGCATCTACAACCTTAGTTCATATTTAAAATCTAGTAGTGTTAGCCATTACCTTGGCCAACAATTTTTGAATTAATTTTACACTCCCTGAAAGACCATGTCCAAAGTATTATTGTGTCAAGCTTGTGAGTTGAATGGGATACCAATGAATTTACATCTCTGAACCCGTTGAATTCAAGATCATATTTGATCAACTAACAAACTAATGCGGCCTCACAAAAATTGTCTGGATCACTTGGTTGTGTTTTGAAACTTTGAATTCATGATCCTGGAGCTGGGTAGGTTTGAAGGAAATTCATCATATTTTACACCCATTCATGTTCCTCCATGATGTGAGGAACATCTACAAAATTCCCATTAATTGGCTGTGTGGTTCCTAATTGTTTAGGGAGGGGAGTGCCTTTGATTAAACCTTCTCCACTCTATGTGATATATATTAGGTAGCCCAAGGATTCAACTTCCATTAATTACAGAGTTGGGGTTAATAATATCTCTTGTTATACAAAAGTAACATAACCTAATTTTTTTTTGGTTAGATTCCTATTAGTTAGTTTAACTGTCTTGCATTCAATTTTTTCAATGAGTGGGTATTGGCTACAGGATCTGTAGACAAAACATTGAAACTTTTTTATCTGTGCAAGATAACCAATGCTTTGCATACCTTTTCTTATCACAAGTATGTGCTTTGTCTGGATCTAGTCCATTTTCTTGTTTATGGAATTATCATCCTGAATTTCTATGATGTATGTGGAAACTTGAAATGTTATGTCTCTTTATGTGGAGGTACTTCAACATTGGAATGCAAATGGATTTCTTAAAATAGAATATAAGGAATTGAATATCCATTTATTCTTCTTAAAATGAATTGTAAATAAGAGAGTTTCCTCTAGTATTTTTAACATTTTATTTGGTATAACACATGGTAGAGAATGAGGCACTTCTCCTTTTCTAATTATGTTTGAAATTTAAACTGATTGACTCGGTGTTTTGTGTAGCTTCATTATTTTTGGTTTTATCCCAAGAACTTCATTTCTATTTTGTGTAGTTACCAATACAAATTAAGCTTCATTATACAAATATAAATTAAGCTTCATTGTGTAGCTTCATTATTTTTTTTATACCAGTAGCTTCATTTTTGTTTTATATGAATAGTTAGTTTTGTGTAGCTTCATTGTTGTACAATGTTGATCATAAGCGAGTATTAATTCTTATGGTTTATGAGAAATATGGATGAGAATTAGGATCTCGAGATATTGGGGTTGTCTTTGTTTTTGAAACGAATACATTTTAGGATGTAGATGAATATGAAAGAAGAAAATCAAGTGTGTACATTTGGTTAGATACATTGGAAGGGGGTATAAATGACATAGTTCTATAAAAAATGCCATTTGTTTGGCATATATGAAATTTTTGGTAGGTATGTGGAGATAACATGTGAAAATGATAATATGGAGTACAACTAGTTAATGATAGACTTATTTTTATTTTTTCGACTCACAAATGAGAGGCAAGGACAACATGCAACCAATCAATAATTATGTTAGTAGGAGGTTTACTTCCTTTAGACCCTAAAAATCATGACATATTGGGGCATGATACCCACCCACGTGTATTGGTAACCATAGGAGAATTTTCTTCTTATGTGATGTAATTTTCCAGCTAGTTGTCATACATTATTTATTATATGTTGTATTTTTATTTCCATTTTTTTTCACAAGATATCTACAATATGATCTTTTTAAATTGTAACTTAGCTGACATGATTGTTATTAATTTCCCAAGGTGTTATTTTTCTATAGTGACGTTTTTTTTTTTTTTTTATATAGGTCATCTAGCCACATAGTGGCCACTGTTTCCCAACTAAAGAAAATTTGTTCGAGTTTCTTGCTTTTCTGGGGAAAAATGGAATTGGCATAGCTGATGTTGACGTATATGTCATATAAATATTTTATAGTTTACTTTATTTTATATTCCAGTGTTCATCATATTTCATGTCTTATACTTTGCATTATATATTTTTTAATTTCATAAGTGGAACTCAGTTTTTTATGGTAAAAAACAAGGAATTGAAAAAAGAGGACTATAATAACACTGAGTGACAAATGCAGAAAGAGAGAGAGGGAAGAGAACCAGTCTAATGATACCCATAAAGAAAATATCTCGCATGAGAAACACACATAAATACTGACGATCAAATCTTAAGAGTTGGTGAATTTACCTACAATGCATTGATAACACAATGATAGTGTTTTGAAGCGATGAAATAATATTTCATGCGTAAATTGTAGTCCAACCAATATTAAGTTGGAAATTCGTATTGTAATACTTGAGATTTCATATAATATAATTTATGTGGTTGAAATTATTTATAGTTTCGCTTTATCATTATTTAGTATTGTTTTTAACATATGTAATTTTGTGTTTTCATATTAGATGAACATGCATGTTGTATGAGATTTTTTTAATTTAGTTGCAAAATCATATTAATTAATTATGTTGATTAATAATTTACACATAAAATCAATCTAAAACTACTAAATTAGTAGTTTATATTGATTAATGATGAACACAAATAAAATGAATATATGACTTAATAAGTCGTTTATAATGATTATTAATGAAAGTAAATGAAATGAATATAAACTACTAGATTAGTCATTTATATAATGAATATGAAACTACAAAAAAAGATAAATGGCTACTACAAATGATAAATTTGTGATTACAAATTACGACTAAATTTTCCATATATAAGACTATTAGTGGCTAACTTAAAGTATCTTATAACACGACCAAAACTTAGTCATATTTCTTTGGTCGTTAATTGGTTTTAAACTACGACTAAAGTTTGCATCTATATAACTATTAGCAGCTAGTTTATAGTATCTGATAACACGACCAACATTTTTGTCATATTTCTTGGTCATTAATTGGTTTTATTGGGTGATCATATAATAATATATTTTTTTGAATATTTGATCATTAATTGTGACAATTAATGACTAAATCAATTACTAAATCAATGACCAAATTAATGACTAAATATACTACTAGAAAAATAAAATTGAGACAACCAATTAATGAATAAGTTGAAAATGACTAAAATTTGGCCGCTTTATAAGATACTATAAATTAGCTACTACTGGTCACCAACTAAAAAGTGGTCGTTTATATGCAAAATTTAGTCATTTTTTAGTAACTAATTAGCCATTTTGTACTAGCGCATGTAGCTTCATTGGCCCAAAGTGATTCCATTGTGCTTTAACTTACTTTATTACTCAATTCGGGAGCTTGAGCACATTTTTCTGCAATATACACTAAGGCTCCGGCTGGAATTCTCTGTTTGGCTCCACCTGCAATATAGACCAATCAATCACATGAAAAAAATATTTAGCATACTTATTAATAAATGATGTATGAAAAAAATCATGGAATATCACTTTGGAAGGAAGTGCAAGTCGATAGGCTATGGATATGATCCTCTTAATAATCCTGAAAGGTCCACAAAACCTTGGTTCTAGCTTGGCACGTGATCGAATCCACAAGGAGCTCTTCTTGGGCTTGTTGTGCAAGTATGCATGTTCCCCAACCTGAAACTCCTTAAAATACATGTTCTAGACTGCATAAATATTCTACCTATCCTCCGCTACTTTCAAATTATTCTCGATTACCTACATTTCCTGTTCCATTTCCACCAACATGTTTGGTCCAATCAACACCCTATTAACCGAATCACTCCAACTGATGGGAGTGTTTCAACTCTTCCCATACAATGCCTCAAATGGACTCATCCTCAATGGTTCTTGGTATCAATTTTTGTAGGTGAACTCTATCAGTGGAAGATACTCTTCCCACTTTCGTTTTTTATGTGTCACATACTTCCTCAACATATCCTCCAATATCCTATTGACCCTCTCAGTCTATCCATCTGTCTGTAGATGATAAGTAGTGTTAAAGGCCAATTCAGTGCCAAAACCAGCAAACAACTCCTTCCAAAACTTGGAAGTGAAATTTTCATCGCTCTCTAACACAATATTATTTGCAATGCAATGCAATTTGAACATATCTCTGATGAACACATGTGCCACATCGCTAGTTGAATATGTAGTCTTCACTAGAATGACGTGTGCCACCTTTGTCAAATTTTCCACAACAACCATGATGGAATCATGTTGTCTAAATGTCCTGGGAAAAACTGTGATTAAATCCGTGGAAATTACCTTCCATTTCCACTCTGGAATCACAATCGGCTGTAATAGTCCACTTGGATTCCTAAATTTTCCCTTAACCATCTAAAATTACAAACACCTAGCTACAAATTCTGCCACATCCTTCTTTAGATTAGACCAATAATAGAACCTCTTCACTGCAGTCAATTTATTCTGATAGCCTGGGTAACCCGAATATGGTTTTACATGAAACTCCCTCAACATCACCTTCTTTAGCTCAATGTTGTCCAACACATATATCTTGTCTCTAAATCTAACCAATCCATCAATCGTGAGATGGTAGTCCACATATTGTACACCTTCACCCATACCTGTACCTGTACCACTACCTGTACGAGTACCTGTACTCTGCTACAACCTATACATTATCTCCATATACCTGTCATCCTTTAGAATTACCTACAATATCATACCTGTAAATCTATCCCATAGGATCTCATAACTTCCATGTGATTTAGATGTACCCACCTGCTAAGAGCATCTGCAACCCTGTTCTCCTTCCCCTTGATGTACCTGATCTTGATGTAAAACTTACTGATCTTGGCCAACCATCTGGCTTGCCTGACATTCATATTCGGGTGGTCAAACAAGTATCTCAACCCAGTGTGATCACTTATTAGTACAAACCTCCTACAAAGAAGATAGTGCCTTGGCATCTTCAATGCATGTATGATGACTTCTAGCTCAAGATCATGTGTAAGGTAGTTCTGCTCATGCTCATTTAGTTTAGTTTTCGTGACTCATAGCATACCACCTCTCCATCCTACACATGGACCCCACCAAGTCCTCTCTTGCAAGAATTTGTACATACTACAAAATCCTTGTCCGGATCTGCAATATTTAACACTAGAGAATGTGCCAAAAATTGCCTAAGTTGCTCAAAACTAGCCTCACACTCCTCTTTCCAATCAAACTTCTTACCTTTCCTCTGCAATGATGTAATAGGATAAGAAATATGTGAGAAGTTCCTAATGAACCTCCTGTATTAACCTACCAATCCCATGAAGGATCTCATCTCATCTACATTTCTAGGAGCTACCTACTCCATTATGGACCTCATCTTTTTTGGATCTACTGAAATTCCCTCCTTGGAAACAACATGTCCCAATTAATTTACCTTAGTCTGAAAGAAACGACATTTTTTGATCTTAGCATACAATTGATGCTCTCTCAAAAATCTCAACACTGCTTCCAAATGCTCGACATGTTCTTCCTCATTTTTAGAATATACCAAATGTCATCAATGAAATCAATAAAAAAAATTGTCCAAATAAGGACGCAACACAATGTTCATCAAACACATAAATGTAGCTAGGGAATTATTAAAACCAAATGGAACTACAAAAAACTCGTAATGCCCATACCTGGTCTTGAAAGTGGTATTGTAGATGTCCTCTTCTTTGATGTGTACCTGATGGTATATTGATCTCAAGTCGATCTTAGATAACAATGTTGGTCCCTTCAACTAATCAAACAAGTCATCAGTCCTTGGAAACATTTACCTATTCTTGATGGTCACTTTTTTCAACTGTCTGTAGTCAATGAACAATCTCAGAGTACCATATGTATTCTTCACAGAAATATCATTGCACACCATGGCGATACACTTGGCCTAATCTATCATTTGTCAAACATATCTTTCAGTTGTAACTTAATTCCAAAAAATCAGGTGTGCTTTTGATTTAAGGTTCTTTTGATGTTGGAGCTGCCCCTCGTACCAACTCAATAGAAAATTATACCTCCCTGTGAGGTGGAAAGTATAAAATATCTGCAGCAAAATACATCCTGAAACTGTTGTAGAACTTGGTATCTACTCAAAACATCTACATCATCTACCTCCTTACCTTTGTCACTAGAAATATGTATTGTGAACAAAACAAATCCTTTTCTGCAACTGTGCTTGGCCTGCATGGCTGTAACCATCCTAACTGATGTTGATTTCTTCTTTCCTGGTAAGAATATTGGTTCCCCAGTGTCATCGAAGCACTCAATAGCTTTGTCATAACAATCCACCCTGGTCCTATGTTATGAAACCATCTTCAAAAGTGGAATAAAAGAGAGATCAATGCCTTAGAAATAAGCCACTTTGGGGGGAAACCCCCTTTACATTACATAAATGAACAATTCTTGGATGATACAAATGAAAAAACCTCCTTCTATATATAGGAGTCTGTGAGGTCACAATATAATCCTAGTCGACCTAGCAATAATAATGTAAGGGAACAATAATAACAAAATTGGGGTTACATGGGTACAACAATAACAATAAGGGGGCTACACTAACAACAATAAGGGATTACAATAGTAATATAGGTACCTAACATGCCCCTCTCCTTCAAAAAAGTGTTGTCCGCAAAGCTTGAGTAGCTTTGGGTGCTTCTGTATAAAATTATCATCCTCCCATGTAGAATCTTCAGTGGGTATGTTCTTCCACTTGATGAGATACTCTTAAATTTATTGATTTCGTGGCTGACGAGTTATTATTTATGTGGTTGCTTCATGTTCGAATATGATTTTTCCTTCCTCGTCAAGTTCTGGAAATATTGTTTAAACTAGAATTTTTTCACCTATAACCTTATTTAAGCATGAAACATGGAAAACTGGATGCACTCGCGAAGAAGCAGGAAGCTCCAATTTGTATGCCATAGTACCAATATTTTGCAACATCTTGTAAGGACCATAGTACTTTGGCGATAATTTATTATCCTTTTTAACTTGCTTGAGGGAAATTTGTTTGTATGGTTATAGCTGTAAAAATGCCCAGTCTCCTACATCAAAACTTCTCTCGCTGCGATGTTGATCTGCCTATTTTTTCATTCAATTTAATGCCCTTTAAGAGTTCGATAACTTCTTTTTGATGCGCAATTTGATATTCCACTATGTTATGGCCTAAATCTACCTCAGGCTGAGAAAGGCAGAATCTAGGGTAACATCAAACCATGCTTAACCTGGTAGCTAGCCCTACCAGATCAGGAGAGGGCTCTCTCCTGGTCAATCTTAGCAAAAATAATCAGTGAGGCTTGAGATGACTTCAATAAAGGCTGATTTTAGGCTAGATATATATGTAAGAGAGTTTGATTTGATTTTGAGGGTGTTTGTTGGATCAAAGGGAAAGGCAGATTTTGGGTCTAGGGAGTGAGGCCTAGTTTTTGCAGAGATTTGAATGGAGAAAGATAGGAAATTTTTTTGAAACTTCAATTTTGAATGAAATGGATAGCTCAGACCAGTGAGGAGTTGAAAAGGGCAAGAAAATTTTAGGGATCCTCTTCAAACAGTTGAAAACATAGAAAATTAAACAAACCCTAGGTAGAGCACTGCAAATCTAATGAATTCCACCTTTATTCTTGTTTGTTTAACTTAAGAATAAATAAGAGGGAATATGATACATATAAAGCACCAGTAAAATTACATTAACAGAGAGAAACACATCATCAAAACAAAGAGCCACATGAATCCCAAGGAGTGCTGCAAACCTTGGTCTTTTCCTTTGCCAAACTGCAGAGATGAATGTATAATGATGCTCAAAAACAATCCCAAGTGTCCAACCATGCTAATGACTAAAAAACTACAAGATATAGACAACACTAACTCATCCCTAGCCTCTAGGGGTCGAGCTCAAAATTTTAGGAGTTGTTTCAACAAGATCTAAACTAAGAACTGGAAAATAGGCAGTGGAACAACTTGCCTCTATAAGATAGGAAATTGATTCATTCAGTTGCAATTCATCTTTTGATGGATGAATCTACCTCCATGAGTAAAAATTTAACAAAATTACATCAATATCCATCAAACTACATCCAATTACATCATGAGTTTAACATTTTGAAGTAAGAAAGTCAAAATGTCAAAAACTAGGCGAAAAACAGAGTTAATGAGTCCAAAATGAGCAAAAATCCCCAATGCGTCGCACCTGATTTCTCTATGCATTCTACTAGTTTGCAGCTGATTTTGGAGGCCTTCCTGGTGTCCAAATTTTCTCCAAGTGGGATTTTTGGAAAGTTCTGCCTGTCTACTTTCCAATACAAGTGGAATTTCTAAATTTGGTGTTCATTTTCCCCTCCAAAACTGATTTCTCCCAACACTGCTTCCTGTGTCTCAAAAAAGGGGCAGAAAGGTCATTTTTGGGGTGTTTTTGACCCTTCTGGAAGCCCAAAACCTATCAAAATTTCTTTTCCATAGGTAGGCATGCATATTTTTCCATGAAAAATCCAAAAATGCTGAGTTTTCATCAAAAGGAGCCCCCAATCATAAGCGCGCACCAAGTGGCGCAGCGCATAGAGCTGAAAAGTTTGTTTTTAGGCCCAAAATTTTCAAAAATGCAAACATTGTCCCAAATTTTTTGAAATTTGGGCTAAGTTTCCTCCATCATGTACTATGCTGGGCCAAGGAAGCCTCGACCAAAATATGAATTCTATCTTTCCTTTTCCGACGCTTTGAGGCCTTCTTCAACTTAGCCTTCAGGATCTTGATTCGTGCCTTGCAAACATGATTTCTTGCCCAATAATGATTCGCCATGTGCCTCAACATGTTATTTTCCTTGTTGGCCTTCTCCAACAACTTTTCCAAATGAATATTTACCCTTTCAAGCCAAGCTTCACGATCAGCCTCAATCTCTTACTCAATGGATGTCATCTCGATTTCGCTCCTTTTGGCAGCCTGCCGGTTCTCACGTATGTTTTGTAACTCCATGATAGTTTGTTGATCTTCTAGCTGTTTGTTTCTCTGCTCAAGGTAGTTGATTATCCACTGGGCTCTTTGCAACTTGACGGACAAAGTGTTCATCTCCGCCTTCTGCTCTTGAACAATCTCTCTCAGCTTTGAGCTTGGTGAGCCTAAATCATCATCAATGAGTATGAAGTTTGTATCCTGGCCTCCTGAAAGCCCCTCATCATGTATTAGTCTCTTGCCCTTGTCCTGTACTTGTATTGCTGATGAAGGAAGCGAGACCCCTTCCACCCCAGGTGGAGATAATACTCGTTTGGCTGCTGCAAACAACCCTCTAGTGCCCCTCTGATAGGTGACAAACACCGGCACACTAGCGATCTATGTCTCATGACCTTCCTGCTGATATGAAGGTTCACCTACCTCATGAAAAGCCTCCGAAGGTACCTGAGAAGCTATGAAGAAATCATTAGAAATGAAATCCTCCCATGAAATATCCTGCAAGCCAAGCTAATGCATAACCACAATTTTGATGAGTGCAAAGTGATAGATATTGTTATGCTGCTGCTCAGGAGTTTTCATTTGCACGAGGGAGGTCATCTTCTCAATATTCCGACACATGAAGTAAGGGAGGTTCATCATTCTCACCCTGGTAAAATGCATCAACAACCTGATATGATAGGCATAGAGGCGAGAAAACCAGCCCTCACAACTGAAATATTTGATAATGAGTTTCATCAATGGAGCATATGAATCTTTCAAGAACCGAAAGGGAAAAACTCTGCTGAGTTGTCTAAAAAATCGGGCTTGATATATGGCTCATAGTGTTCCCTGTCAACTTCCTGCCTTTTTTTCCCTTTCTCTCCAACATTTGGAATACCGATTGCTAGAGAGATAGACTCAGGTGTTAAATTTAATGTCACACCTGCAAGAGTGACTTGGCCATTATGTAAATGCAGCACAAACAATCTGGCCAGCTTCTGATGGTGGTGGACTCTAGCAACCATCTCACAAAACTGATAACAAGACTGTTGTTGAAAACATGAAATAGCAAGAGGACAGGCCTGCAGCTTAGCAAGTGAAGTAGGCTCATCCCTCACATGTCTTCCACCCTTGTGAGGTCTCCTAGGTGCATGCAACTCAGTTGTAGAGTCACTGTCTCAGTCATAAGAGGAATCTGTCTCCATGTTTGCCAAAGTGTGTGTTGTCTTAGATGAGTATGAGGAGTTTTGGTGTCTTTGGTTTTTGTTGCAAAATGTATGACAATATGTGAGGGGCTATGAAGGGAGAGGGTAAGGGGAATGTTGAGAGTATTTCCAATTGAAATTTGGGGACTTACTTGGACTGGAGGTGACCGAGGAGATTTGAAATTTGAAGAGAAATCATAATGAAATTGCTTTGCGGCCCTACGCGTCGCACCACTCCTATGCGCCACACAGGTGTATTCTTAACATAGTGGGGGCCGACCCAATGCATTGCTCCTGTCCAATGCGCCACATCACCCAGCCAATGCGCCGAGCACTGAAACTTGCACAAATTTGCCTTCAAACTGCTCCCTTCGTTCTACATGGTTTCTCCTTGGCTCAATCTCTCCTCTTGGCATACAAATTAACTCTTGAAACGTAAAAATGATTTTTATACCAAATATCTTTAATTCTCCATTTCAAAAAAAACCCACTTTGTAATGTTTCAGATTTTGACACTTTTTAAAACTTTGTTTTAAACAGCTTGCTTCATTTTGGCTTTTTGACTGAATGATGTGCTTTCTGTTTGTCCTACAGGGAATGGATTTTCTAGAGCTTGACAAAGGTGACCAGGGTTGCCAGTGAAATTATTTTTACAACTGAGAAAACTTGAAATTACATTACATTTATACATAAAAAGATGAAATACTCTATTTTTCTTCAAAACAGAGTTTTGAAGAAAAATACAGTATTAAGCATATGATAATGAAGTTCTTAGTACTGAAACCTTATTTCAAACTCCTCATGCGCCTGCTGACCATTATTTGGCATTTTGAAGACCTTATTAATGAAACTCTAGACCTAATGACACTAAAACCCTAAAAATGACTCTTTGCAAACTATGAGACAAAAAGTGACTGCAAATGATCTTAATGAATGGAAATGGGCCAACAGGTAAAGGACATGAGGGATATGAACAACAAGCCACTACCGTCAGATGATCCATGCTCCTAATGGAATGCAGCTGACCGAGTGAGACACCTAATATGCAATGCAACAAGAGGATTTTGATCACTGATGGAGGGATGAAGATACCGACACTAACATTGGCTCCAATGGGGATGGTAGCTCCTTGGAGGTGCCAAGAACTACAGATCTCTGGGAAAGTAGGCAGTGCCTTCGTCCATTGGGCTATGGAATCAATAACTTCGACAAACCAAAACCAGACTCTTGACTCATTTTCAGAATTGAAAACCGACTCAAAACTGACTCAATTTCAAAACCAAAAATGACTGAAAGACCTGACTTAAAAAACCAAACCAAAACTGAAATCAACCTTCAGTTTTATAGCCTTCACCTCGGGCCCCAAACTGAAAGAATGATGATAGCACACACTTGCAATAAAACTTAAACAAACTGGTATGTACAGTGATATGTATGACAGTATAAAACATTTCAAAAATAGTACCATTTGAGTAGCCGACCATTGACCAGCCCTCCTGGACAATCTTCTCCATTCATTTCTTTCAAAAGGAAAGCATTTTGACCTCGATATGCAGCAATTTTGAAAGGTCCTTTCCAAATATTCTCGAACTTGCCATGCTTACCTTTATCTTCATTTCTTTCGTCCCATTTTACCACCACTTCTTCTATTTGAAACTTGTCCACCTTTGCCTTTCTATCATATATCTTCTTGATTCTCTCTTACAACTTGAAAGTGTTATGAAAAACCTCGTCTCTAGTCTGCTGTAAATGGATCATTTGATTTATTCTCCGTTGCATATGATCATCTTCGATGCCAGCTTCCTACAGAATTTTAGCCACTGGAACTGCAAGAGAGGTCAGGAATATCGTATCAACACCATACACGAGCTCAAAAGGAGACATGCCTATAGATTTCTTTTGACTCACTCTATCTGCCCAAAGTGCATTAACCAATTTCTTATGCCAACTTTTCTTGTTTATTTCCAGTAGCTTTTTGATAATATTGACCAAGGATTTATTTGAGGATTCGGCCAATCCGTTGCCTTATGGATGATATGTGGTTGAATGCCCCAAAGTAATTTGATACTTATCACAAAAGTCAATCATTCTTTTAGATTTAAAGGCTACTGCATTATCAGTGATCAGCTTGTTTGGACAAACAAAACGAGACAAAATATTGTTTTCAAGAAATTAAATGATTACCAAATCTGTGGCCTACCTAGTGGGAACCGCCTCAATCCATTTAGTAAAATAGTCCGGCGCTGTAAGGATCCACTTATGCTGCGCTAAAGAAGCAGGATGGATCTCGCCAATGAAATCCAAACCCCACAGCTGAAAAGGAACACTTACTTCAATGGGCTTGAGTGGCAAAGGCTGCAATTTTCTCCTCCCTTCAAAAATATGGCATTCATGGCAGCTTTTAACAGTTTTGTACACATCAGCAAAGAGAGTTGGCCAATAATATCCTGCTCTCAAAATTCTGTTGGCCGTTGTTTTCCAGAAAAGGTGACCTCCGCAATCCCCCTTATGAAAATCTTCCATAACCTGTTTTGCCTCCTCTTCAACCAAACAATTGAGAAAGATACCACCGGGATCTTTCCAATAGAGCGCATTATTCATGATATAAAACTTGGAAACATTTAATTTCAGTGTCCTACTTTTTTTTTAGCCATTCCTGGCGGTGGTGACAGATTTTGGAGCACATAAACAATGTCTGAATACCAAGGAGAAAGAACAAAAATTTCTGATACTTGAGTTAGCAAACTTTCTTCATTTTCATCGGACATAGCAGTAATGAGATTAATGTCCAAGGCATGCAAATTTGACTCAGCCATTAGCTTAGCCAGCCCGTGTCCTTTGATAAGCTTTGTAGGTTTTATCTCCACGTCATATTCCAACAAGGCTGCAATCCATTTGCCTCTTCTCCCTTCTGGATCTGTTTGCAGTAAGACATCTTTAACAGTAGCATTAGGAACATAAGCAAGAATGTGAGAATGCAGAATATATACTCGAAAGTCTTTCAACGCTTTTACTAAGGCAAGAGCTTGCTTTTCAATAATATTATACTTTAAAGTTGCATCTCTTATCGTTCGGCTAAAAAAAGCAATTGGTTTCTCAAGCTAATCTCTTTTCTGCATCAAGACTGTTGCCATAGTATGATCCGAGGCAAATGAAAACAAAATAAAATCCTGAGTATAGTCTGGGCTGATCAAAACCGGAGCTGAAGAAAGGGCCAATTTTACTAAATTGAAATAATTTACTACTTCCTCAATCCACTTCACTACACTATCTTTCTTGAGCATGTTTGTGATTTCCCTTAAATGTTCTGCAAGATTGGGCACAAAGCGATGTAAGAAATTCATCTTACTGTTGAATGATTAGATCTTCTTTTTGTTTCGAGGAAGATCAATTTGCTGAATAGCTTCTACTCGAGCTAGATCAATGCAGATGCCATATTTTGATATAATATAACCAAGAAGCTTGCCTTCATCCATGGCAAACAAACTCTTCTTTGGATTGAGAGATACACCATATTTTCTACATCGCTGAAATACAATTTTCAAATGATAAAGGTGTTGTTCATCTTAATTAGAAAAAACTGTCAAATCATCAAGATACACAAATAGAAAGACATCTTTCTCATTTGCAAATTCCATATTCATTGCTCACTGAAAGGTCGCACTAGCATTCTTCAAACCAAAAGGCATTTTAGCATAACGAAAAGTTTCCCAAGGAGTGGTGAACGTTGTTTTATCTCTATCATCCTCATGGACCAGAATTTGGTTATAATCGGAATAACCATCGAGTAGCGACATGCGGGATGCTCCAACTACTCGCTGAAGTATGTGATCCATTTTTGGCAATGGATAGTTGTCTTTCAAAGATACTTTATTCAGATTCCTAAAATCAATGCATAAGTGAATCTCCCCTGCTTTCTTGCGCACGGGCACCAAATTAAAAATCCAATATGAAAATATTATGGGGGTGATGATACCATCTTTGTACAACCAATTCACTTCCTTCTCTATTGAGGGCAGCAAATTTGGATGTATTCTTCTCAATTTTTGCCGAAAGGGCTTTTGATTTGGCTTGATCGGAATGGTATGCTGAATTATGTTGGTGTCATATGTCTTCAAATCTAAATAGTCCCAAGTAAATACATCAGCAAAGGAAGATAATAAACTGACATACTTTGCTTTTACTTGTGGGGCGGAAACGTGAAGCTGGGTTACACTTTTGTGAGAATCGGGGGCTGAAATTTTTTTTCGGCAATAGTTCGGCCGAACTTTCTTAAAAAGTTCGGCCGAACTCGTGATTCTGTTTAGACTGACGGCACACTGACGGCGTGGGAAAACAGAATTTTTTCCTGAGATTGGAAAACCAGCAACAAAAGTTCGATCGAACTGTAAGTTTGGCCAAACTTTTACATTTAAAAGAGTTCGGCCGAACTATTTTCTATAAATAAATCGCCCGCGAAGTTTTGTGGTTTACCGGTTTCATTGTTCGCACGTTTTGTCCCTGTCGTTGCTGCTCTGTTCACGCTTTTTCTCCTCTTGGCCGCGCTGGTGTTCCTCCCGTCCGCGCTCGTCGAATCCGTCGGGTATGTTCTACTCCTTACAATTATACTCCCGTCCGCTGGTTATTCTCTGTTTGCTTATAATTGTTGACCAGTTAGTCTGAGGCAGACCAAGAATTCCTGTGAATACAAGGCTGGAGGGCTGGTTGTTGTTGTTGTGATTAGAAGCTGGGGTGTATGGTTTTGAAATAACAGGTCTCTTAAGTGGTGGGGTCTGTTAATATTGAGGAATGTATAGTGCTCCATGGCATTGTTAATATTTCTAAAATTAAAGATTTTTGGACGGATATACAGTGGATATATGGTAGTTGTTAGTTTGTTTTCAGTTTTGTGTTATGGCATGGTTTTATTTCAAAGTATGAATGTTGAGGGAAGTGCATTGAATGGTGCTGTTACCTGTCCCAGATTGTGATTGTTGTTGAGTTTTTCTGGATGTTAATACAGTGAATATGTTGGACTACTTTTTTTGAGTGTTTCTTTGTTTGTGAAGTAAATGAATATGAGTGGTGGGATTCTGATAGGTTTTGAGTTGTCCCTCTCATTCAATGTATGTCATTGTTATATCTATATAAATAATATAGATAATTTAATTTCTTCGTACGCTGGTTATTCTCTGTTTGCTTATAATTCTTTTGGGTGACCAGTTTTCTTGGTCTGCCTCAGACTAACTCGGACCGACCCATTATATTTGCATGGTTTCTTTCCTTTATATGCATGAAAATATGGTTATGTTATTTGAACCTTCCTGGTATTGAGATCGGTTCTGAGTTTCACTTCTTATGAAATCATTTTTCTTACATATATGACATATTGCTATATATATATATATATATTTTTTTTTTTTTCAGTAAGAAAAATACCCTGGTTTATATTGAGTACCAGGAACAAAACAAAATGGACATTACAATGCGCTAACAACAATTACCATCAAAACCATAATAACTGATTTTGTCATATTGTCGCCACTCGGATCTTACATAGACTTAATTGAACAAGTACAGTCCAAAAAATACAAAAATCGAAAACAGAGAAAAAACTATTATCCACGCCCCAGAGGTGTACAAAAAGTGACTGTGGCAACGCTGCGGAGCCACTCAAACTATAAAGAGACACCACATAGTTTTAACCTGACACAATAACATCACATATTAATCCAGAAAACTGAAAATCACAACATCTATGGTACCACTGTACTTAGATGATGGGAACTGAGCCTTCGGCCTGAAGACCTTGTATATTAAATAGCTGATAATTTATCTTTCCATACGCATCCTATAGCCCCTGCTTTGACAACTCATCCGCAACATTGTTATTTTCGCGGTATATGTGCTAATAAGTAATACCTGCATAAAAAGTTTTAAATTGTTTTTATTATATGTTGGATGTGATTTTGATTGAAAATGCTTCTTTTTTATTTATTAATTAAAACAAAATTATTAGAAAAATTATTGCTTTAAGCCTTGGAATTTACAATAAAAATTAGAAAATGTATTTTTATCTAAACTATTTATGAAATGTTTAATATTGTTTGATCTTCTCTACCATGTCCTTTTTACATATATCTAGAATAATATTATTTGTTCCTGGTTTATGGTTTTTTGTAACATTTTACTACCATAATCAAAATCTATAGAAATAATAATCTAACATTATAATATCTTGAAATGGAGCTAGCCAACTCAAATATAGTATTGCAAATCCCTGGCTAAGTTAGATGAGGAGGCTATGTATTACATATGGTCTTGAATGATCTTTTGGACTCTTTAGATATATATCTAAAGAGTCCAAAAGCTCATTCAAGACCATATGTAATACATAGCCTCCTCATCTAATAAAAATTCATACCTTAACAAAATTGTTAGATCCTTTTAAAGAAAACGTGTCATATAATCAACTTTCATCGAAATATATGATAAACTCAATCCAATTTTATGAAAAATAGTATACCATTTTTTACATTTCACATAATACAAATAGATAAATATTACTTAAGTATTGAACTATAAAGATTTAACTACCCATAGAGAGATGGCCAAGTGATTGAGACAGGGCATCATCACAATAAAAAACCAAGTACAAATTGTAGTAATCCTAGAATCATGCTTTACATAAGGTAAAATTGGGGAACTCATGACTTTTACTATAGATAAAAAACATTTACCCTTACCAAAAAATATATGATAAAAATCGACAAACTACATAAGCTTAAGCTTAAGGGGATATACTCCTTCTTTCCTTCCATACAGATAATGAAAATGATGGTTCCAAGTCTCATGTTGTTTCTCATGTTATTTTATAAACCTTGATTGGAAAGAAAAATAGGAGGGCAGAAATGTAAGAAATATAAAACATAATGAAACACAACATAAGAAATAGGGAACATAATGAAACACACACATACATATCTCTAGACAATCAACACAATTATTTTCCTAGGAAATCCTTATGGGAGACAAGCAACCCTAAAAATTAATGATGCTCTAAACTCCTTTTTCCCTAGGAAATCCTTATGGGAGAAAAACAACACTAAAATGTAAACATGCTCTACTCTCTCTTTTCTGGTATGGAAAATATGTGAGTACAGAGAAAGAGGTAATCTCTCTAGAGTTGGCTAAGAATTTTAGCGTGTAAGGTTGCTATAAAAACTTAACTTCATACATTTTTCTCTCTAACTTCACACTCCTAGTTGTATTTTCAACTATGGAACAAAATACAATAACACAAAATGGAACTCTTATTCCTCCTAGCGGCCAAGTATTTAACATAGCGTGATAGCCAACTAGGTGTAAAATTTGACTCCGTCAACCATTAACAAGGTTTGTGATTTTAGACCTTTTAGAGTCTTGTTAAAATTCCACATGTAGCTAGCTTGCCATGCATGAGTAATGGGGCTAAAATGACATTCTCTCGTACCATGGTGGTCAACATGATAGGTCAACTTACTAAAGGCATAAATTTTGAATGAACTTCATTTGATGTTTTTCTTGCACCATTGGATATGTCTTTAAGTGTAGAACAATGGTCAGGGTTTCGGCACAAGGGATAATCTTTTGACCCCAAGAAATGTCATTTAATACCTCAAAATGACTCCAAAAGGTTTTAGACCCTAATTCTCCACCCACCATTAAAATGACCCTACAAGTTGATTCTTTCAGTTTTTTCACTCTATAAGCATCAAAATATATGAAAAATAATATAATTATCCAATCTAGATCATTATTTAATAATTTTTTAAAATTATGAGTAAGATATACATCATGGAATTTAAATAAATAACGTTAATTCATTGAAGACCCTTGTACATTCCTTGGTGATACTTTGAAAGTAATACGTTTTGAAAAATAATTTGTTTATGGATTCTATTTTCCACATTCTCTCAACGATATCAAAAACCTTCTTGTAATATTTGAAACCTAAGGTCTTTCCCATACTAAAGTATGTTCTTTTAAAAAATGTTTTCTTGGTGATATAGGTGATTTAGAAATGATTGGGAGAGCGAAATTCGTCATTTAATATGTACAATATGTTTGGTTGAATCCACATGAAAAACAAGACTCCCAACCGTGAGAAGAGGAAATTACATCCTATTTCTCCCCCCTAGCACAATTACCAGTACAGTTAGAATTTAACAGCCCCAAAATGGATTTTAGTCTCAGGTACTAGAACCTCTACAAAGGTTCGACCTGGAAACATA
Organism: Pinus albicaulis; assembly: GCA_034641835.2. Lineage (NCBI taxonomy): Eukaryota > Viridiplantae > Streptophyta > Pinopsida > Pinales > Pinaceae > Pinus > Pinus albicaulis. Next base: position 237,388,433 of record CM076569.1, on the reverse strand, counting down.
GGTTTTCCTTAGGTTTCTCCACTGGTTCTATGTCCGACTTGGATAACCTACAACAACATCCTTCTTTTCATTTTTTATATCCCCTCTTGGATAACCATAATATCTTGAAATGGATCTAGCCAACTCAAATATAGTATTGCAAATCCCTGGCTAAGTTAGATGAGGATTACATATGGTCTTGAATGAGCATTTGGACTCTTTAGATATATATCTAAAGAGTCCAAAAGCTCATTCAAGACCATATGTAATACATAGCCTCCTTATCTAATATATAAAACTTTAATCCATGTGCTTAACCTTAACATTGACACAAATGGAATACAATTTTACTCACTGCTTTATGATAGAAAAATATGCGGATGAATATTGCCCACATATCCGAAGTGAAAAGGGATAGATTAAAATGGGATCCTCCGGTCATCTATAAAAGATAAATTAAAGAAGCATGACATATTAGTAATGCAAATTAGATATGCGTACCAATTATGTTCATATAACAGATAAAATAGATGATTCAATACAAATGTCACATAGAAGTCATATTTATCTCATGGGCCTTCAACTTAAATTATATATCTAGCATTACACTAAGCTATAGGAGATAAATCAAAGAAGCATTTGAATGTAAATTAAACATCTGTAATAATTATGTCCTTTCTAGTTCAATAAATAGATGATAATATGCAAATGCCATATCTAAGCTATATTTCATCTTAGTAGCTTTCAATTTAAACTTACATCTAATGTTAAATTATATAAAATAATAACAGTAATCCAAACTTCAAAATAATATTTAGAACTTTAGTATAAAATGTGACATATAATTTTCCTGTGTGGAAAAACATAGTTACCGAGAGTTCAAAACTCATGCATTTGAATAGAAAGTGGGTATACGAATGAGCAAGTAGATTTTTTCTAGAATGAGGAAGTGAAGGTTGATAGAGAGCCACACAAAATTGCAAATTCATACCTTAACAAAATTGTTAGATCCTTTTAAAGAAAACGTGTCATATAATCAACTTTCATCGAAATATATGATAAACTCAACCCAAATTTATGAAAAATAGTATACCATTTTTTACATTTTACATAATACAAATAGATAAATATTACTTAAGTATTGAACTATAAATATTTAACTACCCATAGAGAGATGGCCAAGTGATTGAGACAGGGCATCATCACAATAAAAAACCAAGTACAAATTGTAGTAATCCTAGAATCATGCTTTACATAAGGTAAAATTGGGGAACTCATGACTCAAGTACTATAGATAAAAAAAATTTACCCTTACCAAAAAATATATGATAAAAATTGACAAACTACATAAGTTTAAGCTTAAGGGGATATAATCCTTCTTGCCTTCCATATAGATAATGAAAATGATTGTTCCAAGTCTCATGTTGCTTCTCATGTTACTTTATAAGCCTTGATTGGAAAGAAAAATAGGAGGGTATAAATGTAAGAAATATAAAACATAATGAAACACAACGTAAGAAATAGAGAACATAATGAAACACACACATACATATCTCTAGACAATCAACACAATTATTTTCCTAGGAAATCCTTATGGGAGACAAGCAACCCTAAAAAGTAATGATGCTCTAGAAAAATAATTTATTTATGGATTCTATTTTCCACATTCTCTCAACCATATCAAAAACATTCTTATAATGTTTGAAACCTAAGGTCTTTCCCATACCAAAGTATGTTCTTTTAAAACATGTTTTCTTGGTGATATGGGTGATTTAGAAATGATTGGGAGAGTGAAATTCCTCATTTAATATGTACAATATGTTTGGTTCATGCCACTAAGACACGAATTTTAAATTCAACTGACTTTTAATATAACCAAGTAAATCTTGCAAAAAAAGAATAAAACAATTTATGTTAGGGTTGTGGATTCAGGGATTGAAACAACACACCATGATATTTCAAATTTAAAAATAATGGTTTGAGTCCTAGGTAGCTTAGAATCCTATTTGTTTTCAAAATAAGGATGCACTCCCATTTGATTCTCATGATTATGTTGTAATCATGAGGCTCTCGCTCAATAGTGGACCTTCCCAAAATCTTGTGACGTCTTGTCACAAACAAAACCATCAAACTGAAAAACACATCATGCAAGAAACGTAGCTCGCTGACATATCATTTGTCTCCTTCAAAGAAAAAAAATTCACATCATGTGAATATCTCCATGTACTCTTACATATTGGTGTACAAAACCATCAAACAAACACAAGTCAACAAAACATGCCTCTTCAACCAAACACAAGTCGACAAAACATGCCTCTTCAAACAAATGACTCTCAAGTCAAATAATAGCTCATGTACAAATTTCCATATTTGTTGCATTTAAGTGTGTCAACATAACTCTACTTTCAACATCTTACTTCATGCAATATGCACCATACTTTGAATTTGCAAAGAAATTCATGAAACATCAAAATACATGCAAGGCCTTAATTGGATAAGAAATCTAACCATCTGTTAGCAAACCATTTCAATGGCGCTTATTTTAGCCGCACTTCATCATCATGTGAATCATCCTGACCCTCATCGATTATGGAATCCTCTTTTCCATTCTTGTCGTTATCTCTTTCGACCTTCTTCAAATGTTGTGGATGACTTGTTGGATACAAAGTCCAACACTTGTATACAAGGTGACCTTTCTTATGGCAATGAGTAATAAACAATTGCATCTTATTTTCAACATCATTTTCCTTGTCCAATGGGCCTTTGAATTTTTGCCTCATTTATTTAGAAAGTTTCAATGTGCATGGATATCTTCTTCCAACATCTATAAACATTATGATTATTCAAACATCTATAAACATTATGATTATTCCAACATTTATAAAGTCCTCTTCTTTTACATTCTCATTAGCTGCATGATTATTAGCATCTTCTTGCAAAGTGGGTGTCAAACTTTTCCATTCATCATGAACACAAACTTCACAAGCTTGAGGTAATGAACACGAAATAAAATTCCTTCTTGGAACAGCTTCATGTGCCTCCTTGGCTTTGGAACATTCTCCATCATGTTTTCCATAACCAAGACCCAAATAATTAGGCCCTTCCTCAACAACATTTGGCTCAACTATGCCTTGTACTCAACTATGCCTTGTACATGTTTGCCTTTAAACCTTTACTTTCATAGCACATTTTCATCAAAAATTTGGACCTTATTCCTCTAGTGTGTCTCTCAAAAGCACGTACACATTCATTTTGAGAGGAAATTGAAGATAGAAACCAATAGGTAATTCTTCTAACTAACCTTGACTAAAATGAGCTAAATTGTACTTTGATACCAACTTGATTTGAATATGGACAAACTAGTTTTGTTGGGCTATCTCCCTCATTAGTTAAATAAAAATGTGTTTAGGATCGTCTAAAGTTAGCCGATTGGGAAGGGGTATATGTGTCAAGCTTTAAGTGTATTTTTTGAGAAATTTATTAGTTAATTAGCTTTTAAAAACTCGTGTATAATGTAAATAAAATGAAAAATTTTTATTTCTAGGAAAAGTTTTTCCTCAATCCAGATTCCGATCATTGGACATGTAAGAGGAAGAAAGAGGGAATTCACTTTTCAAATTCTAGACCTTGTCTAAACCAAAATAAACTAGAGGTTTGGTTTTCAAATACATTCACTTATTTGGAAAATTTCTAGCTACCAAAAGTCCATATGCCAATATACCTCCCAAGAAATCCATTTATTACACCACTGGTTAGTTTTTTGTCTTCCTATATTCTTTATCAACCTCTTTTAAGAAACAAAACTAGAAAAAAACCTTCAGTGAGAACAACAAAATCTAAAACCTCTTCAAGGTCTTCAATGTGCTCGTAAAGTTAAATTGTGTCTTGATCAAGTCCAACAACAAAGAAACATTTAGTGACAACACCAAAATCTACAACTTCTTAAACATCTTCTAAATCATATTCAAAGTCAATACTATGTGCATCAAATTCCTCAGCAAGGTCATCAATGGAGTCACCAAAATACTATTTCAAACTTCAATGCCAAAAATAAGTCAAAAGAATTCAATTTATCCTCCAAAACCTTCTTCTTTGAGCAAAGCTAGCATGATGTCGTCGAGAAATTCAGTAATTCCACGAGGAAATTCTATCAAAGTTTAAAAAAATCCTTTTCATCCATATTTAATGCCTACTTTTTCAGGTGGAACACCTCCAAATTTAAGGACCACAATGCCATAAAATATGTAACTTTACCTAATAGGTGTAGACCTACAACCCCCAACTTTGCGTGACATGTACAATTGAAGATCTTATATGGTAAGCAGTGTGAGAAGAGAGTCATGGTCACTGAGTTGAGCAAGAGAAATAGTTTGGTATGACAACCTTACTTGTGATAGGTCTAGCTAGCAGACTACCAAATTACATGGTAATGGCATTCAAAATGTGAAAATTCCCTTTTCACTTGGAAATAAGATGGTAGAGAAAGGTATATATGAAAGGAGATATCCATCTATGGTAAAGAAATCAAATAGTTCTATCAATTCCACCTTGCAACTCTAAGAGACATTGAATTAAATTTCATCTCAAGACAGGGATTTGAGAGGACACTCTCAAAGCCAACCTTCGTTATGGATTTGAAACACATGGTAAGTATCAAGACTTAGCAACCTTATTTGCATAATTTTTTCTAGCATGGACCTTAATGTCATAGCCTTATTTTGCCTAAAATGAATGCAAATTTCCTTGCAATTTTGCTTGCGACATTCATAATTCATGCTCATGGAACATGATTGTGTTGTAATTGTGATAACATCTGCTGTATGCAGAAGCTAATAAAAAATGATCGAAAATGACATTTTTGCTCTGTTTTTTTGAAGATTTAAGGAAAATTACACCAAGTAGCTTCCAACCTCATATGACCATCATGTCAAACTCATCTCAGGATATTGTCCAAGTAAGAGCCACTTAAGCAAGAAATCTAGTATACATGACTCCAATTTCAATTAGCAGCAATGACAATTCTAAGTATGGTGCAAACATTGCTCCAAATCCTCAATGGGGCATGTTTGATGACAATAATTTGGGGAGTGAGAGAGGGAGATGGTAGGAGAAAAAATTCAAGGAATCCATGGGAAATTGAAAAATATATAACTAATAAGGTGGAAGACATTTTTAACCTAAGAGAGAAACCTGTTAGGAAATGGGTGAAGTTGGTATTACACACCCAATTGGACAACCTCGAGGAGAAAAAATTTCTGCCACTTTATTTGTTGGCATAACCTAGTAAGTGTTATTCACTAGCATGTATTTTGTAAAGGCCTTGACCTAGTTCCCATTCAACTCCATCCACTAGGTTGTAGAGGATTCCAAGCCTAATTTCATGAAAATCAAGTTGGGGATGATCACATTGACCTGCTTGATGACGTGTCTATGAAGATTAACTACCTTGAACTATTTTTTTGTGTAGGGAAAGAGACACATTCTCATGTCTGAGCATGAAAATGTTATTTGATATTGTTAATGCCTCTAGTGTTTACTTCTACAAGTTCTATAGGCAGAGTCTGTAAAGGGCCAGGTAGCCTCTGGATCTCATCTTTTATGAAAGGTGACATATCTAGTAAATGCCCCTACAGTCAATCTCTCGAATGGATCTAAATAGAAGTTCTTCATTTTAATATCCATAAAACACAACAAATTTAAGGTAAACTATGTACATGTGTCATTTCTCCCACAAACTAAAGTGTATAAGTGGTAAATTTTATACCAAGTGTGCTCCCACCATGTAAAGCGCAATTTGATGAACTTATCATTTTTATAATTTCTTTTTCGATTAAATTTAGTTTCACACATGATCAATTATTGCTTTGAAAGTTGTGTTCTACATAATTTGTGTACACTAAATTACAAATTGATTTTTTGAAATCTATTTTTTGTAAATGTCAACCAATAGATATATATCATGGAGGATGAACGACGAAGATCAGCCGAATCCCATATGGAGGTTCAGGGATCAGGGGATGTTCATGGTATTTAAATATAATCTTAAATCTCCATACATGTGTGTACATATGGAATTGATTTTTTATTAACTTTGTGAGTTAAATTAGTTGTTAATAAGTTTCATATTTTAATTTTTAGGAGGTAAGAGGAGAAGGGGTTCTACTCCATCCATGGAGCGTGGCCAAGGTTCAACCGGTCGAGGTATGAGTGGTAGCAGGTTGTGGGAAGGGGGTGATATTTATTCCCCCGAAGGCTAATCAACGACTGCTGGTTCTCAATAGGGTCATTGTGGGTCTGGTTCTCAGCAGTGTCATTCTGGGTCTGGTTCTCAGCAGGGTCATGTTGGAGAAGATGTTAACCAACAACATCAAGGTTGCCATCAATTTCAATATTTTTTCATTAAATTTGTACAACTTTTTTTACACGTGTTTTTTCTAATATACGAAATTTTATATATATTGATACAGAGGCCAAAAATGTTCGAGCTAGTGGTCAAAATAGACGCGGGGTAGCCCGCTACATTCAAGAAGAAGGTTGTCAACCCAACACAACTTATCCGGCCGAGATTACTGATATACCATGGGAAACCAACATGACGGAATGCACCTTACAAAGGTTTGAAAGCCTTCACGAAAAATTGGAAAAAGATCTCGTGGCTTTGTCTCTGCTTGCTGAGAGTCGACAAAGCCTTGAAATAGTTACACATTCATTGGGTGAAATGGTAAATGTGTACAGAAATATTGGGCCAACGACTGATTCATTTATAGAAATGATGAGAAAGATAAAAGAAACAGTGATGGGTCCTGATAAATGGGAGGATGTAAAACAAAAAGTTACAAGAGAAGTGGCCAAGTCAATGTTTAATTATACAGTTAGCTAAAAAGAAAATGTTTGTATGTATGTGATTTCAGCACCTGTATAAAGTCATATTACCAGATGACGACATCTCTATGCCTTTTGAAGGCTTCCTGGAACCATGTTGTTCCTGCTATTTTCACAAATGTTTTTATGTAGATTTTTTGCATGAAACCAAATCACAAGGACCTTCCTTCAATTTTTTGTGTTCTTGGGAAATGTTGTATTATATGACCGTATAAATAAGCGAGATGTGTGGAGTTATCTGTTCCTGAGCCGCCATTGGTGAGCCGACTGTTTCGAGTCGAAACTTTGCGATCAGAGATGGATGTGACTTCTCAAATAAGTCGAGAAGCAAGATATGTTATGATCTAATCGATCTAATAGCTTCTGCCCATGGATTTATGGAGTCGTATCTTGTTTAATGATAAAGAGTACTGTGTGAAAATGCATGTACTAATTTGTTTATTAGTCGCAGAGAGATTACAAATATAATGTGTTGAAGACTTTAACATATAATAAATTGTTTAATATTTAAGACCTACTATGAGAACGCAAGTAACTTAATGTTATGTGAAATAGCAAAATTTTAGGTTTAAAATTATTTTTACATAATAGTTGTAATAATTTAATAAATAATATGTACATGTATACATTTATTTGTATATGTACATTAATCTAACAAAAATGTATGATTATATGTTAAAACACCATTTGCAGTTCTCAGGCATGATGCGATTTAAAATGTTATCGTATCTTGATTCTGTTCAAATTGATGTTATATGTCCTAATGATCACAGATGGTGCTTGGAAAATGCTAATGTTTTTAAGACTCTAAAATAGGGCCTTATTTTCATGCATGTACATATGTATATATATTTTGAGTAAAATGTTACAAAATTTATCTGCCTGATGTTTTTGGGATGGCGGTACCTTCTTCTTCCTTAGGAGATGTACCTTCTACTTCATTGGGAGATGAGCCACAAGTATGGACAATTTTTTACATGTTTAAAATTTATGTTTAAAAGTTATATATATATATATATATATATATATATATATATATTCTACCTCAAAAAGTTCCATTAAAAATTGAGATATATATATATATAGAGAGAGAGAGAGAGATCTATATTTTGAGTTATTTAAAAATTTTTGAATTTAGGTTCCTATAGAAGATTTCTTTAATCCATAGACTCTAGCAACGGAGATAGGAACATCCACAACATTTGAACAAGTTGTCTTTAGTTCCTTTTTTTAATATTATTGAAAATAAGTTTATATATGTACACGTGCATTTTCATTTGAAAGTTTTTAATTTATATATATATATATATATATATATATATATATAATTGTACATGTATATTGTACAGTTTACCACTGCAGATGTTTCTATGGGAGAACCTGTTCATCAAATGGAGAGGGAACATTATGAGGTATTGCATGATTTTTTTGTTATATTTTGTTTTTTACAAGTTATAGATATATATATTCTCATTCATTTTTAAAACATCAAATTTTAATGTTCAAGTACATGTGCATTGTGTATGTAGGTTTCCCATTCACAGGATAGGGTGCGGACTGAGACCCTAGTAGGGAAGACGCTAGATCTGTCTCCATTTGATGGACATGATTTACAGTAGATTTGATTTCAAAATTTAGATGGTTTTAAAATTTGTTAAACTTGATATAGTTTGATATTTGTGAGATTTACAATTTTTGGACATATTTTATTACATTATTATTATATAATTTGTTTTATTTAATTTTTGGATGGTTTTAGTACTTTTGGCATGTGAATGTGAAGTAATGTTGTCATCTATAAATTAATATTAATCAATCCACATTTATATTGTTATGTAAACAGACACAAGTAATTGTTTTTGCTTAAAATTTAAGCTTAGATGTTTTTATATATTTGGCACAGAAGTGAATAAACAGATTCATATTTTTCATAAATTTAAAGTTAAAAGCTAGATGTTTCCTGGGTTTTAAGATTTATATGTATATTTAATGTTAAATGTTTTTGTTGGATACTGGAATTATATAATTATAGCTGGTATGAAGTAGCAAATCCGTTTGATGATTGGACCTACATTTTAAAGATATTTCATAATGAACTTAATGTTTAATGTTTAATGTTGTATCAATATAATAATTCCAGTAAGGTTTTAAAACTTAAAGTTTTCAGATGGTATCAATCAATTCAGCTTTGATTTGCTAATCTACATTTGCACATGTGGTATATAATGTTAAATGTTTCTATTGGATCTAGTTGAACTATAATTGGCATGGCATGTGAAGTAACGATCTATATATAATCAAAAAGTTTTTTAAACTCAAGTTTTGAATGGTTTCAATCTACATTTCACATGTGATGTTTAATGTTTTAATGTTGCATGATATATTATCAAAATTTTTTAAAATTTTAAAGTTTTTGATGGTTTCAATCTACATTTGGCACATGTGGTATATAATGTTAAATGTTTCTATTGGATAGTTGTTCACTATAATTGGCATGGCATGTCAAGTAATGTTGCACAAATCCCTTTTGGATGGTTGAAGTACATTTGGAATTTTAAGATTGCTTTTTATCTCTCCATGTAGTTTTGTTTGAATGAAAAAATTTCCAATAGGAAGAACATAGCTTTTCAATGCAACTAACCCTCTATCAATCGAGCTCTAATTGAAAAAAGAGTTTAAAGAAGTAGATATATGTACAAATTATCCCTTTAATTTTGATTGGAAATATAAGTCTCTAGTACATATATGTGTTTTTTGAATTTGGGTCAATGTCGTTAATGCACTCAAATAGGTAGCCTTGTTGATTTATTTACATTGTTGAAACTTTTTACCAAAAAATCCAACTAGTTTTTCATCAATGCACATAGAAAAACTACTTGGAACAATTAATTGTGCATTCTAGAACATATCTATCCAAGACAAGTAACATTTTTCATCAATGCACATTGAACATATCCGACCATTGGACAAGCAAATTTTGTACTAGATTTTCAATCAGGATTGTGGGTCAAATCCCACCAAAAGTCGGAGAAGTGCTCCGAGTCTCTTGTCTGAAAGGAATTTTCATGCAAAACTATACTGCAGATGATTTATTTACATTGTGTCCATACTTTTTACCAGAAAATCCAACTAGTTTTTCATCAATGCACATAGAAAAACTAGTTCCAGTTAATTTCATTCTAGAACACACACACACACACACAGATATATATATATATATATATATATATATATAACATTTTTCATCAATGCACATGTATAGAAAAACTACTTTCAGTTGATACTAGAGCACGTGCTTGTACCCAAACAATTTGTACATGTGCAAACACTTGCACAAATAACATAAGCAGCTCAATTTTTAGTTGAGTACTGGAAGTTATAAAACATATTTAATCCAAAGATAATAAATTGTTGGACAATTCACTCAAAAAAATTCTAATGGAATTCCATCCTCAATAATCCGTTCATGATCGGATTTTGACATTTTCCATCTCTTAATTTTCAATTTTTTTCTTTGATTGAACTTCTATCAACTTTATGCGTGCTGCACACACCAAGTGACTATATTGACAACTTATGGAATCAGGTTCATAGTCTTCAAAGTAAACAAAGTCTCCACTTTGATGAGTTTGTCTGAAAAAATAACCATTCAGTATAATAGACCCTCTTTCATACTGAAATCAGTGATCATTATAGTTTTGTAATAATTTCGTTTTTCGTTTAGTGCAACACATCAAATAATACTTCACATTTTCATCATTGTCAATAGGTGCAATTACAACAAAAACATCTCCTGCACAATAAAATAAATTTAACAAAATTATGCATATTCAAATTTATTTCTAGATCTTTAAATCATTAGAAAGTAATTCAAATGTTACCTTCTCTAACAAGATCAGAAAATCGATCACCATCGGATGATATTGTAGTTTCCTCTAATTGCATTTCTTCAAACATTGCAACAGACATTTTTCCCTTTGTATTTAGCTCTGTATGTTTCCAATCGTTCACATACATTTTGTTTTCACAAACATCATTGGATTTTGTGTTGTCTATGCAAACATCACAAAAACAAGAATATTTTCTTTTATCCAATGCAAACACATTTCTGGACGACTTTGTTTGAATTGAATGCAATTTTCGAGTCCCTTTTATTGTTTCAACGCCATTTCCAATTGATCTATCTACGTCTTCGATTCCAATATGCCAGAAAAACCTTTATATGGAAAATTAGAAGAAGAATTTGTAAATATGATATCAAAATACAATCAAAGATAATCATTGCATGATAAATGTACAATGTTTAAAATTATATTTCCAATATAAATTAAATTGAATGTACCTTCACACTTCTCTTGATGGGTTTCTCTCATGGCTTAGAGCAGCGATGCACCATTGAACAACTTCTTCAGCGTTCACATGTCGGATTGCACAGTGTTTCATCTGATATCTTCGAAGTACTCGTTTTATGCATGCTCCTGCACCGTCATTTTCTCCTTTTCCATGGCCAGTCTCAAAGAAATTCCAACGATGTTTAATGCAGGTTTTCTTATGAAGACAACACAACCAAAAGAATGATCGTGCAGATTTGAATTGACCTGCACATCCGTCTAACCATATCCAATGTTCATTGAATGTTATTCCATGATTTTTCAATGAATCATAAATTTTTCCAAAACAATGTTGTACAAAACATGTATCATGTGTACGATCGTCACTGATATAAAAGTGATATTCTTTAATGATATGTCGATTTTCACTCGTGCTTTCTATATGATCTACATTTTGTTCATCATGTCTATATAGAATATGGACGAGCATGGAGACTTGGTCAAAATGATAGTATTCACTCCGAATTTCTTTTTGTGGAACAAATGTGTAGTTTTCTGCAAAATCAATCACTGACAAAATGGTCCCTGGTGGAAAAACTTCACGAGATTTTTTGAATTGCAAGTCTTGCCATCGAGCTCTATGGGAATGCTTGGTGTATTTGTAAATTTCTGCCTCAAAATTTCTCAAAAAGTCTATCAGAAAAATTTCGTCTTCTAGTAATTCAATTCTTTTAACACTATTTTCACCTTGAATCGATGTATCGATATATTCATATCTCTTCCATTTCACTTTCATGTTGGAAAATGATTGATAATTTATATCAATATGATATTTTTTTTTAAATTTAGTCAAATTTCCACAATCATTGCATTTTTTACCACCAACACATTTCTTTTTGTAAAATAATTCATCGCTTTCTCTTTCACATAGAATTTGAGATATGAAATCACGGATAGTGGAAGGAGGAGGTGAATCTTTCCATAATGTTCTATCGAAATCAAGGAATGTGTCATAATATAACTCAAATTCCACATGATAACGGCAACAACAAGTGTCGCGTACGGTGATAGGTTTTACATACCATGGTTTTTGTTGAACAAAAGCACTGAGTGAAACATGAATTGACGATTCTCTTATTTGAACTTGTTGAATAACTCTATCTGAGTGGTTTCCAAGAGATGTTTTTCATGTTCTTCGTACTGATTTCGTGTTATTCTTCTTCGCATCACATGCCTTGCAGTTGGTGAAACATGCAAATTGTTCTTCCAATATTCATATATTATTTTTTTAACATTTTCTCCAAGTCTATCTTTGTATGGTTGCCTACAAATAGCTTTCCAACAAGCGAGTTCATCATTTACATCTATTTGCAACCGAAATTTCCGATGTTTGTGCAAAGTTTTTCACGATGTTCCGAGTGCTCGTGCCATAGATGTTACCAAATGATTCTCTTGAGTACTTGAGAAAACCATTGCCATCTGTATTCCTCTACGTACAATTGAAACATCTTTCTCTCTAGATCTCTTAATTGACTTTATAGCACTACTCATATTTTTTATCACCTCTTCCTTCATTTTTTTTATCTTTGGTTGATTTTCGAATACCCAATAGTGTCGTAGCTTCTTTTAATTTCTTTAATGATAGGAGACCTTTCAACATTTGAGCAACTGTCACCCGCTCATTTAAGAAATACTTTTCAAAAATGCAGTTAACACGATATCGTATAATATGGTCAGGTTTTTTATCTCCATATGTGTGAGTGTCAACATTTTCTAACATCTCATTATCGATAGTGATTTCATCTGTACATATTCGAAAAAATAGTACATATTCAATAAATAACTAAATTAATAAATATATCTAAAATTTAAAATATTTTTCAAATTAGTTCATCAAATAAAATTTAAGCTTCACATTTCACATTAGGAAAATTTTAAATATATCAATAGATCATAATATTTACATTTACATACCTGCTTCAATTTCCGCTTGAGGTTGATTTTCTTCTTCAATATTTTGAGGAATATCTCTGTCTGTTTACATTAAACAAAATATTTTTCCAACTAGTTCATCAAATAAAAATTAAGCTTCACATTTTACATTAGGAAAATTTTAAATATATCAATAGATCATAATATTTACATTTACATACCTGCTTCAATTTCTGCTTGAGGTTGATTTTCTTTTTCAATATTTTGAGGAGTATCTCTGTCTGTTTACATTAAACAAAATATTTTTCAAATTAGTTCATCAAATAAAAATTAAGCTTCACATTTTACATTAGGAAAATTTTAAATATATCAATCGATCATAATATTTACATTTACATACCTGCTTCAATTTCTGCTTGAGGTTGATTTTCCTCTTCAATATTTGAGAGGGCTTCTAACTTTCTTTTGTGAGATTGTCTCGTCTCTTCTCTACCTTCCTCAGGGTCTCTTTTTCGATCATATTTTCTCGCACAAGTTCTTCGATTTCCCATGATAATAGGGTATGAAGTTCAAAAAATTTCCTTCAAAAAATTAGAAAATAACTCAATTACGAAAAATATCTCAAAATATTTAATTTAAAAAAATTCAGTTTAAAGTTTTTGCAAAAAATACTTACTCCAATCCAAAACACTTACTTTAAAAAATTCGAGAGAAAAATGTCTTATAAAAATGAAACGAAGCTCAAAAGATTTACTTCAACTCAGAACACGTACATACCTCCAAGAAATTTCTTTTGAATGTACGTCCAAGAAATTTTTTTAAGTTCAAAACAATTTTTGCCAAAATCAGGCCGCCTCCAAGAAATGTCTTCCAAAAAAATTCTTTAAACCCAAAACAATTCTTTGTAAAATCAGTTTGCTTCCAAGAAATGCTCTTAAATCCAAACTTTGAAGAAAATTTTTTGAACCCCAACCAAGATATTTGTAAAACACAGGGGGCAATGCTTTGGACAATTTCACCATTTTAGGATTTTCTGCTGATCCAATGTTCACATCCTCAACTCCTTTCTCGATTGGCAGAAAGCTTGGTTTCCGAGCTACATCATCTTGGTCGAAAAGCTCCTCTAAAGGTATTAGACCTTTAGGAATGACATTATCCTTCAGCTTCAAAACTTCCATCTGATTGACTTCTACCTCTGCCTCGCCATCATCATGCTCCGCATCAATAGAAGTGTCTTTGAATTTACCTTCATTTTGCAGAAATTCATGAATTTCTTTGTCATCTTGAAACACTTGCAATACCTTTGATTGTTAGGGACAGTCAGACGATGCTTCACATGGATTTCAAATTTGTTGTTTGAATTCATCGGAATTTTCAAATTACTTGCTGCTGTTGCAAGTGCCTCTGCAATATCATTCTGAATACGAGGGACACATGTCAAAGTATAATCTGAAAACAATCTCAAGATATCTAGTACCGCATTGCGGTAGGTCCGCATTCGAGGATTCTTAGCTTGATATTCACCTTTCACTTGCTTGATAACCAACTCGGAGTTGCCATACATTGCAATTATCTTGGCATTTAACTTTCTAAGAATTTTCAGACCAACAATTAAAGCTTCATATTCAGCCTCATTATTTGAACAATCGAAAGCCAATTTAAAAGAACAGATCCTTACATTACTTGGCACTTTGTTTGGGGAGGAAATAAGGTTGCGTACCCAAATGCCAATTCCAGCACCGTCCCTTCCTACCGCACCATCAAAATCCATGGTCCACAAACCATCTTTGTCCTCTTCCAAATGCTGAAATTCTGTTTGATTTTTTGTTTCGTCTTGCTGTCCATCAAATTTTGCTGCTGCCAGAAGGATGATTGCTCATCAGTACTATCAAGTCTCTATCTCTCTTTCTTTAAGACCTCTCTGAAATTTTCAGTGATTTCCGGAATGTCTTCTAATTCAATTAATTGAATATTTACATCATTAAAACTATCTGAGTACAAAACAAATGATTCTAAATCGGTATGTACATAATTGATTGGATGATTTACCGGTTTCCCCTTGCTAGTAATCATATACTTCATCTTCTTCTCTCGGTATAATTTCCTCATCTGACCAAACACAGGAATAGTAGCATAGGATAAATCAAGCTGCAATGTCCCTTTAAGTTTCGCTCCCCAAGATCTGGAAAGAAGCATGCCAAATCTAGGAGGAATATCCGCCACAACCAAATCCATCAAAACATTTTTAGTCGGAATCTGATCCAAACTAACCACCAAATATTTGATAAGCCCAATGCATCTTACTCTACTAGAATCGAAAGAATAAAGGTCATGATACTTTCTAGTGATATCCAATCCCAATTTCTCCATGATTGCCCTAGGCATGAGATTATGAGAGGCTCCAGAATCGAACATAGCATTGTTTAATACATAGTCATGCAATCTAAGGCTGATGTAAAAAGGAGGTACATCACTATCTAGAGACTCACCATCCAATGCTGGACCAAAAATCAACTCAGGTTGATCATCTTCCACGTTTACCATATCAGACAATGGATCTAAATTCAAAATCTTAGACACCTGACCCTTATAGTTGCTATTCTTCATCAATTCAGTCAAAGGAATGGATACTTTTAACTTAGCAATTTCATTTTCTAAGTTAAAAACTAAATTTTTCTCTACCTCTTTAGCGGGAACATCCTTCTTTTCAGTTTTCTCCTTTGATATATTTGGCTGATTGGATCTTTCATTTGCTGATAATGATTTTCTAGTAGTGGGATCAACTGTCTCTTTTCCCTTTTTCTGCACAACGAGTGGATCATTCTTTGGTGCTGTCACTTATTTTATTTTTTGAATTAGATTAATGGGCACATCTGTACTTCTGAGTGAATATTGTCACTGCTGGGCGGTCAAGGCATTCATGTACCCCCTCTGATATTCATCAGAATCTTCTTCAAGAGCTGTCTCATTTTCCAAGATGAAATTCTTGTCCTTTTGTACAGCTGAGTTCTCAGAATAATCCTCATCTTCAGTGATAAAAATTGGCATATCATCAGGTGTAAATAAATGATTCTCTTCTCCTATTACATTCTCTTCATCATATGATTTCGGACCATGTAGAAAATTCTGCTGTAAAGGTGTCTTCACTTGCTGTTGTACTGCTTGTTCTTGTACTCGTGCTCTCTTTGCTTGATTCTAAATTGTGGTTGCTGCTGGCCACGGAAATTAGGATTTTTGATCTTCGGTTTAGACTTATCAAGTGTTAATCTTTCAAACATCTTTTCCATCTTCCGGAGCACTTGATCTAAAGTGGAAACCTCTTCCTTTATTGCTACTTTCTTTTCAGCTTTCGTTCTAGCTCTCCTGGCAAGAAAATTGGCTTCAACGCTGACTGCAATTTTCTGCATGTCTTCTAAAGTGCCCAAATCTATTTCTCTTAATTGATAGGCCATGTCAGGATCGAAGCCATCCAGAAACTTAATCAAAGCCGACCCCCTAGGTGGCTTTATATCAGCAGGAATTGCATTGTAAACAGAATTGAATCTAATACAATAATCTTGAACAGACTCACCAACGTTCCGCTTGATATTGTCATATTCGGAAAGGATCTGAAGAGGATCTTTCTTCACTTCCCATCGATCCAAGAATTGTCTCTGTAAATTAGGAAATGCAGTAATACTTCTAGCTGGAAAAGCTCTGAACCACTTTCTTACTTCACCTCCAAAGGTTTGTACAAACAGTCTCATTGTCACATTTTCTGCATCAATCTCATGAAGGTCAAATAAATCTGCCATCCTATCCCCATGTTGTTGAGCAGTAACACTCTGAGGAGTGCCATCGAACAATGGAATTTTTCTTTGATAATCAGCGGGCATGTCATCCAGGTTTTGAGGCAACGCAAGGGGTACAAATCGGGCAGCCATTTCTCTGGGTGGATTTACAACCGGGTTTGGGGATATAGGAGGAGTCAGAGCAGTTGATGTATGAGGTGTATGTGGTGTGGAGGGAGGTGATACTACTGTAGATTGTTGATCAGAGATAGAAGGTTGCACGGGAATGGTGGGAATGAAAGGAGGCTCGGTAAGAATTTGTGAACTAGATGTAATTGCAGATGACCCATGAGTTGCAGATGCAGACTCTATGAATTTGGGAATGTTTGTTACCACAATGGAATTATGAATATTCAAGATGTAATTGTCAATGGATCTACTAGCTTTTTCAATTTCAAGATCTTTGACAAACTCTGGATTTAGGACAGTAGAATCAATAACACTTTCAGACTTAGTTTCAAACAACGATAACTCAAATTGTTCATCAAACTCAAGATCTTCAAGATACTAAAAAACAACAGGACATGAATGAGATTTGAACACAGGAATCACAGGACTTTCTCAAAGAAGGATTCTTGAAATAATATTTGGATTTTCATACATAGGAGGTGGATCGGATCTGGATTTGCTTTGGTATGTTTTCTGGAAACCAGTGTGTTGAATTATTCCCAAAAATCAAATGAACAAAATCAACTTGTTCAGCCTATCAAACTCTAGACTCATCACCCAAAAGTCCAGAATTATTTGATGTACTGGGGCAATTTACAAGTTAGATGTTACGTTTATAAGACTATATCGGAGATTGACTGAAGAAGCGTTTATCTAATTTCGCTAATGCAAAGCAAGAGTGTTTCGAAGGCTACCTGGCATAACTTCAGGCTCCGTCTATAGTTTATAAAACGAATAACACTAACAGGCAAACCATTTTGTTTCCCCAGTATGGTCGCCACTATGTTATGGCCTAAATCTACCTCAAGCTGGGAAAGGAAAAATCTAGGGTAACATCAAACCACGCTTTACCTGGTAGCTATCCCTACCAGATCGAGAGAGGGCTCTCTCCTTGTCAATCTCAACAAAAATGATCAGTGAGGCTTGAGATGACTTGAATAAAGGCTGATTTTAGGATAGGCATATAAATAAAAGAGTTTGATTTGATTTTGAGGGTGTTTGTTGGATCAAAGGGAAAGGCAGATTTTGGGTCTGGGGAATGAGGCCTAGTTTTTGCAGAGATTTGAATGGGGCAAGCTAGGCAATTGTTTTAACGCTTCAATTTTGAATGAAATGGATATCTCAGATAGGTGAGGAGTTGAAGAGGGAAATCAATTTCAAGAATCCTCTTCAAACAATTGAAAACATAGAAAATTAAACAAACCCTAAGTAGAGCACTGTAAATCTAATGAATTCCACCTTTATCCTTGTTTGTTTAACTTAAGAAGAAATAAGAGGGAAGATGATACACATAAAGCACTAGTAAACTTACATTAACAGAGAGAAACACACCATCAAAACAAAGAGCCACATGAATCCCAAGGAGTGCTGCAAACCCTGGTCTATTCCTTTGCCAAACTACAGAGATGAAATGTACAACGATGCTCAAAGCATTCCCAAGTGTCCAACCATGCTAATGACTGAAAAAATACAAGATATAGACAAACATAACTCATCCCTAGCCTCTAGGGGTCGAGCTCACAAGTTTAGGAGCTGTTTCAACAAGATCTAAACTAAGAACTGGAAAATAGGCAGTGGAACAGCTTGCCTCTATAAGATCGGAAACTGATTCATTCAGTTGCAATTCACCTTTTGTTGGATGAATCTACCTCCATGAGTAAAAATTCAACAAAATCACATCAAGATCCATAAAATCACATAAAATTACGTCATGAGTTTAACATTTGGAAGCAAGAAAGTCAAAATGTCAAAAAATAGGCGAAAAACAGAGTTACTGAGTCCAAAATGAGAAAAAATCCCCAATGCGCCGTGCCTGATTTCTGTATGCATCGCGCCAGTTTGGAGCCGATTTTGGAGGCCTTCCTGGTGTCAAAATTTTCTCCAAGTGGAATTTTTGGAAAGGTGTACCTGTCTACTTTCCAACACAAGTGGAATTTCTGAATTTGGCTTTCATTGGCCCCTCCAAAACTGATTTCTCCCAACACTACTTCCTGTGTGTCCAAAAAGGGGCAGAAAGGTCATTTTTTGGGTGTTTTTGACCCTTCTGGAAGCCCAAAACCTGTCAAAATCTCTTGGCCATAGGTAGGCATGCATAATTTTCCATGAAAAATCCAAAAATGTAAAGTTTTCCCCAAGAGGAGCCCCCCATCAAAAGCGCGCGCCAAGTGGCGCGGTGCATAGAGCTGAAAATCCTGTTTTTAGGCCAAAAAAATTAAAATTTGCAAAAAGTGTCCTAAATTTCTTGAAATTTGGGCTGAGTGTCCTCCATCATGCACTATGCTGGGCCAAGGAAGCCTCGGCCAAAATATGAAGTCTATCTTGCCTTTTCCGACGCTTTGAGGCCCTCTTCAACTTAGCCTTCAGGATCTTGATTCGTGCCTTGCAAACATGATTTCTTGCCCAATAATGATTCGCCATGTGCCTCAACATGTTATTTTCCTTGTTGGCCTTCTCCAACAGCTTTTCCAAATGAATATTTACCCTTTCAAGCCAAGTTTCACGATCAACCTCAATCTCTTGCTCAATGGATGTCATCTCGGTTTGGCTCTTTTTGACAGCTTTCCGGTTCTCACGTATATTTTTCAACTCCATGATAATTTTCTGATCTTCTAGCTATTTTTTTCTCTGCTCAAGGTAGTTTATTATCCACTGGGCTCTTTGCAACTTGATGGACAAATTTTTTATCTCCACCTTCTGCTCCTGAACAATCTCTCTCAGCTTTGAGCTTGGTGAGCCCAAATCATCATCAATGAGTATGAAGTCGGTATCCTAGCCTCCTGAAGGCCCCTCATCATGTATGGGCCTCTTGCCCTTGTCCTCTACTTGTACTGCTGATGAAGGAAGCGAGACCCTTTCCACCCCAGGTGGAGATAATACTCGCATGGCTGTTGGAAATAACCCTCTAGTGCTCCTCTGATAGGTGAAAAACACCAGAACTCTAGCGGTCTATGTCTCATGACCTTCATGCTGATATGAAGGTTCACCTGCCTCATGAAAAACCTTCGAGGGTACTTGAGGAGCTGTGAAGAAATCATTAGAAATGAAATCCTCCCATGAAATATCCTGTAAGCCGAGCTGATGCATAACCACAATTTTGATGAGTGCAAAGTGATAGATATTGTTATACTGCTGCTCAAGAGTTTTCCTTTGCATTAGAGTGGTCATCTTCTCAATTTTCTGGCACATGAAATAAGGGAGGTTCATCATTCTCACCCTTGTAAAATGCATTAGCAACCTGATATGATAGGCATAGAGACGTGAAAACCAACCCTCACAACTGAAATATTTGATAATGAGTTTCATCAAAGGAGCATATGAATATTTTAGAAATCGAAAGGGAAAAACTCTACTAAGTTGTCTCAAAAAACTGGGCTTGATATATGGCTCATAGTGTTCCCTGTCAACCTGCTACCTTTTGTTCCATTGCTCTCCAACATTTGGAATATCGGTTGCTTGAGAGATAGTTTCAGGTGTTAAAGTGAATGTCACACCTGCAAGAGTGACTTTGCCATTATGTAAATGCAGCACAAACAATCGGGCCAGCTCATGATGGTGGTGAACTCTAGCAACCATTTCAAAAATTGATAACAAGACTGCTGTTGAAAGCATGAAATAGTAAGAGGACAGGCCTGCTGCTCAGTCAATGAAGTAGGCTCCTCCATCACATGTCTGCCACTCTTGTGAGGTCTCCTAGGTGCATGCAATTCAGTTTTGGAGTCATTGTCTCGGTCATAAGAGGAATCTGTCTCCATGATTGCCAGAGTCTATATTGTCTTAGATGAATATGAGGAGTTTGGTGTCTTTGGTTTTTGTTGCCAAATATGTGATAATATTGGAGGGACTATGGAGGGAGAGGGTAGGGGGAATGTTGGGTATATTACCAAGTGAAATTTTCCAATTAAAGAGTTTTAGGGGAAACTTCTAGGCTTTTTGGGATAGCATTGGGGTTTGGGAAGTTTATAACTTGGATGTGGGATAATGGGAATATGGAATAGGGAATAAGTGATTTAGGGATATAAGGGAATAGGGAAATGGGTTGATGTAACAAGATAATCAGTGAGGAAACAAAAAGTGAGGGAAAGGTGGCATAAAGAAAACCAATGAATAAACCCTACGGAAACATTTCTTGAACAAACAAATAGGGTTTGAATTTTTGTTAAATCCTCATAGACATCACAAGACACCGGTTCATTGGCATTTACAAATTTTATTGACTTACTTGGACCGGAAATGACCAAGAAAATTCGAAGTTTGAATGCAATTGGGGTTCAAAATGCTTTGCGGCCCTACGCGTCACACAACAAACCCAACACGCCACATAACTCATATGCGCCACGCAGGAGTATTCTTAACACAGTGGGGGCCGACCAAATGCATCGCGCCCATCCAATGCATCGTGTCACCCAGCCAATGCGCCGCGCAACTGAACTTGCACAATTTCACCTTCAAATTGCTTCCTTCGCTCTTCACAATTTCTCCTTGGCTCACTGTGTCCTCTTGGCATACAAGTGAACTCTTGAAACATAAAAATGATTTATATACCAAGGATCTTTAATTCTCCATTTCAAAAAACCCACTTTGTAATGTTTCAGATTTTGACACTTTTAAAAAAACTTTGTTTTGCTTCATTTTGGCTTTTTGACTGAATGATGTGCTTTCTGTTTGTCCTGCAGGGAATGGATTGGCTGGAGCTTGAAAAAGGTGACCAGGGTTGCCAGTGAAAATATTATTACATCTGAGAAAACTTGAAATTACATTACATTTATACATAAAAAGATGAAAACTCTATTTTTCTTCAAAACAGAGTTTTGAAGAAAAATACATCATTAAGCATATGATGATGGAAGTTCTTAGTACTGAAACCTTATTTGAAACTCCTCATGTGACTCCTGACCATTATTGGGCATTCTGAAGACCTTATTAATGAAACCCTAGACCTAATGACACTAAAACCATAAAAATGACTCTTTGCAAACTATTAGAGAAAAAGTGACTACAAATGATCTTAATGAACAGAAATAGGCCAGCAGGTAAAGGACATGAGGGACATGAGCAACAAGCCACTACCGTCAGATGATCGATGCTCCTAATGGAATGCAGCTGAATGAGTGAGACACCTAATATGCAATGCAACAAGAGAATTTTTATCACTGACGGAGGGATGAAGATACCGACACTAACAGGATCAATGCCTGAAAGAAATACTAGTGCAGAATGAATACTTGAGAGGTTTTGATTTCACACTCTTGTGAAATAAAAAGTAAAGAAGGGCCGAAAATTTGAATCCACATATGGAGATTTTATTGTATGAAATTTCCTCATAGAAGATGAGCGTTTGGGGTTTTATTGTGGACCTAAACCACCGAGGAATGGATACCACTATCACATGTAACTAATAGTATTCTGATATCAATTTTATCTAAAATATAAAATTACCACTACTTATAAAAGAATTAATTGGGTCAATAGGTGTGTTCTGCAGTACAATATGGAAGTGATGTGTAAATATATATGTTTCAAAAAAAATTAATGGGGGACCAAATAAAAAAAAATCAATTGATACAACTATTACAATACACTTAAAACTACATTCAAACTCCTTCGTGCTCGTTTGATTTTCAAGTGAGCAATTGATACAACTATTACAATACACTTAAAACTACATTCAGACTCCTTCACGCTCATTTTATTTTCAAGTGAGAAATTCATACAACTATTACAATACACTTAAAACTACATTCAAACTCCTTCGAGCTTGTTTGATTTTCAAGTAAGTTTTGAGAATTTAAATATTAAAACTTCCGGGCTCGTTTGACTTTCAAGTGAGTTTTGAGAGTTTAAATATTAAAAATTTTGTGGAAGCGCTATTGTACTTAATTCATGACAAATTTTATTATATATTTTTGTTCATGGAAAATTTCTATATGAAAATATTAAAGTAGACATTGTACTGAAGAATTTGTTATTAAACATGCTTTAGAGGAAAATTGTAATTACATGTTCAATTTCTTTATATGAATGCAATACAAGATGGAGGCATCCTCAAACTTTGGGAAGGTTTAAAATGATACTTCTTATTTGTCTATTATGTGAAATAGATATTTACCAATGGTGCCATAGTTCATGCCACAAAAGTACTTAACAGGTTGGCGTTGAGATATTGCTGCGAAGGAATAATATCCTTTGAAACACTTAATCCTCCTTCACAAAGGATTAGAAATTAAAATCACTCACATATAGAAATTTTAAACTCTACCACCGCAAAGACTCTCGTTGCTTGCAAGCCATCAAAATAGGCCATAAGTTAGGCTCTTCGACTTGCAAAGTTTGATCCATAAAGAATAGTATGGTACTCAATAGGCTTTCGTTCAATAGGCTTTCATTTCCATCTCCTGTCATTTATAACATTCTTCTCGTAATGTAGTGAATTATATGATTACTAATAAATACTTATCAAGATTAGTATATGTTGGTGTCTAATAATTATTTGTATATATTGGCATCATATTTTATTTGTGTATAATTGGTATATTAGGATTTATTATATTTTCCTGCAAGGAGGAACCATGTCAGAGGGCTACTACTATTTAAGTGAAATATAGTTTTGATTACCTCGATACTTCTACATCATGACTCATTTTAATCTTACAAATTGTAAATACATTAATAAATAAAAAATAAAACTAAATACACAAATATGAATCGTTTGTGGATTTATGATTATTTGGAAATTTTTATTTTTATAAATATTATTTATATATAATAAATAATGGACTAATATATCAACTTAATCTTAAATTGCCTCATACCTTTTATTGTATGAAATTGCCTCATAGAAGATGAGCGTTCGGGGTTTTACTGTGGACCTAAACCACCGAGGAATGGATACCAGTGATGAAGAGATGCGTATTGGTGAATCGGAAGGGATTGTGACACATTAAGTATGTATACATATGGTCAAGAATCTGATTAATGAAATCGGAGATTAAGGGCGTGGAAGAAGTATGAATCAGAGATTATAACTGATGGCACAGTAGAATGGAACCATAGCTCCATAAAAAAACAAACCCGAGTCAATTAAATTGAAAGCGCAGAAGAACAGTGGAACCTTGAGACACAACGCCACAGAAATAAAAAGATGCCAAGATGCGTTGAATGGAAGGAGTATTATAGAGGAAGCGTAGTGGAATACGCATAGCAGAACCGTACGATGGAGTATTAGCGCAGTGAAAGAAACCAACAGCAACACTGCTCAAGATTGCTCATTGCAAGCCACGGAGCTGAAAAATTCCAGTAGCTGAAGACAAATATTTTGGTCCAGTAAGACAAGGCGCCATAAGCATAAAAAGGACCACAGGTGTGTTTGTCATTTACACTATACAGTCAACCATCCAGGCAATAAAAGGAGAAAGCATCAACCAGTATAATGACAAGTTTGTAGATATATTCATGCATATGTTCATTCCGTTTGCAGATATATTCATACTACGTCAAACTTAAATTAGGGTGTACATCATGAAAGCCTAACGAACTTGTCAAACATTGTCAATCAAACCAGCTTGTCGGAATAATCCGACTTGCATCGGATGCATAAGTAGTTTAAGAACCCAACTGTAAAAGAGTTTTTTTTATAAACAAGATGGAGGAAGAACCTAGAGAGAATAGAAAACAGGATGAAAACAAGAAGTATTTGAAAGCTTACCGTCCAGAGCATGCGTTCTACAGCTGTGAAGCTCCTCAGAAGGATTTCTTAATTTGATCCGACCAGTGACAGTCCTGGTTCTTTGCCTCCAAATTTTTTAGCCACTCTAAACCGGGTGACCTTGTGGTCTGAAATAAATTGAGCGTTACGAAATGTTAACCATCATAGGAGATAGGTGGAACAACTTCGTGGAACCACTTTATTCAAACGTTTGGCCGACACTCTGGTTCATCTTCCCATAACAGTTCCCACTTGTGCAATAGCTATGCAGAATTCGTTGCGCGTGGCACCGGGTGAGGATAATTTCCATTAAAGAATTCGTTGTGTGTGGTAGGCTGCTCCCATTGGAATATGGATGGACATCGATATTTCTTGTTGTTTGCAGAGATGGCCGCCTCCATACAAATCCCATGATTAAACCTGTAATGTTAAGCTAACCACATGTCATGTGGTTTCCACGATAGAACTTTCTCACCTGAAACATGTCCTTATTTCGCTCTAATCCCTCATACCCTCATATGTGGAGATAAATAAGAGGAACAATAAATTTTTAATGATAATTTGGTAAAAATTTAATTTAAGTAGGGTTTAAACACTTGATTTAGACATGCAAGGAGGTTATGGCTTTTAATTTCATTCATTGATTGAGTGGCGATGACCAGAATATACTGGAATCTTTCAATCTATACCATCGGATGAAAAAAATTAATTATCAAAAGGATTAAAGAACCCAATTCCCACAGGGGGTTACGCCTATCAGCGTAATTAAACGTTCAAGTTATAAATTAGTGAGAAAAGAACAAACAAACAAACAATTTTTTTTTTGCTTCCAAACAAAACATATGTGGATGTTGTATTTTTGAATCTAGCTTCGACCCTAGTGTTAGCTCATTGAGAGTTATAGCAAAGCGTGTTAAATTGTATCTCGTGGGATTATTTAGGGATTTTCTCCTTTCCCACAGTCAGATGATGGAATTTGAAGCAACATCACTATTTATGTAAAACAAGCTTTCATCCCACTTCCCAAACAATGTTTATACTGTATTCCCAGTCGCATTCTGAACCAACCCTTGAACCTGAAAATCGACCAAGAAATATTCATATCAAAACACATCCCAAATGTACACTATTGAAGGCTTTTGAAATACACCAATTGAAATTAATCACCTATATGATGAACTAATTTCTACTAGCATCCGGATATGATAAACACTTACCTGATGAGGGTAATTATAGATTTCTCCTTGAATTTTAGTTTACAAGAGTATTCCTGATTGTGCTGTATACGCAATATTGTTCCATAGTGATAATAGTATAGTTTCCCCAATATTAGATTGTATATAGATGTTGTAACATGCAAGCAACTAAAACTCATGAAATTATTCATTCGACCCAAGAGAGGAAACCATGAGCAAAGTTCAAACTACTGTGAAATCCAAGCTCTCTTATGTGAAATATTAAGTACCTCACTCCACTGAAACACCTCACCAGCATCAAATTCCAGCCTGAGAACTCCAACATGATCTAGCTGAATTGAATGGCCCCAAAACTTGCTCTTTAAATTACAATATCCCCAAAATTTCCACCCTCTACCTTCACAGTGGCATGCAACAATCATGGGATGATGACTGACATGTGTTTATATAAATACATATCTTTAAAACACATGAACTTGCACTAAGTAGCCTATCCTATTATTGATTTAGGCTACCACAAGGTGTATTTTACAGCTTTTTGGCCTTAAATTAAACTGCTACTGCTAAAATATCATTCCCCTATGATCTAAGGGGGTGGCCACAAGGAAAAAATGAAGCAATTCCGACAATTGCAATTGTTCCAGCCTTAAGGGGTGGCCATTGGAAAAAAAAAGAAGCAATTATAACTACAATTGTTTCAGCCAAAATAATTATTTTCGAGAAAGGGTGAAGTAAACATGTCTCCAACATGCAAGCCATCCAAGTCAGTTGTGTTCGTGAAAGTGTTAGTTTATTTTTTTAATATATTTAAATTAAAAATAAAAAAATTAATTAAAATAAAAAAATGAATACAATAAACTAATAATAAGAAATTAAATAAGAAATAAAAAAATTAACTGCCTAGTGGGACTTGCATGAAGGCCAAGTGCCCTTTTTATATCCAAACTCTTCATTTGGCTCTGAGGATCTACCAATGCACCAATCCTTATAGTAGACAAGACTCCACTCATTCGGTTTGATACAGTGGGTGGTTCGATACAATGAAGGAGTTGCCAAGAAGCAAATGAATAGCAATGCCTTCAACCAATTGGATAGGGAAGGCACACTTAGATTATATTGTTATGGTTTGTAGGTAATTATTAATGACAACTACTATGGAGTAGCCACATATAATGTAGGGAAGGGACACTTAGATTATATTGCTATGGTTTGCAGGTAATAATAATTAATGACAACTACTATGGAGAAATCACAAATAATAAAGGGAAGGGACACTTAGATTATATTGTTATGGTTTGTAGGTAATTATTAAGGGCCACAGATAATAAAGGTAAGGGACAATTAGATTATATTTCTATGGTTTGCAGGTAATTATTAATGGCCACATATAATATAGGGAAGCCATAATTAGATTATATTGTTATGGTTTACGAGTAATTATTAATGAAAACTACTATGGAGCAGCCACAAATAATATAAGTTTCATTAAAGTCTAATATATATATTGAAAATTTTCATTTAAGTCTAATATCTAGATTGAAAATTTTAGATATAAATATTGAGGAAAACCCAGAATGGTTGAAGGCCAGAAGAAAATGAGAGAACATATAGATATATAGACGACTCAGTAAGGCTTTTGCTTGCTGGCTAGTTATAGGATGAGCCCCTTAATACTATTAAACATGGCATAAAACCAAGTTGGATATTGAACGAAAAGGCAAGATGGCTGGCTAGGGATTCCTCTTGCTGGATAGTTATGGGACGAGCCCCTTAATACTATTAAACTAGCCATAAAAGCAAGCTGGATATTGAATGAAAAGGAAAGTTTAAGGAAATCTAGTTGGAACTGGAAAGAGAAAGAAAGAGAGATACTCAAGATATTAGATCCTAGACCGAACAATGTAAGTTATAAATCCTCCTCTATAACACCATACTACAATATTTGGAAATCAACTTTTGTGACTCATTTCATAGCCCAAAATTCATGGTAAAATAAAATGTTGCTTCCCACTACAGAGGATGACAATAACACAAATTTATGAAGATGAGTGGTTTAAGAAATCTTACAATCCTCGTGCTAAGCCCCTCCTTTTAAGCCCTAGGATGAAGAGGACATGATTGCAAAGGTTAGTGAATTTGGACCAAAAAAAGGATAGTGAATTTGGACTTAAAATCCTAGGATCAAGAGAACGCGACTTCAAAGGTTAGTGAATTTGGACCAAAAATTTGAGAATTGTTGCATTCGTAGAGGTCATGTAAAGTGTCTACAATGTGGCTCAAGTATTCTGCCATGAGGATAAAATCATCTTGAGAGACTTTCCATAGAATCCAATAATCTATGTTCAAAATATTAATATATAAAGGGAGTATTTTTTGCCTGTGCCTAGACAGGGTTGCATGATTGCATTGTGGTTGCATGAGTGAATAGTTTTTACCTATGCCTAGACAGGGTTGCATGATTGCATTGTTTCCATCAACACGCTCTTAATACATTTCAACCCCTTTCTGCCACTACAACTCAAAGAATGTCCTTAAGTTCATGTGACTAAGCCCAATATTTACCACAGGAAAATGGTTATTTTTTTTATTAATGTCAAAGCAGTGCATAACAAAGTAAAAGCCAAGTAAAATCCACTAGGGCAGTGTCCAAAAAGAGGCATATTTATGAGAAAATTTAGAACCATTTAAATAAGCATTGCATAGCAAAGTAAAAGTTGCCAGGGAAGTGTCGATAAAGAGGCATATTTCTGAAAAATTTCAGAACCACTTAAATAAGCAGTGCATAGCAAAGTAAAAGCTAGAGGCACATTTATGAGAAATTTCAGAACCAGTGCTTAGCAAAGTAAAAGTGGAGGCATATTTCTAGGAAATTTTAGAACTATTTAAATAAGCAGTGCATAGCAAAGTAAAAAATAAGCAGTGCATAGCAAAGTAAAAGCAACTAGGGCAATGTTAAGAAAGAGGCATATTTCTGAAAAAATTCAAAACCAGTTAAGCAAGAAGAAAACAATGGAAACAATGCTTTATGAAAGGAGAACAAAGCAAGATTATCTCACCACCTCTCCTTTCTCCCACTTGAAATGTAAATTTAATGTTGCAGGTATTAAGGTAGTTCTAGCTCTAGGTCGATCTGTTGTTGATGTTGTTTAGCCTACAACAAAGGATTTGTCTACCTTGTTTGTCTTGGTTGGCTTTGTCGCCTCGTCGTTGGCTATTTCCCATGACTGGAAGAATGAATAAATCCAATAAATTCAAACCTCCTTTACTGGTTCTCAATAGATGTTAAGCTGGTGGTTATATCCATATCCATCGAATTGAAGCAATCATTCAAAGAAAGAATTCCTAGGACAACATGATTTCCATGCCATTTCCTTTGATATTTTCTATGAAAATGCCACTTCCTCTAATATTTGCTAGAATTTATCATAATTTCCATGATATTTCCTCTTATCTTTTCTATAATTTTCTATCATACTCCAAAGGTAAGCCATCTATTGTGCTCTATGTTCAAATTTACTAGTACCCGTGCATCCACGAGAACTAGTTCCACGATCGGATTGTAGAAGCCTTCACCGAACCAGAGATCTTCGATCCTTTCAAGCTACAACTAGAACCAGAGATCTTCAGTCCTTTTAAGCTACAACCATACAATAGAACAATGTCTTTTGTCATAATGGTGGGTGTAATTGTAGTCAGTCTTGCCTTGGGTGAGTTAGTTACAAAGAATGGAATGTGAATTTGATCATGTTGCGAATGGAGTAAAGAAATATTTCAGCTTCCCCGGATGGGTTGGTAAGCAAGAAACCTGTTATGAATGTTGCAAGGAAAGTGGAGTTCTAGGACAAAGCGAAAAAGAGGCAGCAAAAACGTAGAAGCAACAACATAGAGGGATTGATGGGACTTCAGCAGCACAGAGGATGTAGTGCTTACACAATGCAGAGTTGTAGTAGCGCAGTGGCTTCAGGAGGACATCGTAGAGAGGAAGCCAAGGGAGCTTCAGTGATGAGATGTAGCCCGACTGACATGTCTATTAGTGTTTGGGCAGGGGTCCTTCAGTTGCTTACCTCTCAACAATTGAGCTGCAGTGCATCAGTTGGCAACACGATGCAACAATGTGAGAGGGGGCGGTAGTATAGATGTAGCAGTGATTGTGGCAGAGTCATGGGAAGAAGTACAGAGAGAAGAAGAAGTGCAGTGATGGAGTGCAGTAGGCCAAGCATCAGCGCAGAGACCGATGCCAGAGATCAGGGAAATACTTCGGTGTAGATGTATTGCTAGAGCCCATTCCTCGCTAAGAGGGAGTGTTGATATTTTGGGGTAGCATTGCATGTGCTCTAGCTCCAATATTTTGTGGAGGAGATGTGGTACATGAGCTCTCCAAGACCTAGAAAGAGTCTGGAGAAATTCCATCTGGTTTGATAGTTATTCAAATAATTAATATTTTTAATTAATGACCATAAGTCTAACTTAGGAAAATTAAAAGATTAAAGTGAATTAAATTAAACATGTGATGAGAATGTTCTAAGTGACATGGATCAAGCAGCTTCTAATCTTAGTCATTGATTAGAGATTAGATCACAACCATTGGTTTTCCAATGAGAAAAGTATAATAGAAGGGCTTAGGGTTAGTTGAAGAACACACAAATTGGTAGAGAACTGAAGCTAAGCTAAAATTCTAGGGCGTGGTTTGCTAAGAATTTCAGAGAGAGTTTGTAGTGCAGCAAGGGGTAGTATTGGCGAGGGATTCTGATCCAAGGCCAAGAATACAACAGCGGTAGAGAGACATCATATCTAGCAGCACAGATGTCATCCAGTGCTATGTAGTTTAGCCAGAGCCCAGTCATGGGCACCGCAGAGGCAGTAGGAACCTTTCAGGGCTGAGACGGGCCCAACCAGGGCAACGTAAGCCCAGAGAGGGTGATGCATGCCCTTCCATAGCAGCGCAGAGGCTAATGTATACCAGAAAGGCTGATGTAGCGAGCTTAGAAGCAGCATTGGGGTTTCCGGTGGGCCAGAAAGGGCTCGAGTTCTGTAAATCCCATTTGAGGGTGTGAATCAGCCATATTTTTTGTCTCCGAGTGAAAGAAATATTACTACGGTGATTTTCTTTGTAGGGCCAACCATGTCTGGTGCCCATAAATTGTTGTATTCAGATTCTGCATAATAATAAAACCCTCTAGAGCTAGTTGCACTGGTTTCACGCATTGGGTTTTTTTGAGGAAATTTATTCGAAAAATCTGTGTGTCACTTTGTCATATGTGCGTTATATTCAGTAAATGATTTGTATGTGTAGGCTGCTATTTGTGTTTACTTCACTATTTTTCTAAATATTCACATTAATAACTTGTATAAATAATCAATTAGGAGAAGTAAATTAATAGTTAGCAGTAGGGTTTCTTAGACTAAGAAATTTTTACAGTTACCAACACTGGTGCGTATGTTCAAAATAGATGCCCACATTCTGCATTGGACTCCAAAACTCCTGAATAAGTCTTCTCTAGTAATAAGCCCGATGTCTCTCATTTTAGAGTTTTTGGAAGTCTCGTTTATTTTCATGGGACGAAAGAAAAGAGGAGCAAGTTGGATGCTTCTGGGAAGAAGGGAACGTTGTGGGCTACAGTGAAACCTTGAAGGCATATAGAATCAATGTGCCTCGTCAAAGAGAAGTGGAGATATGCCATGATGTCACCTTCGACAAAGATGATTCCCTTAGGAAATTCAAGGATCTTCCTATCTCAAAGGAATACAAAGAAGAAGAAGAAGCTGGAAGGTAGGAAGAACCGAAGGTTGAACTGATTCCCAATATGGAAGGACTGATGGATCCTATGGATCCACCTTCTTCAAATAAAATAAGACTTTCATGGCTTAGAGACACTCTCAAATATGTTGAGGGACATACCGCTCCAAGGGGAATATTCCGTGAAAGTAAGAAGCCAAATAGGTACTAAAGGTACCTAGTAGCCAGGAGTAGTATTGTACAATCTGAGCCTAGAAAATTTGAAGAAGCCGTAAAGAATAAAGTTTGGAAGGATGCTATGCATGAGGAATAAGAGTCAATCATGAATAATTATGTATGGGATGTCTTGGCCTTCCTTTTCCTTTCTTTCTCCAATGCTAGAGTTCTCTAAGAATGCTCTAAGTGTGCAAGCGTATGAGAGAGAGAAAAGAAAGAGAGAGCTCCTAAACTAAACTGAAAAAAGGTTGAACAGACAAAAGATGTGAACTGATCCTTAGAAGCATTTTTATTAATGAGGCCTATATTTTCTTCAATTTCCTCTATTTCACTTCAATTTCCTCCTCACATGCAACTTATGAAATTTCACCTTCCTTTTATCCTAATTTCCAATATTTTCATAAATAAAATGAGAATTAATGCATCTTTTCCTTTTCAATGCCTTTGTCATTTCCTTTTCCAATTTCTGTAGCCACAATAAACCAAATGAACACCCACTAAGAATTTTTTCCAAACATTCAACTTGGAATACATGTCCCATGACCTTGGTCTTATTTTTCCTTTATTAACTTTATTACATGAAATTTTAACCAAGGTTGTTACATAAAACATCCATAGAGAAAATAAAAAATACTTAATTGTTTCTCACAAAAACTTTCTTCTAATACGATGAGGATCTAGGCATTTTATTTATAAATAAAATGCTTGAAAGAAAACTAAATGAAAACTGCACGTTTCTTTCTAGTTCATTAAGCCAATAAGTCAAAGATTTTGAAGTTAAGATAGCCTAAACTTGTGATTTATCCATGAAAGTGATATTGCACTTTATTTATTATGCATAATTAAATGATTTGTATATGCAAAATTAATTAAATATTAATTAATATTGTGGATGTAATTATTCACCAAGCCTGCAACACCCCCCCCCCCCCCCACCATATGTTTTCTTTGCATTTGACGAGAAGGAAGGATGATGTACATGCTATCTGCATATTAATATAACTTCCTCCTAACAAGGATCAATAATGAGGGAAATTGGATTTAGTGAGTGGCTTCGTGAAATTATTTGCACTCTAATCTCTTGAATGAAAAAATTACAAGTCAAGAACTTTATCATGAAGGAGTAGTTGTATGCAGTACATATGGATGTTAATGTTTTTAGTATGTTGGTGCTCAACTAGATTGCGGGCTAAGTGGATGGCATTGTGGTTGTTACACGAAATAATTGTGGGTTGATCTTAGGAAAAAACTAAAGGTTATTCCATTTAAATTTCTTCATTCAAGTCCCATGAAGTTGTGTTTGATGTTCCACTGATGTACTTCCCAACTATGAGAATTCACAAGTGAAAGAACTAGCTATACTAAATTCATATTTGCAATTGAGGCTAAAGTTTATGAGTAAATAATATCTTCATCATGTGAGAAACCCTTTGCAACTAACCAACCTCTAAATTTATCCATATTTTATATCCACTAAAAACTTGGTTTTGTATACATATTTGCAATGAATGAATTTGTATCCTTCAATAAGTCGAACAAGATCCCAAGTGTCCTTTTTCATTAACAAGTTCATTTCCTTTTGGATAGTTCCTATTCAAGTTGACCACTTGTTTCTTTATAAGTGCAAGGATATTTTGTCTCAATGTGTTGTGCCATAAGAGATAAATCACCTATACATAATTGAGAGTGTGTCTTACAGGATTTCTTGGATCACCAATTAAATTATGAACAACTTCCTTTCTTTATAAAGTTTCCCAAGAGCATTTGTTGAGCTTATAATTTTCCTTGTAATATCAACCCTCTAGATCCATTTGGGAAGTAGAGTGGTTAGAGATGTAGGATTTGTAGATTGAACTATAAGAGGAGGAGCTAAATATGCAAGATCAATAGATTGAACTACATATTTCACTATAGGATGAAAAAATTAATGTGATGTTCTATGCTCATCATTTGGAAAATAAGAATCGTTATTTTAAAAAGAAACAGGCCCTTGTGAAGTAATTGAAAAAAAAAAAGTGACAAAAAAGATGTGGGCACAACGGAGAAGGGGAGTTAATTAACTAAAAAATCTCTCCCAAATATAACCTCTAACGAGTAGTACACAGAGCCGATAGGATTTTACATATTTAGCATTACAATAAAAAATAATTGCTAAATCTTTGGTTGCATTACTCATCTATGGATTCATAACCAAACACTTTAAAGTGACTAACGTTGGACTTGATCTTTTTTCCAGTTACGTTCTTACAAATCTTGTAGGAGTATGATTCAAGATGTAGTTAGCAAAATTTATAGTCTATCCAAGAATATGGTGCTAATTACTTTGGTTGAATCATATAATTAGTTATTTTATACCCCATTTTTTATCAACTGTAAGGCATTATATGTGGATTTAAATGACATGTTTAGATCAAAAAATCAATGATTTTTTTATTAATATATTCTCTACGATTATTAGTGCATGAACCCTTAATGAAATGGCCCAATTTATTTTTAGCGAATGCTTTAAAAGAAACAAAGAGATTGAAAACTTCACTTTTGAGCTTTGCAAAGTAAGAGTGAGTGTGTTGCATGTGATCATCAATGAAAGTAAGAATGTATCATGCTCCATAAATTGATGGAGTAGGAAATCACCCACCAATGTCACTATAATATAATTCAAGTGGTGTTGGTGCTTAATAGGAATGGCCAAAAACAAAAAATATTTGCAATGCTTACCCAAAAAAAATCCATGAAATTAACACCATCATTACATAAAACAAGGGGTAGTTTGTGCACAATTTAGTGCATCACGTATTTTTGCAATATGTAACATTAGTTCAAATGATCAAATTGTTCGTGACAAAGTTTACTCTAGAATGATTGAGGTAGGTGATGAAGGCTCAAAGCTGTTGAATATGTATATTATTGAAGAGTCATCATACATCCTGAAGTTTTTATAATATATGGATTCTTTAGATCTCTAATTACAATATCTTGAGGAAAAAATTCAATCGTTTTTCAACCACTAAAGTTAGTAATTTGAAAAATGGAAAGAAATTTTGTAGAAAATATAAGGACCATAGAATACATTATTAAAAATTGTTTGTAAACATCTAAAGGAAAGCTATCATGGACAAAAATGTGTTGGGTTACACAATCATCAAGAGTAGAGAAAACATCCCTATGATTGGCCATATAACAAGAAACCCCTAAGACTAAAATCCATTTATGAAAGGACTGATATGGAACTACAGAAAGAGCATGAGGCTTAGAAGATGTAGAAGAGGAGGAAGTATCAAATTGAATATTATTTTTTTCATGATAGCTTCGAATACTTGCATCTTCTTCCAACAATGTGTGTCAATAAGTCAATCTTTGTACAAAAGGATTAAGACTTAAGAGGTTTTTTCTCCTTTAATGTAGTAAGTTGTTGATACTTTAGATGGGGAGGAGTCATTATAGTTGGTTTGGTGGTCATGCTCTATTTGGCTTGTCTATATAGCTTCTTGAAGGCTTTGAAGCCCTTGTGAACATGAGAAAAAAAATCTTTTTACTGAATACGTGTCAAGGGCACCCATATGCAAGAGCTTATCTTATACACATGTCATTTGATCACAAAGTAACTCAAAATTTGGAATTTTAAAATTGGCCTTTAATGTATTTTTAGTTGCATAAAAAGGTAGAGACAAAAATATCAAAAAGAGCTTTGAGTTTAGAAAGAATTCCATTTATTGTTTAATTATTTATACTATTAATTCCACAACCGCCGACTTGGAGTCTTAAGATGTTAAATTCTATAATTGTCTTCAATTACAAAAACAATTGTGAAATCAAGAAAGATAAGTTGATTTTTTGGTTGATGAATTCATATCAAATTGATTTTCATGTGAAGTTGTTGAAACTTCATCCATTCTTTATAAAGTGTGTTAATAAAGTGAATGTAAAATTCAATATCTTTAGACATCATGTGAATTAGAACTCTATCTTTTTCAGTTTGATTAAGCTATTTTTTTACATTAAATGGTCCAATATCTAACTTAAAAGTCATCCAATCTAACCACTTCAACTAAAATTTCTAAGAATAATAATTTGTGAAACTGAAAATAATAAGAATAATAATAATAAGAGTTAATGCCAGTGTACCGAGGCTTTTATTTAATGAGTTCATGTTGCTCCTCGATTAATCTGGCAATTTCGTGACGGGAGCCGTATTCTGATTGGATCGCTGAATTTTCTCTCACTGTCGCCACAATCTGCCCCATCTCAGCGACTTCTACATGCTTTGACACAACGAGGTATTCTGTATTATTCATAAGCAATTTATTTTTGGTCTTTCGGAGCTCCTATTTTCAAAACTGCTGGTCAATTAGGATTAGTTGGGGCTAATGCTGATGAATGGGATCTGTTTCGGGATCATCTGCGTTGTGCTGGTCTTTGTTATGCTACCGGTGGTGATCAAATAATATGGAATGGTCCACTAAAGGATAATATGGTAATTTTAAGGGAGGTATATCGTAATAACATTGTTCTATCTCAACAGCTACATGCCTCCAAAATCTTCTATCCTTTTTGGCATCGGAAAATTCGAACGAAAATTACTATCTTTGGGTGGTTGGTTTGGCACGGAAAAGTACTCACATGGGATAATCTCATAAAGAGGGGTCATCAGGGTCCCAGTTGTTGTGCTATCTACTGTTTGGCGGATGAATCTATTTCACATTTATTCTTCACCTGTCCCATAAGTGTTAGACTATGGAAATTATTTAGTTCTTTCATTTTGAATCCATTATGGATTCCTGTGGATTTCATTTCAGCTGCATACGAATGGGACAAAATGAGCAGTAAATATAAATCGCTCCCGTTCTTTCTTATATGGGAGTTCTGGCTGGCTCGAAATCATCTGATATTTGAGCATAGACCTTTCCATATTCAACGGGTATATCTGGCTATTAAATCTTGGGTGGACGATCGACCCCAACAACTTTCGGCTGTTGTTGATGGCTCCCATCGCATAAGACCACATGAGATTGGCATCCCTGCCATCTTTTTTGATGGTGCCTCCGCAGATGGTAATACTGGATGTGGTGTATGGATCAAGCTTTCTGATCGGGAATGATATCACATTTTCTGGAATGGTGGCACTGGTTCTAACAATAAGGCCGAGATTATGGCACTATGGGGGGGTCTCCTAGCTACTTCAAACATTCAAATTCAGAATGTTAACATATATGGGGACTCTCAGTTGATCATTGGTTGGATTACCAATAGATTTCTTATGTTTACCCTGAATCTTCAAGGCTGGATTGAAAGAACACAACGACTGTGGCATAGGTTGAATGTTAGGTCCCTATATCACTAGTATAGTCCCTTATTATTGTTAGTGTAACCCCCTTATTGTTATTATTGTACCCTTGTAACCCCCATTTTGTTATTATTGTGCCCTTAAATTATTATTGTTAGGTCGGGTAGGATTACATTGTGGCCCACTAGGATTACATTATGGCCCCATGGACTCCTATATATAGAAAGGAGGTTTTGTAAATTGTATCATCCAAGAATTGTGCATTTATGTAATGTATTGGAGGTTTCCCCCTCGAAGTGGCTTATTTCTAAGGCATTGATATCTCTTTTCTTCTATTTCTGAAGCTGTTTACACAACATTTGGTATCAGAGCTTTGGATTCTAGGGTTTCGCTGCTCCAAACAGGTCATCGTGGCATTTTCGCTATAACTTTGTTTCTACGAAGTTTCAGAAGCTGAAATTTTTAGGGTGCGAAGCCGACATCCTGAGGCAGATTGTCTAAATATTTCAGAGCTTGGTTCGCAATATTTTCGGATATATCATCTGTGGAAGTTAGGTATTTTTTCAAGCTCCTAAATAGGTCATCATGGCATTTTCGCTATAAATTTTTTTACTACGAAGGTTCAGAATCTGAAATTAATATGGTATGAAGCTGAAATCCTGAGGAAATTCGTCAAAAAATTTCAGAGATTGGTTCACAATATTTTTGGAGATATGATCTGTGGAAGGTAGTGTTTTTTCAGGCTCCTGAATTTCATCTCAAAGAGGTGATCGTGGGAAAATTTCAATAACTCTCTCTGTGGGAAGTGGATTTGAGTTCCGTTAAAAGTGGTCACAAGTACATGGACTGTAGTTTCTTTGTTATCAATTTTAGAGACAAAGGACGAAACAGTGACACGTGACAAGTCCTACAAGTTTGCTCTACTGAACCAGTCCAGAATTAGGTCATTGTGGGAGATTGGACACCTTTGTCTTGGGGAATCCAAATTAGATCAGACCTGTGGCATTTGAAAGAAGCTTCAGAGGGCTACTACAGGGCTGAATTTCAGATATTGAAGATTTTCAATTACATAGATAATTCAATTTCAATATCGAGCTCCTCAAAGCAAGTAAAAGGTGTGTATTTTTTTTCCGAATTGCATAAGTCTTGTTTGAAGAATCAAGTTGAATTGATTCCAAGGGAATCTTGTAGAATAGATATCAATATTGGATTCTAAAATGGCCCCTAAAAAGAATTCAACACCCATTAAGCCTTCGGAAGGCTCTACTATGACTCATGAAGATGAAGAATTGCAACATGATCTATCAAAATTACAAGAGCAAATGCAACAGTTTTCACTCTCGCAAAGAGCAACAAAAAATGAAATGGAAGTTTTGAAGAAAGGCATGGAATTGAAGATGGACGGTTTGAAGAAAGGCATGGAATATAAGATGGATGGCATGGAAGTGAAGATGGAAAGTTTGAAGAAAAGGCGTGGAAGCTAAGATGGATGGTGTCTCAAGCTAAGATGGATGGCGTACGAAACTAAGATGGATGGCATGGAAGCTAAGATGGATGGGGGGGGTTTGGCATGGAATCTAAGATGGATGACATGAAAGACAACATGGAAAACATGAAGAATGATCTAAAAGTAGACATGGAAGGTTTGACAAAGTTGATACAAGAAATGTTTCCTAATGGTGAAAAGATAGTAAAAGAACCTCATGATGAGAACAAAATAAATGTTAATCATGATTTCATAAACTCTAATGTTGGCGAGAAGAACCACCATATTCCAAAAATGGATATGAGGAAGTTTGATGGAAAGGATCCTGTAACATGGATACTACAGATGGAGCAATATTTTGATCTCGATAACGTGAAAAACACACAAAAGGTACGCATTGAAACTTTACATTTAGAACAAAATACATTTGTATGGTATCAATGGCTTTGCTCTCGTAAAAAAATTGTCACTTGGTCAATTTTCACGGAGGAAATGATAGCACATTATGAGGATACAAAGAGAAACACTTTCTTTAGCCAATTGATAAATCTCAAACAAAAGTGTTTAGTCTTTGGCATACATTGAGGACTTCCAAAAATTGAATATAAGGGTAGCGATATTCCCCGGAAGGAACGAAGTTGATCTCTTCATAGGCACTCTAAAGGATAACATCCAACATGAAGTTCGTGTTTTGGAACTTGATTCATTGGAGAAGGCATTCAGGTTGGCAAGAAAAGTTGAATGTAAAATTATGGCAACGAGGAAGCCTACCACTCAATTCTATAAAGAAGGAAGTGTTTCTACACATAGATTTCCACAACCTACAAGGTTGACACCACAACAATTGGAAGAAAAAAGAGCAAAAGGGCTTTGCTACAGTTGTGATAACAAATACACTAAAGGTCATAAGTGTGTTGAAAAGAAATTATTTTACATAGATTGTGAAGAAGAAGAAGAAAATGAACAAGAAGAGGATATACACCAGGAACCGTCCCTAGAAGAGGAAGAAATGAATCCGACCATATCATGTAAGGCAACGCTAGGAATTACACCACTCCTCAAACTCTCAAGATAGAAGGATAGATCAAGAAGAAAAAGGTAATAGTGTTGATTGATTCGGGTAGCACCCATAATTTTATTCATTGTAAGGTAGCTTGAGGAATTAAATTGTTTCCCTATACCCGACACCCGAGAATGCCAAGTGATGGTTGCAAATGGAGGAACTATAAATTGCTGCGGAAATGCCATAATATCAAACTAACCATGGCGGAATATGTATTGACTAGTCCAATGCTTTCCATTCCTATGGGAGGTGCTGATGTTGTACTAGGAGTACAATGGTTACAATCTTTGGGGACGGTAGCTTTTAATTTTCAAGAACTTTTCTTGAAATTTTTTTCAGAAGGAAAGGAAGTCGAGTTACGGGGTATTGAAGGGAAGCCAGGAAGGATAATAAGCTCTAATGTCATGACAAAGCTTCTAAAGAAAGAACAACGAGGCATAATTGCACAATTATGCTCTCTAGAAGTTCCGACATCAAAATCATCTTTTTCTGCAGATCTCCAACAAGTCTTGGACAATCATTCCAAGGTGTTTGAAACTCCCAAAGGACTCCCACCTATTCGTGATCATGATCATGCTATTCATTTGATTCCGGGAAGTGTTCCTCCAAACATTAGGCCTTACAGAGATCCTTATGTCCAAAAGAGTGAAATTGAACGTATGATTGCGGAAATGTTAGAAGCTGGTATAATTCAACCTAGCCAAAGTTCTTTCTCTGCTCCAGTAGTATTGGTGCACAAGAAGGATGGATCATGGTGCATGTGTCCGGATTATAGGGAGCTCAATAAGCTCACTATTAAAGATAAATTTCCCATTCCTGTGATTGATGAATTATTGGATGAATTACATGGCGCAATTTATTTTACCAAGTTGGATCTTCGTTCGGATATCATCATATTAGAATAAAGACTGAAAATATTCCGAAAAAAACATTTTGAACTCATGAGGGTCATTATGAATTTTTGGTCATGCCTTTTGGCCTTACCAATGCACCTTCTACATTTCAAGGGTTGATGAATTCCATTTTCAAACCCTTCCTTAAAAAAATTGTGCTATTATTTTTTGATGATATACTAATCCAAAGCAGGTCTTGGAAGGATCATGTTCAACACGTTTACAGGGTTCTCA
This sequence comes from Pinus albicaulis, assembly GCA_034641835.2. Classification (NCBI taxonomy): domain Eukaryota; kingdom Viridiplantae; phylum Streptophyta; class Pinopsida; order Pinales; family Pinaceae; genus Pinus; species Pinus albicaulis. The sequence goes on along the minus strand of CM076569.1, from coordinate 237,347,500 downwards.
AACTATTGCAGGAGAAACAATTATATGCAAAAAATCCAAATGTTTCTTTGGAGTACAAGAGGTGGAATATCTGGGTCATATTGTATCTCACGAGGGTGTTAAAGTAGACCCTAAAAAAATTAAAGCCATTAAGGAATGGAAAGTCCCCACGACCATAAAGCAGTTGCGAGGATTTCTCGGGTTAACGGGGTATTATCGCAAGTTTGTTAAGAATTATGGGAGAATAGCAGCACCTCTAACAACATTATTGAAGAAAGATGCATTTTCATGGACTCCTAAAGAAACTAAGGCCTTTGAACGTCTTAAAGAGGCAATGTGCCTAGCACCGGTCTTAGCTACGCCAGACTTCATGAAAACCTTTATTGTGGAATGTGATGCCTCAGGAAATGGAATTGGTGCGGTTTTAATGCAAGAAGGAAGACCCATTGCTTTTGCAAGTCATCCAATCAAAGGAAAGTATTTACAAAAACCTATTTATGAGAAGGAAATGTTAGAAATACTGCATGCACTAAAGAAATGGCGAACTTACCTAATGGGAAGACACTTCAAGGTAAAAACCGATCATGATAGTCTTAAACACTTTTTGGAACAAAGACTATCGTCAGAAGAGCAGCAAAAATGGGTCACAAAGATGTTGGGTTATGACTTTGAAATAATCTACAAAAAAGGAAAGCTTAATGTTGTTGCAGATGCACTCTCGAGAAAGAATGAAGAGGTGGAAGCATTGCTTTGTGCCATTTCTATTATCCAACCAGATTGGATAACCGAAGCAAGAGATGAATGGAAGAAGAAAAAAGATGTATGGACACTCATTCAAAAGTTGCAGCAAGATCCTAGTACATCTGATACATTTAGTTGGAAAAATGATTCCTTATGGTACAAAGATCGCTTATATCTTTGTAATAATTCCCAACTAAAACAAAAGATTCTTCTGGAATTGCACACTTCTCCTTTAGGAGGACACTCAGGATTTTTAAAAACTTACCACAGGGTGAAGAAAGAATTTTCTTGGGATGGCCTTAAATCTGATATTCGAAAGTTTGTGGCGGAATGTTTGGTTTGCCAACAGAATAAAGTGGAAACAATTAAGACCCCAGGACTTCTACAACCTTTATCCATTCCAGGTCAACGTTGGGAGGAGATTTCAATGGATTTTATCACGGGTTTACCTAAGTCCGAAGGAAAGAGTGTCATCATGGTGGTAGTTGATAGACTTACCAAGTATGCACACTTTTGTGCATTATCTCATCCATTTAAAGCAAGTAGAGTTGCTACTACATTTATGGACAGAATTCAAAAGCTACATGGAAGCCCAAGGGTTATTGTGAGCGAAAGAGATCCCATTTTTACTGGAAATTTTTGGACGGAGTTATTTTCTTGTTTGGGTACTCAATTAGCTCATAGCTCATCTTATCATCCTCAATCTGATGGTCAAACTGAGATTGTAAATAAATGTTTGGAAGGATATCTTCGTTTTTTTGTATCTGATAAACAAACACAATGGGTCAAGTGGTTACCTCTTGCTGAATGGTGGTATAACACTTCCTTCCATACTGCACCAAAAATGACCCCATTTATGGCACTTTATGGATATCATCCACCATCCATAACATCATCTTTAAGAGAAAATTCTAAGGTTCAAGCAGTGGAAGATCACATCGAGCATCAGTAAGAAGTTCTCCGACTCTTAAAGGATAACCTGAATTTGGCACAAAATCGAATGAAACAACAGGCAGATCAACATCGCAGCGAGAGAAGTTTTGATGTAGGAGATTGGGTATTTTACGGCTACAACCATATAAACAAATGTCCCTCAAGCAAGCTAAGAAGGATAATAAATTATCGCCAAAGTACTATGGTCCTTACAAGGTGTTGCAAAAGATTGGTACTATGGCATACAAATTGGAGCTTCCTGCTTCTTCGCGAGTACATCCGGTTTTCCATGTTTCATGCTTAAAGAAGGTTATAGGTGAAAATCTTCCAGTTCAAACAATATTGCCAGAACTTGATGAGGAAGGAAAAATCATATTGGAACCAGAAGCGGTCATGGAAGCAAGAACTCGACAACTACGGAATCGATCAATTTCAGAGTATCTCATCAAGTGGAAGAACTTACCCACTGAAGATTCTACATGGGAGGATGAGAATTTTATACGAAAGCACCCAGAGCTACTCAAGCGTTGAGGACAACACTTTTTTTGAAGGAGAGGGGCATGTTAGGTCCCTATATTACTAGTATAGTCCCTTATTGTTGTTAGTGTAACCCCTTATTGTTATTATTGTACCCTTGTAACCCCCATTTTGTTATTATTGTGCCCTTAAATTATTATTGTTAGGTTGGCTAGGATTACATTGTGGCCCACTAGGATTACATTATGGCCCCATGGACTCCTATATATAGAAAGGAGGTTTGTAAATTGTATCATCCAAGAATTGTGCATTTATGTAATGTATTGGAGGTTGCCCCCTCGAAGTGGCTTATTTCTAAGGCGTTGATATCTCTTTTCTTCTATTTTTGAAGCTGGTTACACAACATTGAATTTCCCTCCCATTAATCATATATATCGTGAAAATAACACTCGGGCTAATCGGCTCTCTAAGAAGGGACTTCTGGCTGATTTTGGTTCCATGAAGATCATTCATTTCTCTGATGGCAGACAGAATGGGGAATTTTCCATTCCCATCCCATGAGTATCTTCATTTTAGTTTCTATGTTCCATATTTTGTCTAATTAGTGTTATTTTAGGGGGTTCTGGTTTTTTGACATAGGATTTTTGTTTTGGGGTTGCTGGATGATCATGTTAATGTATTTTTTTTCCTAACCAGTATCGAACATTATCTCTCACTTATATGTTTCTCTGATCGATCTCTATACTAGACAAGCGAGCCTGAACAATTATCTGGAGTGCCTATTGATTTTGATTGGGGGTATACTCTTATATTCTCATATCTGATAAGCACCATTTTCCTCCTTTTCAAGCGAGCCTGGTTATCAAAATGTCAAGCGAGCCTGATTATTATTTACAAGTGAGCCTGAATTTTTATTTTACAAGTGAGCCTGAATGACTCTTTTTCTTGCCAGATTAAAGGGAGTTTTAAAGTATTAAGCGTACAGGTCAATCATTTACAAGCGAGCCCGTTATTTCAGTGTTTCTGATGTCTGCTCTGCACATTTTGATTCTGATTTTGCATCTCATCATAGACGGGGCAGAACAGGGGTGAATTGGACTTTTTCCTCTCTGCTTTGTTCCATATTCATTCTCAAATCTTCGATGTCATTTTCAATTTGACTGTCATATCTTTTGTTTACTGCTAACTGTTTTCTGCTGAATCCATCCTTCTCAGTATTGTTATGTTAGCAAAATATGATGGTTCCATTTGTATGGGAAGGATATTCTCCCGATATGAGGAGGTCGATCTATGGTGGATTTCTCGCTGTAGGCACTTCATCTGAGAATTATTGGTCAATGTACTATTTATATTATAATATAATCAACATTTTTTTCTTCTGAAAAAAAAGAAAATGATAGGAAGACACGAGAGGAGAAAGTAATGTTATAATGAAAGACTTGTGAAAAATGCGTGGACGGGGTTCACGTGGATTATGGTGCCAACAAAAGGGTGGCACAATGAAGCGAGCCACGTGGTTAAGGAGGCGCCAAGTCGTCGAGGAGCACGAAAGCCACGTGGTCAAGGAGGCATGGTTTAAGGACGCAACAGGTGGTGTAGGAGGGCGGTATCAATTGGAGTTGGCCTTATATATATGATGATGGGAACAAGAAAATGAACATGGCCATAGGATCTTAATGAGAAAGAAAATTTAGAAATTGACGCAAGGTATACATGGAAAAATCCTCATGGGAAAACATTATAGAGAAAATAGCAAATTCTTAATTGTTTTTCTATAAATTATTCATTTTATACCATGAGGATTTAGGGATTTTATTTATAAAGAAAATGATTGAAAGAAAACTAAATAAAAATTACACATTTCTTTCTAGTTCACTAAACCAATAAGTCAAAGATTCTCAAGTTAAGATTACCTAAACTCGTGATATATCCATGTAAGGGATATTACACTTTATTTATTGTGCATAATTAAATCAAATGTATATGCACAATTAATTAAATATTCATTAATATTGTGGATGTAATTATGCACCAATCCTGCAACGCTTCTCACCCCCATTATATGTTTTCCTTGTAGTTAACAAGACCCCATTATATGTTTTCCTTGTAGTTAACAAGAAGGATGTAGGATGTACATGTTATTTGTCCATTAAGACAACTTCTTTCACTTTTATTAGGGATCAATAACGAGGGCTTGGCTTTGGTGAGTGGCTTCATGAAAATATTTTCATTGTAATCTTTATAATGAAAAAATTATAAGGCAAGAACTTTATCATGGAGTAGTTGTATGTAGTGCATATGGACCTCAATGTGTTTATTATGTTGGTGCTAAACTGGATTGTGGGCTATGTGGATGACACTCTTATTGTTACACAAAAGAGTTGTAGGTTGATCTTGAGAAAAACCTAGAGGTTGTTCCATGCAAATTTCTTCATTCAAGTCCCATGAAATTATGTTTGATGTCCCTTTAATGTACTTCCCAAACGTCAGAAGTCACAAGTGAAAGAACAAACTATACTAAATTCATCTTTGCAGTTGACACTAATGTTTCTAAGTAAATAATATCTTCATCATGTGAGAACCCCTTTGCAATGAACCAACCTCTAAACTTATCCACACTTCTAACTACTAGAAACTTGGTTTTGTAGACATATTTGCAATGAAAAATAAATTAGTCTTCAATAAGTCGAACAAGATCCTAAGTTTCCTTTGTCATTAATAAGTTCATTTCTTCTTGGATAGTTACTTCCTATTCAAGTTGACCACTTTCTTCTTTATAAGTGCGAGTGTCTTTTGTCTCAATGTGTTGTGCCATAAGAGTTAAACCACCTATACAAATTCAAAGTGTGTCTTACAAGATTTCTTGGATCACCATTTAAAGAATGAAAAAATTCCTCTCTTTATAAAGTTTCCCAAGGGCATTTGTTGAGCTTATAATTTTCCTTGTAATATCAACCCTCTAGATCCATTTTGGAAGTAGAGTGGTTAGAGATGTAGGATTTGTAAATTGAACTATAAGAGGAGGAGCTAAAGATGAAATAACAATAGATTGAACTATATCTTGCACTATAGGAGGAAAAACTAAATGTGATGTTCTGTGTTCATCATTTGAAGAAGAAGAAGAATTATTTTAAAAAGAAACAAGTCCCTATGAAGTAAATGAAAACAAAAGAAGTGAAAAAGAATATGTAGGCACAAAGGCTTATATTTGTTCATCAAATAAAAAATCTCTCCCAAATATTACCTCTAAAGTGTGAGGTACAAAGAGCCAATATGATTTTACATCTTTAGCACAACAATAAAAAAATATTTGCTCAATATTTGGTTGGATTTCTCACTCTATGGCTTCACGACCAAACACTTAAAGTGATCAACATTAGACTCGATCTAAAACCAAGGTTTGTTTTAGAGTTACAATTTTACAAATCCGATAGGAGTATGATTCAAGATGTAGTTAGAAAAAACCATATTGTCTATCCAAAACAATGGTGCTAATTTCTTTGGCTGAACAATATAATTAACCATTTTCTTAAGAGTTTGATTCATACAATGAACTATTTTTCTATTAACTATAAGGCATCATATGTGGCATTTAAATGATGCATTTAGAGAAAAAAATCATTGAAAATTTTATTAATATATTCTCTACAATTATTAGTGCAAATCCCCTTAATGATATGACCCAATTTATTTTCAACCATTGATTAAAAAGAGACAAAGAGATTGAAAACTTCACTTTTGAGCTTTGCAAAGTAAACAAGTGCATTGCATGTGATCATCAATGAAAATATGAATGTATCATGCTCCATAAAATGATGAACTAGGAAATGGCCCACTGATGTTACTATAATATAATTCAAGTGGTGTTGGTGGTTAATAAGAACGGCCAGCAAGAAAAACAAAAAAAAACACTTTGCAATGCTTACCTAAAAAAAACCCATAACAAACACCATCATTACATGAAACAAGGGGTAATTTGTGCACAAAGTAGTGCTTCACAAATTTTTGCATGTAACATTAGTTCAAATAATAAATTGTTTGTGGCAAAGTTTACTCTAGAATGATTGTGGTATGTGAAGAAGGCTCAAAGCTATCAAATATGTATATTCTTGAAGAGTCATTAGTATGTCTTGAAGTTCTTATAATATATGGATCCTTTAGATCTCTAATTACAATATCACGAGGAAAAAAATCAATAGTCTTGCAATCACTAAAGTGAGTAATTTGAAAAATGGAAAGAAAATTTGCAGAAAATATAAGGACCATTGAATACATTCTTAAAAAATTCCCTCTCAAGATGATCTATCATTCGTACTCCAACAATATCTAAAGGAAATTTATCATGGAAAAAAATATTTTGGGTTATACAATCATCAAGACTAGAGGAAACATCACTATGATTGGCCATATAACAAGAAACCCCTAAGACTAAAATCCATTCATGAAAGAACTGATATGCAACTATAGAAAGGGAATGAGGCTTAGAAGAAGTAGAAGAGGAGGAAGTATCAACAGTGAATATTATTTTTTCATAGTAGCTTCTAATACTTGCATATTCTTCCAACAATGTGTGTCAAGATGTTGATCTTTGTACAAAAGGATTAAGAATTAAGAGGCAATTTCTCCTTTAATGTAGTAACTTGTTGATACTTTGGATGTGGATGAGTCATTATAGGTGGCTTGGTTGTCATGCTCTAATTGTATTTTCTATATAGTTTCTTGAAGGCTTTAACGCCCTTGTGATCATGAGAAAATAATTCTTTGCACTTAGTATTGTTGAAGAATGTAACTAGGTCCGGTCTTCATAAATGTATTTGAGTCATTATGTAGTGTACTTATCGAAAGAATGAAAATAAAATTTTATTATTATTAAAATGACTTATTAAATCACGGGTTTCATGCTTAGGTCATCATGTTTTAGGTCAATAGCCCCATTCAGGATTTCTAGGATTTATTCTGAGTCAATAGAGCTATTGTACATTTAAAAAGACCCTTCTTGGGCTTTTGAATAATGTAAAAAAGGATTATTTTTGAGTAAAAAATGAATTATGTCACCTCTACACCAATTTGGCCTCAAAGAGATCAAGTCAGTGTCAAAGAGATCAATTCAACCTCACCGGAAGGGTATGTACTGAAGTCATTCAAATCATTTGAAGGCATCACTCACACACAAGCTAGATATCACAAGAAGAGTTGGAAAAGGTGCGAAATATGGAAGAATGACTAAAAAAAAGTGTGAGGTTGAAGAAGAAAGAAGGAATAAGGAGAGTCGGAGTTTTGGATTCTCTCTCTCCCTCTCTCACGTGTGGTCTCCTCTAGAAGATCAAATTCTTTTTGTCTATATTGAAGTTGTTGTTGCAAGTTGCTGCCAAGATAAGTTTGTTGTTGATAGGTCGAAGTTGCTACTGATGAGTTGTTGTTGCCTCAAGTAGAAGTAATAAATCAAGATCGAAGTTGCTAGGGCAAGATCGAAGCTATGGGGTCAAGATAAAAGTTTCTAGAGAAGTGCAACATCATAATGATGTTGTTGTTGATGATGCACGGTCGAAGATAGTATTATCTGCAAAGTATTGGATTTGGTTAAAGGGAAAGTAAAGAAGGCTACTGAAGAATCGAGTGATGCAGATAAGGTGAAGTTCAGAGAATCATAAATATTGGCCATGACACTAATGGTAGAAGGAATAAAGGAAACTTTTTTCCCAAATATATCCAACATTGACCATGCTCAAGAAATGTATGAGTTTTTGTCAAAGCTATTTAGTATCAAGAACATTGGATAAGTGGCAAGTTTAAAGAATGAGTTAAGAACTACAAAAATAACTGAAGATGACTTTGTGACTTCCTTCTTTGTAAGGAAAGCTAGAATTAGGGATGATCTTCTAGCAATAGATGAAATTGTACCATACAAAGAGCTAGTGATAACTACATTATTTGGGTTTCCACCAACTTTGAGTGCCTTTGCTTCAAGATTGAATGGTTGGAAACAAACTCCCACATTTCAAGAATTATGGAATTCCTACAACCAAGAGGAAATTATAATCACGTTAGTCTCCAACAATGAAGAAGTTTCAAATGCCTACACTTCTCATCATAAGAAAGGAAACTCTAAGAAGTCAAGAGGACTAAGAAGGAAGGTTGACATGTCCAAAAATAGAAAGTTATCAATGTCCTAAAATGGGTCACTATAGAAGTGATTGCCTCGACAATCCAAGGAATAATTAAAGGGAAAGAGACCAAGCCAATGTTGTTGAAGAAGGATATCCCAATAAAGATAAACCCAAATAATCAAATATAAGGGACTTGCACTACTAAGTAATTTTCTCTAAGCCTTAGTTATTTCATTTTGTATTTTTGATTTTTAGTATTTGTAGTTTTAACCAGGGAAAATTCTAAGGATGGAAGTTTATCTTAAAATTTTGAAACCTTGGCGAATCTTACTAGTCCCCAGTATGTAAATTCTAAACTTTATTATCATATTTTTGTAAAAATATTTAGGTTTATAGTTATTTTGTATTGGTATATAGAAAATTTTGGTGATTTTTAGGGTAAAACAATTTTATGCTATAAAATTTGGGCAAATCAATTTTAAAAAATATGGAAATTGATGAATATTTTTTTTGGAAAAAGAATTGAAAAATAGCCCACCCACGAATATTAGCCCATGACTCATCCACATCCAAAGTAGCCCATGAGTTATGAACTTGTCAATCTAAAAATCAACTCATCTTTGAATTGTTTTTATAAGGTTATAGGTATCCCTCAAGCTTGGAGGGAGCCCTCACCAACTTCTAAATATAAGTATCATACTTCTTTTTCAGTTTAAATACTAATCACATTTCTATTTATGTTTTCTTGATAAGGAAAAAACTTACTGCATACTCAAGGCTTATGAAAGAAATATTCACAAGACAAAGCTTTGGAATTATAAGGTTTGTCAAGTAAAAAAGGTAGGTCTTAAAATATAAAGCTTTGATCTCTTCATGATAAAATTATATTCATTCTTTTTAATATTCTACATCACTGACATTATTGTGTCTAGCTTTCTTGAATCATAAAGATTCTTGATTGGGTGATTCATCATTAAATAAATCTACCCTCCTCACATATTTGATTATTCTTATAAAGGTTCTCTAGAAAAACCCTAACCTAAGGGTATGTGAATGATAATATGTGAAACCCTAGCCTACTTAGGATTCTTGGTGAAAAATATTATTTTTAATGTTTGGGGTTTTGGTATGGCTATGAAAATCCTAACTTGTTAGGGTTGAATGGTGTTATCCGAAATCCCAAACCTTTGAAGTTTTGATAAATTAGGGTTTTTTTATGTTATGTATTGAAACCCTATACATTTAGGGTTTGGTAGGGTTTGTGAGAAAGACCCTTATTTAGATTTTGTCCTAAGAATGAAACCCTAGGCATATGTCTGTCCATCTAATATGTTAGTTTTTTGAATGTGTTTGTATGATTGGTTTGACTAACATATGTTGTTATGATATGCTTGTGCATGATGATGTAATCCTAGATATATGTTTGGACCTAATTACTAGGTCAAGATCGAAGCTAACGAGTCAAGATCGATGTTTCTAGAGAAGTGTTGCATCATAGTGTCGTTGCTATTGTTGTGAGGTCAAAGATAGTATTGATGCAGGGGCATTAGGCACAACAAAATACTTTGTATCTAAGTAGACATAGGGGGGTCTCATATTTTTAAATTCTCATGTAATTATTAGTATTTTGAATAAAATGGTGAGGAATTGTAAATGTTCTCTAACCACTAGAGAACATGAGAGAAGTTGATTAATTTAGGAAGGTGAAGAGTCAGTTTCAGTTATTTTAAGGATGGAGTCTAAATTTAGGATTTGGGAATTTTAAGAGTTTTTTTGAACTGTTAAGGAAGCTGAACTGATTCATTATTAATTGGTATAAATGTAAGCCTATGGGCAGATAAGGAGATAGTTATTCAAGAGGCAGAGTAGTGATGATAGAAGGCCATTGAATTGAAGATCAGGCCACAGAGGAAGTAAGTCTTTATAATTACTTGAGTTCTATTTATACAGAGAAATTCAGACTGTGTGTGTGTTTTAAATTGGCCTGTAAATTTGAGTGAATCGATCACTGAATGGATCGATTCCAGTAAAGAGTTTAATTTCATATCTCAATTTATGTATAAGCTAGTTTGGTTGCATTATGAAATGAACCAATTTCATATGGAGTCATTAAAGGAATTAGTCGGATTCCTAGCTTGAGTGAAGCTCGAACTAGAGTCACATTTTGTTGGGTATGTGCTATATTCTTTCCATGACTAGCCCCATGCACTGTACGTTGCACCAGGCATAGCAGGGGGGTCACAGGGGGGGCGACAACGCCCCGGAATTTTTTTTTTGGTGTGCGGACCCACTCATAGGCGGACCCACCCATGTTTTGTGCATGAATTTGCACATGATTTTGGGGTACGATGGTTTTCAGCCCCTGGTATTTTGTAGATCCGGTCAAGGGAACTACGATTATGTTCTAATCCAGGTTTAATGGATTGGGGTTTATGTATGCTTCAACATGTATATATATGTGTTGTAACACTAAAAGGAATATAATGAAAAATCAAGCTGGTCGTCCTGGTTTGGGATCCAGGGGAAAATCTCTGTGTTTTTCTATTTTATGTTTTATGCTCTCGCTATTGTTTATTTTCTGTTATAAGATTCGTGAGTAGATAATTTTTGTTCAGGGTTAAAAGCTACATTTGGTATCAAAGCTAGGTTCGGCTTCAAGGGGACGCCTTTGCTACTGAGGGTTTTTTGCTCGGGCCTGAGGTACACCCTGTTCAATGGGAGATTTGTGGGATTGATTCTTGCGGTGAAAGAAGATGGCGAATGACGGAAAGATAGAGATCGAGAAATTTAATGGTCAGATTTTTGAGTTGTGGAAGCTCAAGATGGAGGATCTGCTGGTGGATAAAGATCAGTGGATCGCGGTAGATCCAGGTACTAAACCAACGATAATTTCAGATGGAGACTGGAAGAAACTGGATCAGAAGGCTAAAAGCACAATACGGTTGTGTGTCTCAGATTTAGTATTGTTGAATGTATCTGGGGAAGCTACGACGAAGAATTTGTGGGAAAAACTTGGGACTTTGTATCAATCTAAGTCTCTGGTGAATAAGTTTTTCCTGTGGAAAAAGCTATATAACCTGAGGATGAAGGATGGAGACTCGGTGACAGAGCATTTGAATGCCTTCGATACTGTGGTAAGTCAGCTGTCATCTTTTGATATTAAAATCTCAGATGAAGATAAGTGCATCAGTTTGTTGTGTTCTCTACCAGACTCGTGGGACAGTCTGGTTATTGCAATAGGTAGCAATACAACTACCTTGAATTTTGATGACATTGTCTGAGCCTTGCTATCGGAGGAAATGAGACGGATAAATATAAAGGGTCAAAATGGAGATGCCTTATCTGTATGAGGAAGGTCCCAAAACAGAAAAAAGAATAAGGTTTCGAGTGCGAGATCTAAATCTAGAGGGAGATCTAAATCTCCTGGAAAGTTTGTAAAGGTATGCTGGAAATGTGGAAAGGAAGGACACCACAAAAAGGAATGCAGATGTAAAGCTCCTGAGAAAGGAAAGGGATCTGATGATGCTCCTTCTGCAGAGGCAAAAACCACATCGGATGAAGGTGGGGATGTGTATTTGGCTTCTTCTTCAAATACACATGTAGATCATGAGTCATGGTTGATTGACTCAGGTGCATCCTTTCACTTCACTGCTGGTGGATAAAGATCAGTGGATCGCGGTAGATCCAGGTACTAAACCAACGATAATGTCATATGGAGACTGGAAGAAACTGGATCAGAAGGCTAAAAGCACAATACGGTTGTGTGTCTCAGATTTAGCATTGTTGAATGTATCTGGGGAAGCTACGACGAAGAATTTGTGGGAAAAACTTGGGACTTTGTATCAATCTAAGTCTCTGGTGAATAAGTTTTTCCTGTGGAAAAAGCTATATAACCTGAGGATGAAGGATGGAGACTCGGTGACAGAGCATTTGAATGCCTTCAATACTATGGTAAGTCAGTTGTCATCTGTTGATATTAAAATCTCAGATGAAGATAAGTGCATCAGTTTGTTGTGTTCTCTACCAGACTCGTGGGATAGTCTGGTTATTGCAATAGGTAGCAATACAACTACCTTGAATTTTGATGACATTGTCTCAGCCTTGTTGTCGGAGGAAAAGAGACGGAGAAATATGGAGGGCCGGAATGGAGATGCTTTATATGTATGAGGAAGGTGCCAAAACAAAAACAAGAATAAGGTTTCGAGTGCGAGATCTAAATCTAGAGGGAGATCTAAATCTCCTGGAAAGTTTGTAAAGGTGTGCTGGAAATGCGGAAAGGAAGGACACTACAAAAAGGAATGCAGATCTAAAGCTCCTGAGAAAGGAAAGGGATCTGATGAAGGTCCTTCTGCAGAGGAAAAAACCACATCGGATGAAGGTGGGGATGTGTTTTTGGCTTCTTCTTCAAATACACATGTAGATCATGAGTCATGGTTGATTGACTCAGGTGCATCCTTTCACTTCACTCCCCATAGGGAGTGGTTCTGCGAGTATGAGGAATATGATGGTGGTGATATCTTCCTAGCGGATGATAGGAAGGCTAGAATCGTTGGACGTGGAAAAGTCAAGCTGAAGCTGCAAGGTGGAAGGATTAGAACACTTCCTGGTGTTCTACATATTCCTGCATTGGCCATAAATCTGATTTCTGTAAGCAAGATGGATGATGTAGGTGTAAAAAGAGTGTTCGAGAAAGATGCCTGCAAGATGGTTCAGGGAGCATTGGTATTAATGCGGGGAGTTCGGATTGGAACTATATACAAGCTACAAGGTAGCACTGTTATTGATGGGTGTAACAGTTCTGTGGTTCCTGAAAGTGGAGCGGAAAGCCTAGCTGTCTCTGGAGAAAAGACCATGCTATGGCATCAAAGGCTTGGACATATTGGAGAGAAGAGGGCCTTCGGATACTACATAGAAATGGTATGGTGAAGAGCATGTCTGTTTCTTAGATTTAGGTTACCTTGAACATTGTATATCGACGATCGGGTGAGTTTTCCCTTTTAGTGCTAAAGGGCGAACAAGATATTAGAACTTGTGCACAGTGATGTGTTTGGACCTGTATCAGTTCCATCACTGGGAAAGTCTGTGTACTATGTTTCATTCATAGATGACTTCTCAAGGAATACATGGATATATTTCTTGAGGAAGAAATTTTAAGTCTTTGAAAAATTTAAAGAATTTAAGGCACTGGTGGAAAACCAGACAGAGAAGAAGATAAAGGCACTAAGGACAGATAATGGTGGGGAGTTCTGCAAGAAGGAATTTGAATAGTTCTGTAAGAAGTGTGGTATAGCACGCTTGAAGACTAATTCATACACACGTCAGCAAAATAGAGTTGTAGAAAGAATGAACAGAACTTTGATGGAAAAGGCAAGAAGCATGCTCAGTGGTACCGGGTTAGGACAAGAATTCTGGGCAGAGGCAGTGGAGACTGCATGTTACTTAGTTAACAGATCACCTTCATCAGTGTTGGAAGATAAGACTCCACATGAGGTAAGGACTGGTAAGAAACCCTCTCTTTCACATCTAAGGGTATTTGGATGTGATGCATATGTACATGTTCCAAAGGAGAAAATAACCAAGTTGAATAATAAATCTGAAAGGTGCATCTTTATTGGGTATAAGGATGGTTTAAAGGGTTATAAGCTTTAGAACCCAGAAACAAGGAAGGTTGTGTACAACCGAGATGTGGTGTTTAGAGAGGTGAAAGATGTTGTTACACATGAAGTCCTACCAAAGGAACCTGAGAAGATAGAGTTTGAGCTAAAGGAGTATGAATCAGACTCTACAACAAAAGAAAATTCAGAAGAGGAGGAGCCACAAACCCCAACTTTGAGAAGATCAGTTTGCGAAAGAAGGCAACCAGAAAGGTATAGTACATCTGCTTTCTATTCAGGTTTTGCCTTAACTATAACTGATGATGATCCAAGAACTGTCAAGGATGCAGTAGATTCAGAGGATGGAAAAATCTGGAAGGAGGCCATGGTTGATGAAATGGCATCCTTGCATAAAAATGAGGCATGGGACTTGGTGGAGTTGCCGTCTGGAAGGAAGCCCATCAGGAGAAAATGGGTGTTTAAGAGAAAATGAATGTATAAGGCAAGGTGGAGAAATAAAAAGCTCGGTTGGTAGCCAAAGGTTATTCCCAGGTGCTGGGAATTGATTTTGGTGATATTTTTTCTCCTATTGCCAAAGTTACTTCTATTAGATTACTTTTATCTGTTGCTGCTGCATTTGATTTTGAGATAGAACAGATGGATGTGAAGACAACATTTCTTCATGGGAATCTAGAAGAGGAGATCTACATGAAGCAACCTGAAGGCTTTATGGTGAAGGGTAAGAAAGAACTAGTATGCAGGTTGAAGAAGTCTCTGTATGGGTTAAAACAGTCACCAAGGATGTGGTATCAGAAATTTGATACCTATATACGGGGACTTGACTTCACCAGAAGCAAGGAGGATCACTGTGTTTATTTTAAATTAATCGGTGACCGTGTTATTTATTTGGTCTTGTATGTGGATGATATGTTGTTGATTGGAAATGACAAAGAAATTATCCAAGATTTGAAGACCCAACTGTTCTCCAAATTCGACATGAAGGATCTGGGTGCTGCAAAATATATTTTGGGCATGGAAATTAAGAGATATCAGGCAAAGAGGAAGCTCTAGTTAAACCAGAGGAAGTATGTCGAGACTATATTGCAGAGGTTCAATATGCAGGATAGTAAACCGGTGAATATTCCTATTCCTGTAGGTGTAAAGTTGTCTGCTGAACAGTGTCCCAAGACACAAGAAGAAGAGGATTATATGTCCCGTGTTCCATATGCAAGTGCAGTGGGTAGCCTGATGTATGCAATGGCCTGTACTAGACCAGACATTGCACATGCAGTGGGAGTATTGAGCAGGTTTATGTCAAACCCAGGGAAGGAGCATTGGACAGTAGTGAAACGGGTTTTCAGATATTTACATGGCACTAGTGATTATGGCTTGTGCTACCAGGGAAGACCAAGATTGGAAAGAAAGTTGGACATTCGTGGTTTTTTTGATGCAGACTGGGCTGGAGATCTGGACCAAAGAAGATCTACAAGTGGGTATGTGTTTAGCCTATTTGGAGGTGCAGTCAATTGGATGAGTAAAAGACAGTCTGTAGTGGCGCTTTCAACTACAGAGGCAGAATACATAGCAGCCACTCATGCAAGCAAGGAAGTAGTTTGGTTGCAGAGATTGTGTTCAAGTATGGGGTTGGTACAGCAAGCTATAAGGATAGACTGTGATAGCCAAAGTGCAATTTTCTTGGCTAAGAACCCTGCTTATCATTCAAAGACAAAGCACATTGATGTTCAATATCACTTTGTTAGAGATATGGTTGAGGCTAAAAGGGTGTTGCTGGTAAAGGTGGACACTTTGAAGAATGTTGCAGATGCATTGACGAAGTCTGTGAGCACTCAGAAGTTCTCTTGGTGTAGAGAAACAATGGGTGTTGAAGAATTGGCTCAATGAATAAGCTCTCCTGTGGCCCCCTGTGGAAAGAAAACGACAAGTGGGAGACATTTGAATTTCATTGGTTTTATAACCAATTATAAACCACAGAGCTTGAATATAGAGTGTGGTTGGAACTGACCCTATTCAATTGAATGCGTGGAAGTTGAAGATTGGTAAACATCGAAAAAAGAAACCAGAATGAGAGGTTATAACCCAACATAATTGAATGTTGATAGTGCGTTGAAGTTAATTGGGAATTCGGTTTCAGCAGTCTAAAGGTTCGGGACTATCGAACTCTGATGAAGGATGCATAAGGAATTAGTTCAATCTAGGAAAATTCCCATATGCATAGAGACGTAGAGAATTCTAATTCTCTGTGGAAAGGCACGAGGGGATTGATTACATGTGCGGTTGCGTGATAAATGGTGAAGAGGAATTAGCATCAGTGGTGGAACCATGGTTAGAGCGGAACCATAAGTCAAATGGTGGGAGAAGACAATGAAGGCGGTTTTTAAACCCAAAACTAGCAGTATCGTGCTACCTCTTAAGTGGTAAGTGGTATTAAGAAAAAAAACACGATATCAGTCTTTGTCTGACGCGTGGCGATAGGTGGTATTTGAAAACCATTTATGTCGTGTAATTTTTGAAATCCAAAGCATGTGCAACTTTATTGCGCGATATTCGTTCGATGCCCAGCACTGGAAAATCAATGGTGGTCGCGTCTTTAAGTTGCGAAAGGATTAATGCAAGGGCGAGATATGTATTGAGGTTGTGGGGCCCGAACATATTGTGTTCATAGTTGAGTTTTAATCCAAAGTCCAAGGTTTATTAATTTTCCTTAACACTTGATTTGGGGAGTATATATATATGTTGATATATATATATTACATGATAAAGCCGAACCTTGCATGAAATGAATTGTGTGCTGGGTGCATATTAAAGTTAATACTTGGGTCTTCAAATGTTAGAATCATATTAAGGGTTGAAGTCGGAACACTATGGAAGGTAGGTATGACATATATTCATATGATAATAAGTTGTGGGCCATACTAGTTATATGAGTGTTTAAACCAATAATTGCGATGATATTATTTGGAAGAGGGTTCTCGCCCGTGAATAAATTAAATGAAAAACCTTGGATACGATGTTTGTTTGGATTTTAAATGAAAGATCATATTATATGCGTTGAAAGTTTATCCTTTGGTTGGACCATAGGTTTTGAAGGGTTCCATACTTTAAATCAATTTGTCCAAATTGAGAATATAACTGAGGGTGTGTTTTGGATGAATTCATGAAGTGGGGCTTCCTGCTATACATAGTGAGAGGAGGGTTTTAATAATTGAGATTTAAGTGGAGATTCAAGCTTCTGCATAGTGATAGAGATGCCCAGATCGAAAAGGAAGTTGTTAGGGTTGCAGATTTAAAATTATTTGGAAAAAAGATTTGGAATGTAGTTTATATGCACATAGAGAGTGTGATAGTGGATTGAGAGGTTAGCCCGGGAATCATGTGGTATCAGAGCAGGAAAGGCTCTGTTTGAAGTAAAAGAAATTTTTGTAATTAAATCTGAATGAGTGCATGTGATGAGAGAATGAAGGAAGATCGGATTTTAGAATCTAATATGCAACAGATACATATTTGCAGTGAACAGGATTTGCAGAAATGAATGAAGAACAAGATCATGCAAGGATCTTGCAGGTAAAATAATTTTAAATCTGATTTTGAAATTATGATGATAGAATTATGGTTGCAGGGTTTTGAGGATGATGGAAGTGGACCTGATATTCAACTAAAGGTTGGATAGGGAGAGAAATTACAGTGTTATCAAGAGAAGGTGAGTTGATGAGCATTGTTTAACTCTGGTTTGAAGAATTGTTTGCAGAATTCAGATTGCAGACAATTGAAGAAATCTCAGCAAAAGCAGATCACAGCTTTGAGAGCAGTGGTGAAAGAGTCCAACAGAGGATTCTAAAGTGAAGAAAAAAGTGTGGCAGAACCTAGAGAATTCCAAACAGAGGTTGGATGAAAGAAGAACATATGTGTTCTTGAAAAGATGCAGAGTGAAGCCTAGAGAGAGCAGAAGGGAGTGCTCAGAAGGTTGCAGCAGATAGGAGAACCAATACTTGCCAAAAGCCCAGATCTGGAGGAAAGGATTGGTGAGTTAAGTGGTAGTAAGGGAGCTTGCTATTGCAGAGGCTTAGTGCAGCTTGTGAGTGAAGAACTCAGGAGAAAAGGATGACTACTGATAGTCATAGCAGAGATAGCAAAGGTTCTGAGAGAGACCACATCAGAAGAAAGGAGAAAGCAGATGCCAAGGAAATTGGCATAAGGCAACAGTTGATTGATGCAGAATATTGGAAAGAGATAGCTGAGATTAGAGAATAGTTTAATAAACTGGAGAGGATGATAGAGGAAAGCCAGAGATTTGGTTGGCTCATGAAGAAGAGAGTGAAATGGCAACCATTACAGTTAAGGTTGAGGCAAAAGGAGATTGCCTTATTGAAAGAGGAACTCAGAGCAGCAGAGTTGAGAAAAGCAGTTTCTGGTTGTGAAGCAGAACATAGTACAGGTGAAGAAAACAGATCTATGAAGGATATTATGAACCATGATGAAGACTTAAGGCAACAAGAAGTTTGTTTTGCTGAAGAGAAAATCATTGATGATTTCCTGAGTTATTGGACAAGTCCAGATCAGCTGGATGATGTAGAGCCTTGTATTTTTGAACCTGACAATTGTGAGGAGATTAGAGGTTCTAAAAAGGAAGAGGAACTCAGATTTCTTGAGTTAAAGATGGAATTTGAAGGTTCCACATGCAGATCTGTTCAAAGGGAAGTGCTTGAGAAAGCAACCGAGACTAAAAATTCTTGTGGGTTTAAAACTAAAGAGTTGTGTATGTTTGCAAGTACATCACAGGGAGATGAGCAAGCCTTAAATTTTGTCGAGGAGGAGAAATTGAGTCTAAAATTTGTTCAGATCAATACTGAGATAGAAAGATATCAAGAGGAATTGAAGACAAGGGAGTCTAATGAGGATATTCAGCAGAATACTGAGGTAGAGAGAGAAGGACCAGCTGATGATTGGTCAAGAGAAAGCAAAGGCATAAAAGGTTGTGTGAAGTTAACCAAAATCTACTCCAATTGAAGTTGTTGAATTGTATAGAAGGTTGGATTTTCAAAGAAGAGAATTGGAGAAATAGAGGACCTATGCACAGGATAATTTGCTGAGGAAGCAGGGAAAGAAGATATTCATGAATAGTGTTCATGAAGCAGATGATGGAAAGAAGGAGAGACTAGATGACAGTCTCATGGAGGATGCAAATCAGCATACTAATGTGCTGACAGAGGAATTGGAAGGAAACTCAGAACAACATACTGATGTGTTTCCAAAGGAGGAAGAGGTATTTAGACCTTGTAATTTTAGTGCTGAAGGTTCATGTGTTAACTATGCAGGCAAAGAAGAACATCAAATGGAAATTGTCAGGAAGGTCAATAAGAAGGAAACTGTGTTAGCTGAAAACATAGTGAAGGGTCATCATTTCAGCATGGTGATTGGAATAGGGGAAATAACTCTAGAAGCCGAGGAGAAAGACAGTGAAGAATTTCTGAGTCTTGAAAGAGGCTTAGAACTGCAGAGAGAAAATTTGGTAGCTGGACCAGCAAGTGAGACCACTGGGTCTTGTGATTTTGACACTGACAATTTGATTGTGGTTACAGGTGATACAGAAGACAATCCATCATTTGGAATTGTCTTGAGAAAATAAGAATTGTTTCAGAATAAGGAAGGTGAGGCAATCATGTCTCATGTGAATGAACTTGTTATTATTGCTGATGTCAGGGAAGAATTGGCTTGTCCGAATAGCCAAGAGAGGACTGTGGGGTAGATTTTTAAAATTGACACAGTGATGAAGAATCAGAATTACATTCTGATAGAAGATGAAAATGCAAAGTTTGAAGAACTTGATTTGATTGCTAGAATCAATCAGGGGGTAAAGGACAATTACTGAAGATTGTCAAGGAAGAAGAAGAAGATGCTGAATTTAAATTGCAGCATATTGATGATGTGAGACATGTACAAAATGAATGACTGAAATGTTTTATGGAAACAATTAAACAAGAGAATGAAATTGAATACACTAGAGTGAAAATGCTTGAAGCTGTGAAAGGAACGAGAGCAGATACTAGTTTGCAGAAATTAATCATGCTTACTAGTACACAAGGAGAAATGAATGAGTATGTTACTACGGTTAGAGAATTGAAGGATAATTTTATTTTTAAAAGTAAATTTGTAGGTGATGAGCAAAATAATGTTGCAGAGGGAGATATCTTAAGATACATTTAGGAAGTTTGGGAGGCAGCCACTGAGGCAACAACATGTGGGGTGACATCTGCAGAAGTGAAAACAATTACAACAACAATGGAGGAGATAGCCACAAGGGAAGCAACAAAATTCTTGGAGGCAGTAACAACAGTAGTATTGGCAGCAACAGAGATTGGAAATAGTAGCAGTGGGCAGAGAAATTTCCAGACAAGAGATAAGCTGGACAAGGAAATTGAAAACATCAGAAGACTGATGATGAAGGTGTCTTAGAAGCAGCAGACAACAGCAAGGGAGAAGAAGGATTTTAGCAAAGGAAAGACAAGAAGGGATTGTGAAAGCACAGCTAGAGGCAATATGAAAAACAGGATATGGAGACCTGAAGAAGTGTAGTTGGAGAGTAATGCAGTTGTTGGACAACAGCAAAGAAAAGTATGAGATCTAAGAAAACAAGGACTAAAGGCACATGATCAGGAGATCATGAACAATTTGAACCTTGGGAGTCTGATGCAGGGGCATTAGGCACAACAAAATACTTTGTATCTAAGTAGACATAGGGGGCTCTCATGTTTTTAAATTATCATGTAATTATTAGTATTTTGAATAAAATGGTGAGGAATTGTAAATGTTCTCTAACCACTAGAGAACATGAGGGAAGTTGATTAAGTTAGGAAGGTGAAGAGTCAGTTTCAGTTATTTTAAGGATAGAGTCTAAATTTAGGATTTGGGAATTTTAAGAGTTTTTTTGAACTGTTAAGGAAGCTGAACTGATTCATTATTAATTGGTATAAATGTAAGCCTACGAGTAGATAAGGAGATAGCTATTCAAGAGGCAGAGTAGTGAAGATAGAAGGCCATCGAATTGAAGATCAGGCCACAGAGAAAGTAAGTCTTTGTAATTACTTGAGTTCTATTTATACAGAGAAATTCAGGGTCAAATTGATTTGTGTATGAGACTGTGTGTGTGTTTTAAATTGGCCTGTAAATTTGAGTGAATCGATCACTGAATGGATCAATTCCAGTAAATCATTTAATTGCATATCTCAATTTATGTATAAGCTAGTTTGGTTGCATTCTGAAATGAACTGATTTCATATAGAGTCATTAAAGGAATTAGTTAGATTCCTAGCTTGAGTGAAGCTCGAACTGGAGTCACATTTGAATTTCATTGGTTTTATAACCAATTATAAACCACAAAGCTTGAATATAGAGTGTGGTTGGAACCGACCCTATTCAAATGAATGTGTGGAAGTTGAAGATTGGTAAACATCGAAAAAAGAAACCAGAATGAGAGGTTATAACCCAAAGAAATGGAATGCTGATAGTGCGTTGAAGTTAATTGGGAATGCGGTTTCAAGAGTCTAAAGGTTCGGGACTATTGAACTCTGATGAAGGATTTATAAGGAATTAGTTCAATCTAGGACAATTCCCATACGCATGGAGACGCAGAGAATTCTAATTCTCCGTGGAAAGGCATGAGGGGATTGATTACATATGCGGTTGCGTGATAAACGGTGAAGAGGCGTTAAAATTAGCAGTGGAACCATGGTTAGAGCAGAACCATAAGTCAAATGGTGGGAGAAGACAGTGAAGGCGGTTTTAAATGCAAAACTGGTAGTATCTCTCTACCTCTTAAGTGGTAAGTGGTATTAAGAAAAAAAATGCGATATCAGTCTTTTTCTGACGCGTGGCGATAGGCGGTATTTGAAAACCATTTATGTCACGTAATTTTTGAAATCCAAAGCATGTGCAACTTTATTGCGCGATATCCGTTCGATGCCCAGCGCTGGAAAATCAACGGTGGTCATTTCTTTAAGTTGTGAAAGGATTAACGCAAAGGCGAGGTATGTATTGAGGTTGAGGGGCCTGAATGTATTGTGTTCATAGTTGAGTTTTAATCCAAATTCCAAGGTTTATTAATGTTCCTTAACACTTGATTTGGGGAGTATAAATATATGTTGATATATATATTACATGATAAAGCTGAACCTTGCATGAAATGAATTGTGTGTTGAGCGCATATTAAAGTTAATACTTGGGTCTTCAAATTTAGAAACATATTAAGGGTTGAAGTCAGAGCACTATGGAAGGGAGGTATGACATATAGTCATATGATAATAAGTTGTGGGCCATACTAGTTATATGAGTGTTTAAACCAATAGTTGCGATGATACTATTTGGAATAGGGTTCTCGCTCGTGAATAAATTAAATGACAAACCTTGGATACGAGGTTTTTTTGGATTTTAAATGAAAGAGCATATTATATGCGTTGAAAGTTTATCCTTTGGTTGGACCATAGGTTTTGAAGGGTTCTGCAATTTAAATCAATTTGTCCAAATTGAGAATATAACTGAGGGTGTGTTTTGGATGAATTCATGAAGTGGGGCTTCCTCCTATACATAGTGAGAGGAGGGTTTTAATCATTGATATTTAAGTGGAGATTCAAGCTTCCACATAGTGTTAGAGATTTCCCATATCGAAAAGGAAATTTTTAGGGTTGCAGATTTAAAATTATTTGGAAAAAAGATTTGGAATGCTGTTTATATGCATATAGAGAGTGTGATAGTGGATTGAGAGGTTAGCCTGGACATCAAGTATTATCTGCAAAAGAAGAAGAGGTCTGACTTGGTGTGGAGGAAGTCTGTGTCAAAGTCTAGAGTCTTGGATTATCTCAGGAAAACTACTGAAGGAAGAATTATTGATTGGGTTTTCTCCTAGAGTGGGGTTTTTCCCTGGATGTCCGCCTATATTTGATGTTCTTGATCTGTGTGCTACTATTTTGGAAATTTCTTAATGAACTAAGAAAAATACGATAATAAGAAAGTTAATAAGGAGACAAGAATATCACAAGTAATTATAAAGTATAAGAAAATATTTTTGCCTTTCTGATTTTCTAACTAGTACTTGTGTCAAGTGCAATCATATGCAAGAGATTATCTTATACACATGTCAATTGATCACAAAGTAGCTCAAAATTTGGCATTTTAAAATTGGCTTTTAATGCATCTTTAGTTGAATAAAAAGGTATGGACAAAAATATCAAAAGGAGCTTTGAGTTTAGAAAGAATTGCAATTACTGTTTAATCATTTATACTATTGATTCCACAACCACCAAGTTGGAGTCTTAAGATGTTAAATTCTATGATAAACTCGATTTCAAAAGAAAAAATTGTCAAATCAAGAAAGATGAGTTGATTTTTAGGTTGACGAGTTCATATAAAATTGATTTTCATATGGAGTTGTTCAAACTTCAAACATTCTTTATGAGGTGTAATAATAAAATGAATGTGAAATTCAAAGATCTTTAGAGTTCATCACGCGAATTAGAACTTTAGCTTTGTCATTATGATTAATCCATCTTTTATGTTTCTTTATATTAATTGGTCTAATATCTAGACTAATAGTCGTCCAATATAAGTCTTTACTCTTGATAAGTTGATCTTTCAATTAAATTTCTAAAAATAATAGTTTTTTTGATTAATCAAACCCCTGAATAGTTTCGTCAAAATAGAAAATAAAATAGAAAATAAACTAAAATAACTTATAGCTTTATATTAATCTTAAGAAAAACCAAAGTTAAATCCTGAAAAATTATCATTTTTTATAAAAAATATTAAAAAAAGGATTTAAATGTTAAAATTAAGACCCTAAAAAATTAATGAAAACGAAATCTTAAAAAAAACAATTTTCACTTAAAAAAAAAAAATATTTATTTTAAAATTCATCTCCAAAATTGAATGTCGAAACTTAGGCTCGAAGTACCATGTGGTACTTTCCGAGGAACTACACAATATGCCTTGCATGAGTTTTGACTATATATAAAGATATAATGTGACATTGAGTGGACAAAGTTGATACTTTCCTACTAACTATACATCATGCCTTGCATTAAGTTAGCTTAATGTTGAGTACATATACAGTTATAAGGTAACGGTATAATGTGAACTGAATGGAAAAAGTTATGTGGCAACCATGTCATACCATGGGTTACGTGGTAATTGGGTGTTGAGATAATGATTGTTCATGGGTGGGCATGTGGTTGTTAATGTGAAAATGATAGGAAGACACGTGAGGGGATGTGGTTGTTAATGTGAAAATGATAGGAAAAGTAATGTTATAATTAAAAAATTAATGAAAAAAATTAGTTCACGAAAGATGTGTGAAAAATGCGCATTTAGTTTTGGTTACACTAAGGATGGGTTCACGTGGATTATGGTGCCAACAAGAGGGTGATCTAATGAAGCGAGCCACGTGGTTACGGAGCACCAAGTGGTCGAGGAAAGCGAAAGCCACGTGGTAAAGTAGGCAGCCTATGGGAGGGAAAGCAATAAATCATAAGCTATTGGTTATTAAATGTTATTTAGAGTCTTTATTAGAGGTCGATTCCATAGTCCCATCCCATCCCATGGATCTTATATACATATATAACTCGGGATCGTATATCCATCGATTCCCTCACATCCCATCTCAAACCCGAACCTCTGCCCTCCCGGCCTCCAGCATCTGTGTCCCCTACGACGTCTCATATTTATACATCCCTAACTATGAAAGTATAGTGAATATTGCATGACCACATATGATACAATGCCCATTAATGAGTGGAAGTGTCTTTTGTTCGACAAATCGGGGTTTGATGGGACAACTCCCGGACTACCCCCTTCGGCAACCCCCGCGCTTCTCCGACCTTCAAGTGGACCCCGCCCATGACGCCGACGATAAGACCTTTGGCGGATGGCAATGACAATAACTCCTCTGGTGGACCTCGTGCCCCTGCTTCCACCACCTCTCTCCCTCCGCGCCACTCCTCTCCCATCCGCCACCCCCACGACGCCACCACTCCTGCACATGCAGGGAATTTGAAATTTGAATGTTGATCACTTTTGCGCCGGTAATAACATATACTTCCCGTCATTTTGGTTCATTCACGCCTCCGAATGTGCTCAACCCATCCCAAATTCAATAGTCAAGGCAAAGTGCTTAGCCCGTTAGTTATTCAACAGTCCAGGGAGAAGCAGAGTCATACGGGAGGATTCAAAAAAACGTCGGTAAATGTTACTCATCCCATTGTTCAAAATTTCTGATGATTGTGTAAATATGATTTCCTTAGCTCCTAATTGTATTTGAATGGGGCACTGCTAACGAGACTGAAATTTTAGTTGTTTCTTTATATGTTAAAAAGTAATTTTATTACGTAAAATTCCTTAATGTGAATTTAATATATGTCATGCCTAGCTGTAACGACACTACATGTATGAAAAAACTAGACATTGTTTATAGAAAAAAATTATGGAAAAACAGGTTGTTCTTGAAAACCCTAGTTTCCTTTTTTGTGGTTTATTGTTTTGTTAATATTGAGCATGTTAAAATTCAGTACATGTTAAACATACCTGCAATTATTAATCCTAGAGAACTGAAAACTGTAACGATCTCTTAAAATTTCTCCTACTGTTAGATCAAAAAACACAGCTGTTAATTGAAAAGTAGTGACATCAAACTATTACGAATTTTCAGCCCTCAGAAAATCATCTCTGTTATGCTCTTGAAATGGAGATTTTAGCTGTCTCTAAAAAATGCTTCTACTATTAGATCAAAAAACACACCTGTTAACTGAAAAGTAGTGGTAGAAAACTATTATGCATTTTCAGCCCTCATAAAATCATCTCTGTTTTGCTCATGAAATGGAGATTTGAGTTGTCGCTCTATATGTTAGTACTTTTATGATGTGAGGTCCTCAATTTGATTTTAACTAGAATGCATTATGCTCTACAAACTTACCAAATGCAGAACATCTATGCTGACATCACTAGCTTCTACACCCTCAATTGTCACCAACAATACATTACTTGCTTCATCCCCAGAATTCTTGCTGTTGACGATTTCATGCCTATTGGAGTATTGTAGGTACACAGTTTTTCCCCGTACCTGAGCCTGTTCTAGCAATGAAGCATAATATGAAACCATTGCAACAGCTTGATTCAAATCCGCCAAAAAAAAACAACAAATCACAAGCTCAAGTTAGCACCCTATCATATGTTAATTAAAGTAATGCCCTTCCAATGAATCAAAGCAAACATCAGATGAGAATTTTTATTTAATTCCAAAAACCATGATAATCCTCTTACAATATGGATGGAATAAACTTTAAAACCTACAAAATACAAATTATGTTTCCAACTTAAACATCACACTCCACAAAGTTACATTTTAGTCCTACAGAACTAAGATAAATAATATATCATATTGTCAATAGTATATTTCAATCCAAATGACTAATGAAACATTTCACTTTTAAACAAAGATACTCTAAATTTCATTACAAAGAAGAACAATATACATTTTATTGCAAAACTAGTGCTCGACTCAGACATAAAACAATTAACTGTCAAAACACCCTATATGGTCTACGATCTTAGCTTTGGGAAAACCATTGACATTCATCTAAATACAGACATCGTCCCTGGTCGATATGCAAAGGCATCTCATCTTGATGGTTGGGACCTAGAAGATTCTATCTAAATGCTCTTGAATTCAACTGTATACACAATTTAAATTAAGAAGTGCAGAGGAGTTCGAAATATCCTAATATAATATATTATCCATGAGCTCATTTAGGTGTACAAAATTGTCTTTATTATCTCAATTTCCACTATCAAAAACCTTAAATAGAGGATTCTGGTAACTGGATATTTGATATGCATATACATTTTTTTTCCTGTAGGCACCGGAAAATCATTTTCCAGCGCCTACAAGAATTTTTTTTTATATGCATATCAAATATCTAGTTACCAGAATCCAATTACATTTAAAAAAATTAGAAAGCTCTGGCAAGAACCACTGACCAATCCTTAAAGATAGAATGACAAGATGAGGGCACTCCAAGCTTTTTGAATAGATAAAGACCAGGTTACACACTATCAAAACAAGTATGAAAAGTACAAGAAAATCTCATGCATTCATATAAATTCACCACCTAACAGAAGCCCTAAATAGAGGGTTGGGAGAAATTCAACAAGTATAACATACACTCATCTCCATCTCCACTATAAAAAAACCCTAAATAGAGGATTCTGGTAGCTAGATATTTGATATGCATATAATTTTTTTTTTACTGTAGGCGCTGGAAAATGATTTTCCAATGCCTACAGGAAAAAAAATTTAAATGCATATCAAATATCTAGTTACCAAAGATTAATGCACAAATATGCTTCATAATTCATGCTTCAATTTTCGTTAAAAAAATTCATTTAAAAAGATGACAATAAAAATGATTTTTTATATTGTAGAAATTATATGACATATGCATGTATATATCCAGATTCTCCTGATCTAACAATATTTATCTTCTTGCTAAATACATAATCCTTACACTGTTAATATTTTGCAGAAATTTAGACTCAATTGCAAACACATGAAGCAATAAAAAGAATCGAACATAACACAGTTGTTTAACGGGAAAGCCTGAAGTTAAAAAACCCCAACTATCATATATTATGTTTCATGGAGATCATGTAACAATATCATACAAATCTTAGTACATCAAGCTCTTAGTACAATCAATCGTCACACACTAACAAGATGAAATCTGCAAATCCATGCACTGATTTCTGCCCTCCTGATAGCCTTGCCTCCACTGTGCAATCCCTATTGAAGAAGACCTATGAATGAATTCGAATTGGCCTTGCTTTGACTACGCAATACTCACTGGCAACTCCAATGTGTGTGTGATGCAATCACTGCATCACTATAGTCATAACGGATAGTCCATCTCACCCTTTCACCTATCTCTCCATTAGGTCTCCACTGGAACTGACATGCACTGTAGTTAACTGCTGTATTTTTTCAGTTGATTAGTGAGTTATTATTTGTGAATTAATTAACTAATTAATTCACTCCACTCTCACTAGTGTATCATTCAGTTAGACTAGATACAACTAGCTCAACTGAGTTTAACTCCAATAATTGAGTTAAATTGAATAACAACTCCATGAACTACTCTTCCAACTCTATCATAACTTTTCCACTTCAGTTCTAACTAAGTCCTCCATGCATGAACCACCAGTAAACCCTAGGAATTGCATAATTCCTTCAACCCAATGATTTTCCAAATCTATTCACTGAAATAAAGTGATCCAAGAGAATAAGTTGTTGTTATTGTCGGATTATTATTAAGAGCTAATAATAACCGACATGCATCTATTTTTAGATCGAAGATCTATAAATAGACTTTGCCCAATATTCTAAAAATATAATTTCATCTATTTTTCCAACTTAACCAACCATCCACAAATAGCATCCTGCAACTTCTGAAATATGATCACCATGTCTAAAAACAGACTTAGTCTAAAAATATACTTGCACATAAAAATAGCTTGTGGGCCCACTTAGTGAAGGTGACTATTTTTCACTAAGCTCATCATCTTGTTGAATCTCAAAACTCCCTCTCAACAAGATAGGGATTATCCTTCACCCCGACCCTGCCTCTATGGTATTTGAATTTGCTCCTGGTGAGCACCTTCGTCAGAATATCTGCATCCTGATCTTCCGTAGGAATGTACTAAAGCAAAATGATCTTCC
Organism: Pinus albicaulis; assembly: GCA_034641835.2. NCBI lineage: Eukaryota > Viridiplantae > Streptophyta > Pinopsida > Pinales > Pinaceae > Pinus > Pinus albicaulis. Next base: position 237,318,896 of record CM076569.1, on the reverse strand, counting down.
GCTGCACACAATATCTGATATGATGATATCGGATATCAATATGTTTAGATCTATCATGAAACATAGAATTAATCGAGAGTTTAATGCAACTCCGATTATCACAATCTATCACTGTATAATCTAAATGTGAATCAAACAAGCTGACCAGGATCTTGCTCATCCAGATAGCCTCACATGCATCTTGACTTGCTGCCATGTATTCTGCTTCCGCTGAGATGAGTGCCACAAATCTTTGTTTCCTGTTGTACCAAGAAACTGCGATAGATTCGATAGTAAAAAACCCTCCTGATGTGCTCTTTCTGTCCGTTGGACCGCCTGCCCAATTTGCATCCATGAAGCTATGTAACTTCACCTCATCCTCTTGTCTGTACCATAAGCCATACTTAGATGTGCCCTTGAGATACCTCAGGACATGCTTGCCTGCCTTCCAAAAGAGTTTGGTAGGCTTAACCATCGCTTGTGAAAGCTGGTTCACCGCATAGCATATGTTCAGTCTTGTATTAACTAAATACATGAGCGAACCCACCAACTGTCGATAAACTGTGGCATCCACTACCTCTGCCAATGTAGCATCCTCTTTCCTCCAATTTCCTGGAAGAGGAGTGTCGATAGGCTTGCAGCCTTGCATGTGAAACTTCTCCAGTATCTCCCGGGCATACTTGCCTTGAGACAAAAACAGTTCACCTTCCCGCTACGATATTTCCAATCTAAGGAAATAATGAAGGAGGCCCAAATCCTTCATCTCAAACTCATTTACAAGATCTGTGTTGCATGAGTGTATCAACTGCTCATCACCCGTTAGTATTAAATAATCAACATAAAGAACAATTATTAAAAGCTTACCCTCCACCACAATTTGGTACAGGTTTTCATCCGCCTCACTCTTGGTGAAACCAAGTCCAGTGAAATAGCTGTCGATCCGAGTGTATCAAGCACGTGGTGCTTGCTTCAGCCCATACAACACTCTTTTGAGCCTGCACACTTGTGACTCGCTGCTGAAGATTTTAAATCCTTCAAGCTGCTCAATGTACACTTCTTCCTCAATGATTCCATTAAGGAACACAGTCTTCACATCCATATGATGAATGTGCCAACCCATCTACGCTGAGAGAGAAATGATGGTCCTTATGGAATAATATCGTGCGACAAGTGCAAAGGTTTCTTCATAATCAATCCCATCAATCTATGAGAAGCCACGAGCAACAAATCTTGCCTTATACTTCTTGACGCTCCCATCAGTAGCTTTCTTTACCTTGTAGATCCATCTTGATCCTACAACTGATTTACCCACCGGCCTTGGAACAATCTCCCAAGCACTGTTTCTGACAATGGAGTCATACTCCTACACCATGGCATCTGCCCATGTGGCCGGCTCCTGCACTGCTTCTTCGAAAGAAGATGGCTATGTCACGATACACTTATAAGAGCCATGTATCCAGTAAATTGGTTAGGTGACTGTCTCTGTCTATGCTGTGATGTAGGGACTCCTACATTCTGTGCCACATCAAGCTTCAGTCTCTCAGCTTCTGTGGTACGCTTTCTGCCTTGTCTTATGTTTGGTTCTACATGAGTGGACTCCTCCACTCCATGAATCTACTCCTGTGGCTGATCCACAGCTAGAGGCTCATCTTTGGGAACAAGAAGTTCCTCCTTTGCATGCAAGTGTAGCTCCCTCTCAAGCAACAACTTCATGGCTTTCACGTTATTGAATTTTATATCCCGTCACACCACATTCATTCAACTGTTTGGAAAATACACACGATAATTATGGGGTGTTTCTATGTACCCCACAAATATCCCAGCTTCTACAGTCAGCACCAGCTTCTTCCTGGCATCCTTAGTCACATGAATGTAAACAAATGAGCCAAAAATATTCAGATGAGAAATATCTGGCTTCTTACCAGTAAAAGCTTCTTCAGGTGTACTCATGCCAAGTACTCTACGAGGACAACGGTTTTTCACATAAACCACAGTGTTGCATGCTTCCGCCCACAAGTGCATCTGTAGGCCCTGGTCATTCATCATAGCTCGTGCAGCACCCACGATCGTTTTGTTTTTCCTCTCTGCGACCCCATTCTACTGTCGGTTATGAGGCGCTATGAGTTCTCTTCGAATTCCCTCTTTGCTATAGAAGTCTTTGAATTCGCCCAAGATATATTCACCACCATTATCTCTTCGTAGAGCCTTCACTTGCTTCCCCGAATCCTTCTCCACCAATACTTTAAACTCACAGAAATTTGAGAATGTTTTGCTCTTCTTCTGCATGAAGAAGATCCAACATCTATGAGAATATTCATCAACAAAAATAACATAATACCTATGTTTTTCTATTGAAGCAACCGAGAAAGGTCCACACATGTCTATGTGAATTCTCTCCAGGATCACTGAAGCACGGTTCCACTTCTCATGAAAGGTGGTCTTCACAAACTTACCCATAGTACATCCCTTGCACTGATCTGACTGCACAAGAGTACCCTTGGGAAGTCCAGTATAAATCTACTGCAAAATCTTCAAAGCGCCATGGTGAATATGGCCCAATCTCCTGTGCCATAATTCACCCTCGTCCCAGCTCACCACTTCTTCTACTTTGCCCATCATTGCAGAGTAGCCATCCACCTCCAGCTTGTAGAGATTCTTAACTCGAATCCCTATCTTCTTTGCTTGACCCATTATTTTATGTCGAAGGAAGGCTTTTCCCTCACTGAAACAACATCATAACCTTTGTCTTCCAACATTGTGACTGAGACCAAGTTCTTCTTCAGACTTGGAACATGCATAACATCTTTCAACAGAAATGGATTACCTGAATCCCTCTCAAAGGTAATGATCCCAATGCTGGTCGCACTGTATTGACCATCGTCGCCCATCTCTATATACATTTGGAGGTCCTTCTCCTCCAAGTCACTAAACAACTCCTTGTCTCCCGTCATATGGAAAGACACACCACTATCTAGATACCACACTGATCCCATAGCACTTGAAACCACGCATGCGATCAAAGGGAAATCAAGTTCAAATTGCGAGGCTATGGCCTCACCCGCTGCAGCTCCAACAACCTTCTTGCTCTTCTTCTTCTGTGGGCAATTAGTGGCGAAATGCCCATGTTCGTGACAGTGAAAACACTTAACCTTGGACAAATCCTGCTTCTTGCCTTTAGCCTCAGATTTTGAAGGGAATTTCTTCCCCTTTCCTTTCCTTGCTTTGGCAGCCAAAGCGCAATTCTCTTCATCATAATTCTTTGATGAAGAGCCATCCCTGGTACTTCGCCTTATCTCCTCCTCCATAAGATTCGACCAAAGTCGCTCCCAACCTGGTAGTTTCTCCCGTCCATTGACAGAGTCTTCGTAGCTATGCCAACTCTTCGGAAGCCCAAGGAGAGCCAAGATCACCAAGTCATCATCATAAATAGTAATCCCCACACTTCCTAGTTCATCCCTATAGTGGAAAAACTTCGTGAGATATTTTGGAATACTGTTTCCCTTCTCCATTTTTATTTTTCTAAGCTTATCATTCAGCGCCAACTTCCTCTGCTCGCTGCTGCTTTCGAACAAATCTGTCAAAGCCTTCCACATTGTAAATGGAGTGGCTTTCCTGTGAAGGCTTAACACAATATGGTCCTTCACACCTTCCAACAGAAGTATTCTTGTCTTTGCTACTTTCTTTTGCCATGCGTCAAGTCCTGCAACATCGCTTGAACCAGGCTTAGGAACATCGCTATCGATGAACTCATTCAGTCCGTTATCTTCCAGTACTGCCTCCATCCTACCCTTCCAGGCTATGTAATTCGATATGACCTCAAGGGCATACTCCAATCGCAACCCATTGAAAGACATTTCAATGTATACTCAACTGTCGCACCAAGAAATTTCAGCAGCAAATTCGAATTGTCCACTAGCACAAACTCAAAAATTCTTCACAATTGCAGTCTTCAAGAATTAACACTGCTCTATTACCATGTATAAATTATATAACATATGCATGTGTATATCCATATTCTCATGATCTAACAGTATTTATCTTCTTTCTAAATACAAAATCCTTCCACTGTTAATCTTTTGCGGAAATTTAAACTCAATTGCAAACACATGAAGCAATAAAAACAATCGCACATAACACAATTGTTTGACGGTAAATCCTGAAGCTAAAAAACCCCAAATATCATATATTATGTATCATGTAGATCATGTAACAATTTCATACAAAGCTTAGTACATCAAGCTCTCAGTACAATCAATCATCACACACTAACAAGATGAAATCTGTAAATCCATGCACTGATTTCTACCCTCTTGATAGCCGTGCCTCCACTGTGAAATCCCTGTTGAAGAAGACCTCTGAATGAATTCGAATTTGCCTTCCCTTGAATGCACAATCATCATTGGCAACTCCAATGTGTGTGTGATGTAATCAATGCATCACTATAGTCACAACGGATAGTCCATCTCACCCTTTCACCTATCTCTCCATTGGGTCTCCATTGGAACTGACATGCACTATAGTTAATTGTTGTATTTATTTAGTTGATTAGTGAGTTATTATTTGTGAATTAATTAACTAATTAATTCACTCCACTCTCACTAGTGTATCATTTAGTTAGATTTGATACAACTAGCTCAACTGAGTTTAACTCCAATAACTGAGTTAAACTGAATAACAACTCCCTGAACTACTCTTCCAACTCTGTCATAACATTTCCACTTCAGTTCTAACTGAGTCCTCCATGCATGAACCTCCAATAGACCCTAGGAATTGCATAATTCCTTCAGCCCACTGATTTTCCAAATCTTTTCACTAAAATAAAGTGCTCCAAGAGAATAAGTTGTTGTTTATTGTCGGATTATTATTAAGAGCTAATAATAACCGACATGCATCTATTTTTAGATCGACGACGATCTATAAATAGACTTCGCCTAATATTCTAAAAATAGAATTTCATCTATTTTTCCAACTTGACCAACCATCCACAAATATCATCCTGCAACTTCTAAAATATGATCACCATGTCTAAAAATAGACATAGTCTAAAAATAGACTTGCACCTAAAAATAGCCTGCGGGCCCACTTAGTGAAGGTCACTGTTTTTCACTAAGCTCATCATCTTGTTGAATCTCAACATATATGCCATTATTTTAAAAACAATTGATGGTTGGAAACCTCAAAAGCCAATAGTACATCCTAGTGGCATGCTATTATATCATTCTGTGAACAAAACGAGCTGGAATATGAAATGTTAATACAGACACACAATAGGGAAGTTTAATCACGAGAATTTAGCCTTCATTTCTTTGTTTTTCTCTCCTCATGAAATTTGAGCAAAAGCTTAATTTTTTTAATTCACTATGGTTTGGATCAATCATCTCACCCTACTCACTCTAGTTAAATGCATCATGTTTCACCGAGTCCAATTAAAAACTGTGGTAATTATGTGTAAATGTTATAATTTTGCATATTTGGTGAGCTCTGCAGATTCTTATTAGTTTGTGGTCAAAACTTTTTAGTTAGAAAATGTGTTTTCAGATCTATTAATAGAAGCAGTTTTGAGAGATATTTGAAGTTTTCAGCGCTCTCGAGTTAATAGTTTAAAACTCCATATTGACTAAATAATAAACAATTGGATTTCAAAGAGAAAGCTTTTGAGAACCATTTCTAGTTGACACAAACTGCAGTTACAGCTAGGCAAGGTAAGCATCAAAATCAAATTGCGGACCTCACATCATAAAAGTACTAACATATAGAGTGACAGCTAAAATATCCATTTCATGAGCAAAACAGAGATGATTTTCTGAGGGCTGGAAATTCATAATAGTTTGCTGCCACTACTTTTCAGTTAACAGGTGTGTTTTTTGATCTAACAGTAGAAGCAATTTTGAGAGACAACTAAAATCTCTATTTCAAGAGCATGACAGAGATGATTTTCTGAGGGGTGAAAATTCGTAATAGTTTGCTGTCACTACTTTTCAGTTAACAGGTGTGTTTTTGATCTAGGAGTAGGAGCAATTTTGAGAGATCATTACAATTTTCAGTTCTCTAGGATTAATAATTGCAAGTATGTTTAACATGTACTGAAATTTTAACATGCTCAATATTAACAAAACAATAAACCACAAAAAAAGGAAACTAGGGTTTTCAAGAACAACCCGTTTTTCCATAAACGAATTTTTTCTATAAATCACGTCTAGTTTCTGCATACATGTAGTGTCATTACAGCTAGGCATGGCATATATTAAATTCACATTAAGGAATTTTACGTAATAAAATTACTCTTTAACATATAAATCAAGAGCTAAAATTTCAGTCTCGTCAGCAGTGCCCCATTCAAATACAATTAGGAGCTAAGGAAATGATATTTACATAATCATTGGAAATTTTGAACAGTGGTATGAGTAACATTTACCGACGTTTTTTTGAATCCTCCGACGCGACTCTACTTCTACTTGCACTGTTGAATAAATGACGGGCTGAGCACTTTCCCTTGACTACTGAATTTGGGACGGGCTGAGCACATTCACAGGGCTGAATGAACCAGAATGACGGGCGATATATGTTATTATCGGCGCGAAAGTGCTCAACGTTCAAATTTCAAATTTCCTGCACTTGTGGGAGGGGTGGCGTCGTGGGGGTGGCAGATGGGAGAGGAGAGGCGTGGAGGGAGAGAGGTGGCGGAGGCAGGAGCGCGAGGTCCACTGGAGGAGTTGCTGTCCTCACTGTCTGCTGGGAGGTCTTGTCATTGGCATCATGGGCGGGGTCAACCTGAAGGCTAGAGAAGCCCGGGGGTTGCTGGAGGGGGCAGTCCGGGAGCTGTCCCATCAACCCCCGATTCGTCGAACAAAAGACATTTCCTTAATGAGTGTTCATTTGAATTTTGAAAACCTACCCTCTCAAATTTGAATTTAAAATTTGGGGATGGGTAAATCAGTTTTATTCCATTTTATTCAGACATGGACGACACAATTTCTGAACTTGGTGTTTTTGCTGTTAAGATAAAGCAATGGTAAGCCTATTATAAATCATGCAATTTCTGTGTTCTATTTTGCAGTCTCAATGAGAATTATTAAACTCTATTAACATTGTTAAATGGTGTGGTATGCTATGCAGTCCCACATTTCGGTCACCTATTAGAAGAACACTGCGGTATTCAAACATTGTTAAGACGAAGTTGCAACAAATAGAAGAAGTCAAGAAGTGAGTGATTGTATTCGAAAAAATGAAGAGAGGAAATGATATGTTAAAGAAAAGGCGGTATGGTGAAGCAATGGTGGAATTCAATGCAACTCTCTGGAGCAGTCCAGGGCTTTTGTAAGCCCATCTGGGCCAAGCTTGTGCACTCTGTGGATTGCAAGACCATGATCAAGCAATACAACATCTCTATTTTATTAGAGAGCATAGCTACTACAAGGTGCTCATGCTTGAAAAGCTTCCAACAATATTGAGACTAACATATAGTTTCAACAACAATATATAGTTGGCCATTGATGCACTACTTTACTGGGCACTATTTTTTTCCGCTGGAAATGACTTTGCATCTGGGTTGGTGAATTGCGACATCATTATGTAGAAAAACCTAGATCATGCAAAAACCATGGAAATTAGAGTGGGTTTGGAAAATCGAGTGAAAGTAGAGGTTATTGAAGTTGTTACTAAAGAGGTGGGAGGAAGAGGGCATTGGTATCAATGTCTGAATGGGCATTTCTACGTGTTGGGAATGCGGAGGTCCAACTCATACATCTCAATGCCCAGATTGCAGGGTCACAGTGGGAGGAGTGTCTCACCATCCAACAAAAGGAAATCGCCATGCAGACATTGATGGCAGTTCTCATCCTGCTTGGAGCAACAACACAGGTGTCAGAGCTTTGAGTGACAAATGATGTTGAAATTATAAGTATGTTTTGGAGTTTTACACTTTCAACAAGAGGAAAAGGTGTATAACGTCATTGCAGTAACCATTAAAGTGGAATTATTCTCTAGTTTGAAGAGTCATCTATCATTTTTTGAAATTTTTTCGATACAACAATACTATGTTATCAATATATGAAAAAGTATTACACTATCAAATACTTGAAAAACATCCAATCTATTACTGATATCTGATATGAATTGGTTTTATGATTTATCGTTTGTCAATTGATACTATAATCGAATGTGTGTTTGTATTAGTATTGTTAAATTTAGTTTATAGTTGAAAATTAATAACATGTATACTTTCATTGAAATGTAAATTTTACTATTTTTAAAGGTCAAAATTATCATTTACATATGGTGAGCAATTGCTCAAATTCTACTCGTGTGATGGACCATTTCTAAAATCTTTTTCATGCGTTTGTGTACGTAACTCTGAGAATGTGCTTCCGTTTCATGAGTTTGTGTACATAACTCCTAGAGTATGTATTCTGCGTTTCTTGGTGTGGTCGTGTATGCCCTCAATAAACAATATTAAATATTGAATGAATAACTTAAAAAAAAAACTATCACTTCAATGTACCATTCATACAAATGTTATGATGGTCTGAAACGTAATTGTGGTTTCTATATTTTAGGCGATGATAGAAATATCATTTCAATCTACCATTCAGAAAAATGTTATGATGGTCTGAAACTTAATCGTGGTGTCCTATATTTTAGGCAATGAAGTGATAGTAATAGTTATCATGGGCACAAATACTATACTTTAAATAAAATATTATACCACAAAAGTAAATCACAGATGAGAGAAACTTTAAGAGCTGATACAGTAGACGACAGAGAGATCATGAGAGAAACTTTAAGAGATGATACCACTAAAGTAGATGACATATGAGAGCAACTTTAGTAGCAAGATTTATCTGGAAGTTTGTAATATTTTTTAACATGATATCGCAAAACTATAAGAGAAGATACCACAAAAGTAGATATTATGACAGATGAGAGTAACTTTAGCAGCATGAAATTTTTAACTAAGTTAGATTTGACATATGAGAGAAACTCTGGCAACATGAAATTCTTAACTAAGTTATGGAAGTTGGTGATATGTTTAACATTATTTTCAGATTTTCTTTAGAGTCCAGTTTAGGGTGGATGGGTGAATCATAATTTATTTCAAACTACAAATATTTTACAAATACTTTATTTTAATTTAATTTTATAAATTATTTAATTAAATCTAAAAGAAAAAAGTTTATAATTACTTTTGAGGTATATCTAAACCATGCATCCTCACGACCACTAAAAATATAAATATTCCCATAGAGATTAAATCGAGGTTTTAATAAATTAAAAATGAGAATACTTTTATATATACATGTGAAATTTATATAACATAAATAATATTATAAAGAACCAATATAGATGCATTTTAACCAAGGATCCAAGAAAAGAGATAAACCAAAGTGATTAATGATGATAGAGGAAATATAGTGCATGATTCTTTTAAGTTTTTTATTATTGTATTTTCTTTGACATGAATGATCCAAAATATAGGTTTAATATTTTACGACCAATTATGTTTTTTTTTTTTGTAATTTAGATAATTTCTTAAATACAATAAAATGGGATCGCATTTAAGAGAGAGAGTGATATGGCGAGGGAATAAAGTGGGGGAGAGAGACATAGAGGTGTGAGAAACATGGAGAGAGAGGAGGGGGGAGAGAGGAGGAGAGAGGGAGGGAGAGAGAGATGGATTTGGAGGGGGAAAGAGAGGGAGGGAAGAGAGGGAGGGAAGAACAAAGACATTGATATATAGAGGTGGAGAGAGAGATGGAGTGCTAAGGGAGAGATGAAGATGGAATGAGGGAAGGGAGAAAAAAAGGAGAGGATAGAGATGAGGGAAGAGAGAGATAGGGAGACATAGATATGGAGAGCGGAGAGGGAGGGAGGGCGAGAATGGGGAGAGAGGGAGATAGTGATATAATTGGAGGGTGGGTAGAGAGAGAGTGTTTGTGATGGGGGGGAGAGACAAAGGGAGGTGGGAGAGAAAGGGAGAGAGAGGAATGAAGAGAGAGGGGACTTGCGAGAGAGGAGAGGGGGGGGGGAGAGATGGAGTTGGAAGGCGGAAAGAGATGGAGGGAAGAAAAAATACATTGAGAGATAGAGGTGGAGAGAGAGAGGGAGTCAAAAGGGAGAGATGAAGATGGAATGAGGGAGAGAGGAGATGAGGGAAGGGAGAAAAAATGAGAGGATAGACATAGGGAAATAAGGGGAAGAGAGAAACTGGGAGACATAGATATGGAAGGGGGAGAGATGGGGAGAGTGAGAAGGAGAGAGAGAGGAAGATAGTGGAAAATTTGGATGGTGGAGAGGGAGAGTTTGTGTGATGGGGAGAGAGACAAAGGGAGGTGGGAGAGAAAGGGAGAGAGAGGAAGGAGGAGAGATATGGAGTTAGAAGAGGAAGAAAGACATAAAGAGATAAAGGTGGAGAGGGAGAGGGAGTGGCAAGGGAGAGATGGAGATATGATGTGAGTGAGTGAGAGAGAGAAAGATAGAGAGATGGAGACAAGGGGAATAGAGAGAGGAGGGTAAGAGAGAGAGGGAGATGAAGAGGGAGGGAGAGACAAATAGATAGATGAGGAGAGAGAGTGTCTATGTTTTTGGGGTGATAAGAAGAGACAAGGGGAGATAGAGATATAAATGGAGAGAGAGAGTATATGTAGGCTGATATAAAGAGATAAAGAAGGGGAGACAAAGGGAGATAGAGATGTAGATGGAGGGGGCAAGAGGAAAGGAGAGAGAGACAAAGAAAGGGGGGGAGGAAGAGAGATAGATATGGAGAGAAAGAGAGAGAGAGTGACACGTGTTTAGCGGGCTGAGATAGAGAGACAAGCAAGGAGAGATGGGGGGAGGTATATATATAGATGGAAAGGGGGGGAGAGGGAGGAAGAGAAATATAGAGAAAGGGAGGGAGAGGTGGAGAGAGAAAGAGACGGGGAAGAGAGGGAGCGGGAGAGAGAAGGATATAGGGAGAGAGATAGACATGGGATGGAAGGTGGAGAGAGAGGGAGAAGAAAGAGACACATAAACAAATACATACATAGAAGTTAGATCTAGAAAGTCATGAATATTTTTGTTTTTTCACTAAAATAAATGTATTGATTTTAATGTAGTTTTTTATTTCTAATCTTATTTGTCACCTCTAGGTGAAATAAAATATAATTAAAACAAATTCTTATTAATTCATTTTTATTGATTCTTCAAATTTAGATGAATAAAATATAAATTAAAACAAATCCTTATTATTTCATTTTTATTGGTTGTTCAAATTTACATGATGTTGTGAAAATTTGAGGTTCTCATGATAATCATTTAATTTATTTATCCTATGGGAGGGTGTATGGATTCACTTAAAGTGGTATTGATCAAAATAAAAATTATTATGTGAGTATGTACTAACGTAATTATTTTAAATACCTTAAAAAAAATCAATATAAAATAAAAATATTAATAAATATTAATATACATTATATGTGTTATGAGGAGAGAATTTAGTTAGATGATTAAATGAAAAAATGGTGAGAGATTAATAAATTTGGTGAGTAGTTTAAAGAGGTTGGTTCATTTTGTTTTTTGGAAAACCATAGATGATGTTGAATCTATTTTTGAAATAAAAAAAATATTTAATTACTTCCACATTTTAATTTATTGAAGAATTTATTGCCATACTCTATCATAAATTTATTGCCATATTCAATCAGCTCTTAACTACCCACTTATTATAATTTACTATGGTTGATTAAAACAATTGATCCACTAACCAACAATTACTCTAATCACATATCAACCAACTCAATCACGCCTTAACTACCTACTTATTATAATTTACTATGGTTGATTATAGTTAATCATGGTAGATTGTAATCCAATATAGTTATTTATAATTATAATTCTACCAACCAACTCATACATAACCCACTAGGCTATAAGATTTTAAAACATTGCTCACTACATGTGGTTATTAGCATTGCTCATTACATATGTTTATTTGGTGATGTTTAAGTTATGGAAGAAATCATATTTTTCATTGGAATATACAATTTTGAGAAAATTTGTGAGTTTTAGTTACAATGAGTGATTTTACAATGATATGCATATATATATTTGACACCAATCTGTTAAGAAAATAAATGAATATTAATCTGCATATAAAAAAAAGCGTCGAATATACAAATGTTTTCCACCGAAAGTAGCAGCATTTGAGAGTGAGAAGAAATTAGAAATTCTTAGAGATGCAATGTACTATTACCCTTCCATCTGTTTCATTTCCTTCAATTCTTTCTCATAATTGTTGATTTGTATATGTAATACATTGTGGGATATATTCGAGAATCAAATTCCAATGTAGTATGCAAGAAATACTGTAGAGGGTAAAAAAATTGGATCATATTAAAAAAAAAAATTCATCCTATTTAATCATGAAACGATTAAATTGGATCACATTAGAACAAAAATACATTCATTATATTTAATCATGAAACCATTAAATCCCTAGTGTCTCTTCTAATACATGATGCACCACTTATTAAGACCAATCCATTATTATGAACCCCTTAATATCTAACTCATCACCTACTAAATTAATAACCCAACATAACTCCAAATCACTAATTACTTAACCCCTTCACCGTTGACCCACCAACCAACACATTCTCTAACCATTCATCCATTAACCAACAATTCACCTAATCATCGATCAACCAACTCAATCACCTACTAACTACCCACTTATTATAATTGGATATGGTTGATTAAAACCATTGATCCACTAACTAACAATTCCTAACCTAGATCAACCAACTCAATCACCCCTTAACTACCCACTTATTTTAATTTACTATGGTTTATTATAGCTAATCATGGTAGATGATAGTCCAATATCGTTATTTATAATTTTAATGCTACCAACCCACTCATACATAACCCATTAACCCATAAATTTTTAAAACATTGCTCACTACATGTAGTTATTAACATTTCTCATTATATGTGTTTATTTTGTGAAGTTTAAGTTATGGAAGAAATAGCCTTTTTCATCGGAATATACAATTTCAAGAAAAATTGTAAGTTTCAACTAGAATGAATGATTGTACAATGATATGCATATATATTTGATTCCAATCTATTAAGAAAATACACAACAATTAATTTTCATATACAAAAACAGACGAATATATAAAGTAGCAGCATTTGAGGTCTTGTTACCCATCTCCATGATAGCAGAAGTGATAAAATTGACCAAAATTCACTTATGTATATGTGTATATGTTCTTTATATGCACATATATAAGAGTTGAGCATATATAGAATTTTTGTGCATATTTCGTAATACGCATACGCAAGTCTTTATATATGTGCATATCTTCCATATATGTCCAACTTCCATATATGTGCAAATTTTGTATCGCATATCTTCCATATATGAACAACTTCCGTATATGCACATATCTTCAGTATATGCCCATATCTTTCGTATATGCACAACTTTCGTATATGTGCATATTTTTCATCGCATATCTTCCATATATGCATAGCTTATGTATATGCGCATATATTCTGTAGATGTGCAACTTCCTTATATGTGCATATCTTTTGTTTATGCGCAATTTCCATATATGCGTACATCTTCCGTATATGCACAATTTTTGTAAATGTGCATTTATTTCCTATATGTGCTTCTTCCATATATGTGAATATATTCAGTATATGCACATATACGGAAGATATGTGCATATACAGAAGATACACATATACATAAGTTGCACATATACGAAAGTTGTGCATATATAGAGAATTGTGTATGAATATTACGGAAGTTATGCACAACTTCTGTATATGTGCACAACTTCCATATATACACATAACCTTCTGTATATGCGCATAACCTATATGTGGTTGTGACAATGAGTATATGGCGTACCTATGGATTCAGAAATTCTACAGATCTCTAAGCCTTGAAGCCCTCAACACTCATCATGCCTCTTTCTCTTTACTAATTAGGTTCTGAAACATTTAATAAATATAGAATTTAAAATATTTTTTTAAGTAGAAAAAGATGTTAGAAGTGTTTTCATTGATAGCAAAGGACAGCAGCAGAGGCAAAGGACTGTAGCAGAGGCAAAGAAGAATACAATGACAAGATATGAAGACAAGGAGCATGAGGAGAACAGAGTGAGAAAGAGGAAAAGAAGAATATAGTGACAGGAGTTTATATTTGACTCATTAACGTTCACCCTAAGGAAAATTTCATACATAGACACAACAAGGGCTTCGAAGAATTTGCTCATCCTAAGGCAGCTTTCAGTTTTGGAAAATCTCAAATACAAACCTGGAATGTGCATTGAGATTTCTAATAGAGCTATTGGTTTAGCATGCGAAAGCACCAAGTGTGCAACAGAATGTGTATAAAAAACCATTGAAAGGTCAAGACGAAACCCTGAGAGTAAGAGGGTGAACCGAGCTTCGAGTAGTGAAAACCTAATGGAGTTTGGGGTTAAATCTTATGGTAGCGTCGTATTAAAGTAAGAATGACACACAGGTTTATATGTTAAGGAAGAAATAAGAAGTAAAACCTTTGAACAGAGTATATATATATATATATATATATATATATATATATATATATATATATATATATATATAACGAAGGCCGTAGTACGTATATAAATGTATATAACAAAGGCGCGAAGGATTTAAAGCGAACCATGAATATAAGCGGAACTCTAATTGTAAACAGTGAAACCAGAGATAAGTAAACCGACAGTATTGCGCGGTGTCAAAAATGGTAAGTGGATTTTTCATTTTTGAATGCGATCTATGTCTTCAATCAACACATGTCATAAGGCGGTTTTACAAAACAACTTTTATCACGTTCGTTTAAGTGGTTAAAGCTCGGCTCAATAAAAAATGCGATATGGCATGACATCCGTTGGATCATTGGAGTCGATGCGATAAACTATCCGCCGCTGGATGCGAGAGGTGTGTTAATGGGGGTGGACCCCAGGAACATATATGTATTAAAATATGTGTCAGGTTTGATATCTGTTGCAATATTTGATATATATTAAAGTTGAGTGTGCATATAAGAATAGTTTGTGTGCCAATTATATGGTTGATGCATGTTGATACATTATGTTATGTCGAGGGTTAAAACCATGGTCGAGGATTGACTTAGGCTTTGATATACATATGACAAGAAGGTCAGGCATTCATTATTGACTAAGGTTATTTAACCAAGCAGTATGGAAAGACAATCGAAAAATGTTTTTTTTTCGATCGTGAATAAGTTAAAAGGGAAATTGGCACATGTGTAAGCAATTTTCAATAAAGTTAATAAATAGCGAGTGCATGTGGTCGTGATAATAAGGTTAATACTTTAATGTTTATTTAAAACAAATTAGGAGGTGTGGACCTTATCAAACATTATATATTTATATATATGTGTTCAAAGGGCGCTGTCATTTGAAATGTATTAAAAGTGCAGACTTTATTAAACATAGGTGGGACCCGAGTTATGAATCACATCGGAGAAAAGTTTGGCATTGGAACGTGTTGGCAAGAGTTCCGATTGAGATGTAGACCTGATGGATTAATGAACCATGATTCATATATGTTTGAGTTCCGCATCAAAGAAAACCATCGTTTTGGAGCAATTCATCACATCGGCACAATGGAGTGAACAGTGATTCATCGCATCGGCACAATGGAGTGAACAATGATTCATCGCATCGGCACAATGGAGTAAACAATGATTCATTGCATTGGCACAATGGAGTGAACAGTAATTCATCGCATCAGCACAATGAAGTGAACAGTAAAACATCGCATCGGGAGTATTCAGTTGCGATTAATCGCATCGGAAAATAGAGTAGAAGAGTTTATAAAGCTGTGGGGCCCAAATATTTCAGAGGTTAGCATTGGTTGTTCATTAATATAAAACCCAAGGTTTATTAAGAAGTTTTTATAACATTTGATTGGGGAGAAGATATTTGTTTTATGAGAATGACAAATCTGGGATGTATATTTAAAGAGTATGAGCATTTCCTTTATATACCAAACCAAAGGTTATATATTTGATGGTTGAGGTCATATTTCATGATAAAGATTGTGAGTATAGATATATCCTTTTTGTTAAAAAGGTTTTATAATAACGCCGAGAGTTATTTATGTTCAATTAAAAGACAGTTGTACAGGCAGTATTTATACAACTACAATGAACAGAGAAAATGAAAAAAAAAAAGTGAAACGAAAGAGAGAGGGGTGGGTGTTGATGAAAGAGAGAGAAAAACAGAGAGAGCTGTGTTGCTGAAATTATTCAAAATTTATACTGTAATTTAAAGAAAGGTTTTAATTGTTTTTAAATTGTTTGTGATATAATTGGAAAGTATCCAGAGAAAAAAAAAATCCCACTGTAAAATTGAAATGGATACATTTTTCTGAGTAAATTGATAAAAGAAAAGAGAATGCAGAATTGAAGAAAAAGAGATAATCAAACAGATGTGAAGATTGGAGTACAGTATAAAAAAAGGGGTACAGAACAGAGCTGATATCCAAGGTAAATCAGCAAATGTTTCTTTTATGAAAAGTGAGGGAGTTGAAGCTTCCTTGCAAGTTGTAGCTTGCGGAATTCGAGGTTGAAGCCTCCTGTAGGTTGGTGCTTACAGAAAATCAGTGGTGAGAGGGAGTTGGAGCTTGCCTTTACATCACAACAATAATAAGATGTGGTTTTCTTCCATTATGGGTTTCCACGTATATCTGTTGTCTCTGTGTGTGATGTCTATGTGTTGATATGGTTATTAAACCTGCTTAATACTTGCTGCTCTCATAATAAGTTTTTTGTTACATTATCTTAACATTTCTGCACATATAATTTTGTTTCCATATAAAATTGATCACGAGGTTAAATTGTAAATGAGTTTAATTGAAAGTCTTAAAAAGTTCATGAAGGTGTTAAACTGATTCACCCCCCCCTCCCCTCTCAGTTTAACTAAGGTTTCAACAATTGGTATCAGAGCAGGTTCCTTTTTGTATCAGTTTAACAACTGAAAGGAGATCCTAGGTTCTTGGGATGGCTAGTCAAGAAGGATCATCAAAGAACAAAGCCCATTTTTTCACTGCTGCAAATTATGCCTTCTGGAAAATCAGAATGAGAACATACATAATGTCATTAGGATTAGAAGTTTGTGCTGCTGTGGAATTTGGATATGACCCTAAGGAAAATGTCTCAGAGAAAGAAGCCAAACAATATTTTGTGGCTAATGCAAAGGCAATGAATGCAATATTGAATGGATTGTGTGAGGCAGAATTCATCAAAGTAATGCACAAAAAGTCTGCCAAAGAAATGTGGGAAACTCTAGAAAATATTCATGAGGGAGGCAAAAAGGTGAAGATAGCTAAACTTCAAGTCTATAGAGCCCAATTTGAAAATTTAAAGCTGAATGATGATGAAGACATTGCTAGTTTCTTTTTAAGGGTTGCAAAAATTGTCAATAATATGAAAGCATTAGGTGAAACCATGAAAGAATGTGTAATTGTTCAAAATATCCTAAGATCTTTTCCATCTAGTTTTAATCCCAAGGTCTCTGCCATAGAAGAAACAACAGATTGGAAAACCTTGACCATGAACCAACTTCTTGGAAAACTAATAGCTTATGAGATGAGACTGCCACAGAGGAAGTCGAATGTAAGGGAGGAAACCTTTAAGGAAGAGAAGAAGAAAGAAGAAAAAGAATATATATGCTCCTGTTATGATGAAAAAGAGGCTAAATTTATCAGAAAGTTGGATAAAGGCTCAGGTAAGTATAAAGGTAAACTTCCAATTAAATGTTTCAATTGTGGAAGAGTTGGACACTATGCTTCTAAGTGTCCTTATAAGAAAACAAAGAATCAGGCTCAGGAATCAGAGAAGACCATATCTAAGAACTGGCAGAAATGGAAAAGATTCAATAGAAAATCTTTCTATGCTCAACAAGACAGCAGTGCGTCAGAAGACTTAGTTGAATTCTCAAGTGAAGAAGGAACATCAGAATTTGTATTGATGGCTATAGAAGATTTGGAAGAATGTCTTCTAGAAGATGAGGAAGAAGGTGAAGTGGACCTTGAGGGGGAGCTAAGAAGTGCCTTGGAGGAAATTGACAGACTAAAAATGAAGTGCAGA
Organism: Pinus albicaulis; assembly: GCA_034641835.2. Taxonomy (NCBI): domain Eukaryota; kingdom Viridiplantae; phylum Streptophyta; class Pinopsida; order Pinales; family Pinaceae; genus Pinus; species Pinus albicaulis. The sequence continues at coordinate 237,300,781 of CM076569.1, read as the reverse complement.
AAACAAAAAGACATTCTTCTCAAATATGTAAGAGAAGAACAAAATTCAGAAACCCTCATTCAGTTGAAAGTAGAGCTTGAAGAAGCCAAGAAGGTAGAGGATATTCTACTTAAGTAGATCAAGGATAAAACTCAGGGACAAGAGAAGTTGGAATAAGAAGTAGTATGCTTAAGGAAGAAATTAGAAAATGTCTAGAGGAAAATAGATACTTCTCAAATGACAAGCTCTAGTAAGTTGAATGAGGTTCTAGATGCTCAAAGATCTCCCCTAATCAAAATTGGGATAGGCTATGAAGGAGAATCAATCAAAGGAAAAGGCAAAGAAAACAAAAATATCATTTTTATAAGAGAAAATGAGAATATCCAAGCAGCTCAGAAGATTTCTAAAGAAGAATAATCCTGCAATAAAGTAGATAAAACCAGGAGGAAGCTCAAATGACAAAGGTTGAAATAAATAAACTGTCAACTGGAAAAAGTTCGTATACTCCTGAATATGTCAAATTTGGAAGTCATAAAAGGAGATTTTTTCCTCCTATGAAAAATGCCACTTGTTATGCCTGCCACAAATTGGGACATATTGCTACATATTGTCATACAAGAAGAATAAATACAAACCAGCAAACGATGCAAACAGTAAAAAGTTTTACTCAAGCAGACAAATGGAGAAGACAACCTTTTATCAGGTATGAAAATTGTTTTTATGGATACTATTTTTATTGTAATGAATTTGGCCATAAAATCATAGAATGCAGAAAATGTGGACAAAGAATGATGTTCAAAACCTCAAGGAGGTTTATGAATCATGGAGAGTTTACTCATACTTATAATTCTACTAAAGATATATCCATATGTTGTGTATGAAATAAAAGTGGGCATATGTCTTCCAAATGTCCTCTAAGAGAATATGGTTCATCACCTCAAAAAAGGTACCAAACAAGAGGATGCTTGCGGTGGAAAAAGAAGGTGAGTAAATGTGACTTGGCTCTAATAGCTGAAGATCTGAAAAGCCAATGGTATTTGGATAGCGGTTGCTCAAAGAATATGTCTGGAGATAGAAGCAAGTTTATAACCTTTAATGAAAAGAAATTTGGAAATGTTACTTTTGGCAATGATAAAGTAGGAAAAATCAAAGAAGAGGCTTAGTCAGTTTGGACAACGACAGAGGAAAATCCCAGGATGTAATATTTGTGGATGGGCTGAAAGAAAATTTGCTGAGTGTTAGTCAAATGTTTGATAAAGGCTGTGAATTTCTTTTTAGAGCACAAGACTGTGAAGTAAGATCAAGCATCACTGGAAAAACCATGATCAAAGGTGTTCGAACAGAAAGCAATGCCTATGTAGCAAAAGAAGAAAATGAAGCATGTCACCTTAGCAAATTTGAGGAGTCATGGTTATGGCATAGGAGATTGGGACACATAAAATTTGATCAGATCATAAGTCTAAGCAAAAAGAATGCAGTCAGAGATATGCCAGCCATAAAGAAGCATTCAAATACAATATGTAAATCCTGTCAGCTAGGTAAGCAGACCCATACATCCTTCAAAACCAAAGAGAAGCTATCTATAAGAAAACCTCTTCAACTTGTTCACATGGATCTGTGTGGACCTTCAAGAACTAAAACACCAGATGGAGAATCCTATTTCATGCTAATAATAGATGATTTTTCCAGAAAGACATGGGTTGCATTTCTCAAACACAAATCGGAAGCACTTGAGAAATTCAAAATATTTAAGGCTTTGGCAGAAAATCAAATAGGATGTAAGATAAAGTGCATCAGATCAGACAGAGGGGGTGAATTTACATATTATGTTTTTTTAGATCTGTGTAATGAGCATGCGATAAAGCAACAGTTCACAATTGCAGGAACACATCAGAAAAATGGAGTGGCAGAGAGACAAAACAGGTCTGTACAACAAATTGCCAAAGCCATGATGCAAGAAAGTAACATTCCTCAAAACTTTTGGGCAGAAGCAGTACAGACAACTGTGCATATCCTAAACAAAGCTCATTTAAGACCAAACAGTGACAAGACTCCTTATGAATTATGGAATGGTAAACCAGCATCAATCAAGCATTTTAGAGTTTTTGGAAGTAAGTGTTTTATAAAAAATAATGATGAAAATCTTGGAAAGTTTGATGCAAGAGCAGATGAAGGAATATTCTTAGGATATGCATCCAAGACTAAAGGTTACAGGTGCTACAAAAAAATACTTCACAAATTGTAGAAAGTATTGATGTAAGATTTGATGAAGAACTATCAAACAAGATAAGAAGTACATATTGCAACAATCCTCCAGAAGATCGTGAAGAAGAGAATCAAGATGATGATGAAATAAACAAGCCAATAGAAGATACTGACGTGTGATCAAAAAGCTCCTCAAGATACACTCAGAAGAACCATCGAGAAGATCAAATCATTGGGGACAAGAGTGTAGGTGTACAGACAAGAAGACAGCTAACTGAATAGATAGAAGAGGTATACCTAGCAATGTTGTCACAAATAGAGCCAAAAAAGCTTGAAGAAGCCAACAAAGAAAAACATTGGGTGAATGCCATGAATGAAGAATTGGACCAAATTTAGAAGAACAACACTTGGGAACTAGTTCCAAGACCCAGTGAGAAAAATGTCATTGGCTGAAAATGGATATTCAAAAATAAGATGAATGAATAAGGACATGTAATCAGAAATAAAGCTAGACTTGTGTGCAAGGGATATTCACAGGTTGAAGGACTTGATTATGATGAAAAATTTTCCCCTGTAGCCAGAATGGAAGCTACCAGACTGTTTTTAGCTTTTGCTTGCTATCATGACTTCAAGGTGTACCAAATGGATGTGAAGTCTGCCTTACTGAATGGAGATTTAGAGGAAGAAGTCTACATGGAGCAACCAGAAGGGTTCTCCTTAACAGATAATGTAGACTATGTGTGCAAATTAAAGAAAGCATTATATGGCCTGAAACAAGCTCCTCGAGCATGGTATTCAAGGCTGGACAAATACTTGCAAAAACAAGGGTTCAAGAAAGGAGGAGTAGACAACAACTTGTACATAAAAGAAAATGAAAATGAACATCTGATTGTAGTACTGTATGTAGATGATATCATGTTTGGAAGCAGCAAAGATGAGTTAACAAAAGGATTTTCTAAAGAGATGAAATCAGAATTTGAAATGCCTATGATTGGAGAGCTCACCTTCTATCTAGGACTACAAATTCAACAAAAGAGCATAGGCACATTTATCTCACAAGAAAAATACTTAAAAGAGATGCTGAAAAGGTTCAAAATGGAAGACTGCAAACCTGTGTCAACTCCCATGACTACTGGATGCAAGCTTTGTGTAGATGATGGAACAATTGACGTAGATCAAAAAATTTACAAATCCATGGTTGGAAGTCTATTATACATAACAACTTCTAGACCAGACATTGTGATGGATGTTGGACTTTTGGAAAGATATCAAGCAGCACCAAAAAAAAATCACTTACTAGCAATTAAAAGAATATTCAGATATCTACAAGGGACTGTACATCATGGGCTATGGTATCAAAAGGAAAAAACTTCATTTTGACAACATATACAGATGCAGATTGGGCCAGTTGTGGTGATGACAGGAAAAGTACAAGTGGAGGTCCATTCTATTTAGGAGAAAGTCTGGTGGCATGGCTAAGCAAGAAACAAACATCTATTTCTCTATCTACAGCAAAAGCAGAATACATAGCAGCAGCAGCATGTTGCACACAAGTCTTGTGGATGAAACAAACCCTCCAAGATATGAAGGTAGGAATTGATGAACCTATCTCTATCAAGTGTGATAATACAAGTGCCATAAGCATATCAAAAAATCCTATGCTTCATTCAAAAGCTAAACATATTCCAATCAAGTATCATTTTCTCAGAGAACAAGTAGCTCAGAAAGTAGTGAAGTTGGAATATGTGCCAACAAAAGAACAGATAGCAGATATATTTACAAAACCTCTTGCTAGAGAACCATTTGAATATCTGAGAGATAGACTAGGGGTAGTGTCTGTAGATGCTACTCTCTGATATAAAGAGAAATCATTGTTTCAGGGGGAGAATAGAAGAGACAACATCATTCCATGGGGAGATCCACAAAGAGCATGAAACAGGTCCTCAAGATCAAAATATCAACCCTTTGCCATTGATGTCAAAGGGGGAGGAAATGCTATAAGCAGAGAATAGCTATGGATGGCAGAGAATAGCTATAGCTATGGCAGAGAATAGCTATAAACAGGCAGCAATTTTATTGCCATCACTGCCAAAGGGGGAGACTGTTAGAAGTGTTGTCATTGATGGCAAAGGACAGCAGTAGAGGCAAAGGACAACAGTAGAGGCAAAGAAGAATACAGTGATAGGATATGCAGACAGGGAGCATGAGGAGAACAGAGTGAGAAAGAGGCAAAGAATAATATAGTGACAGGAGTTTAGATTTGATTCATTAATGCTTATCCTAAGGCAACTTTCATACATAGACACAGCAAGGGCTTCAAATAATTCGCTCATCCTAAGGCAACTTTCAGTTTCGGAAAATCTCAAATACAAACCTGGAATGCGCATTGAGATTTCTGATAGAACTGTTGGTTTAGCACGCGGAAGCGCCAAGTGTGCAACATAATGTGTATAAAAAACCATTGAAAGGTCAAGACGAAACCCTGAGAGTAAGAGGTGGAACCGAGCTTCAAGCAGTGAAAACCTAATGGAGTTTGGGGTTAAATCTTATGGTAGCATCGTATTAAAGTAAGAATGAAACACGGGTTTATATGTTAAGGCAGAAATAAGAAGTAAAACCTTTGAATGGAGTATATATATATATATATAACGAAGGCTAGAGTATGTATATATATGTATATAACAAAGGCGTGAATGATTTGAAGCGGAACCATGAGTGCAAGCGGAACTCTAATTGTGAACAGTGAAACCAAAGATAAGTAAACCGACAATATCGCGTGGTGTCAAAAATGGTAAGTGGATTTTTCATTTTTGAATGCGATCTATGTCTTCAATCAACACGTGTTCTAAGGCGGTTTTACAAAACAACTTTTATCGCATTCGTTTGAGTGGTTAAAGCTCGGCTCAATAAAAAACGCGATATGGCATGATTTCCATTGGATCATTGGAATCGATGCGATAAATTGTCAGTCGTTGGATGCGAGAGGTGTGTTAATGGGGGTGGACCCCAGGGACATATATGTGTCAAAATATGTGTCAGGTTTGATATCTGTTGCAATATTTGATATATATTAAAGTTGAGTGTGCATATAAAAATAGTTTATGTGCTGATTATATGGTTGATGCACGTTGATACATTATGTTATGCCGAGGGTTAAAACCATGGTCGAGGATTGATTTAGGATTTGATATAGATATGACAAGAAGGTCAGGCATTCATTATTGACGAAGGTTATTTAACCAAGCAGTATGGAAAGACAATCAAAAAATGTTTTTTTTTTGGTCGTGAATAAGTGAAAAGGGAACTTGGCACATGTGTAAGAAATTTTCAATAAAGTTAATAAATAGCGAGCACATGTGGTCGTGATAATAAGGTTAATACTTTAATGTTTATTTAAAACAAAGTAGGAGGTGCAGACCTTATCAAACATTATATATTTATATATATATATATATATATATATATATATATATGTGTGTGTTCAAAGGGCGCTATCATTTGAAATGTATTAAAAGTGCAAACTTTATTAAACATAGGTGGGACCCGAGTTATGAATCACATCGGAGAAAAGTTTGGCAGCGGAACATGTTGGCAAGAGTTCCGATTGAGATGCGGACCCAATGGATTAATGAACCATGATTCATATATGTTTGAGTTCTGCATCAAAGCAAACCATCGCATTGGAGCGATTCATCGCATTGGCACAATGGAGTGAACAGTGATTCATCGCATCGGCACAATGGAGTGAACAATGATTCATCGCATCGACACAATGGAGGGAGCAGTAATTCATTGCATCAGCACAATGAAGTGAATAGTAAATCATTGCATCGGGAGTATTCAATTGCAATTAATCGCATCAGAAAATAGAGTAGAAGAGTTTATAAAGCTGTGGGGCCCAAATATTTCAGAGGTTAGCGTTGGTTGTTCATTAATATAAAACCCAAGGTTTATTAAGAAGGTTTTATAACATTTGATTGGGGAGCAGATATTTGTTTTATGAGAATGACAAATTCGGGATGTATATTTAACGAGTATGAGCATTTATTTTAAATACGAAACCAAAGGTTATATCTTTGATGGTTGAGGTCATATTTCATGATAAAGATTGTGAGTACAGATATATCCGTTTTGTTAAAAAGGTTTTATAATAACTTCGAGAGTTATTTATGTTCAATTAAAAGACAGTTGTACAGGCAGCAGTTATACAAATGCAATGAACAGGTAAAATGAAAAAAAAAAAGTGAAACGAAAGAGAGAGGGGTGGGTGTTGCTGAAAGAGAGAGAAAAACAGAGAGAGCTGTGTTGTTGAAATTATTTTAGATTTATACTGTAATTGAATGAAAGGTTTTAATTTTTTTACATTGTTTGTGATGTAATTGGAAAGTATCCAGAGAAAGACAAAATCCCACTGTAAAGTTGAAATGGATACATTTTTCTGAGTAAATTGATAAAATAAAAGAGAATGCAGAATTGAAGAAAAAGAGATAATCAAATAGATGTGAAGATTGGAGTACATTATAAAAAAAAAGGGGGTACATAATAGAGCTAATATCCAAGGAAAATCAACAAATGTTTCTTTTATGAAAAGTGAGGGAGTTGAAGCTTCCTTGCAAGTTGTAGCTTGCAGAATTCAAGGTTGAAGCCTCATGTAGGTTGGTGCTTACAGAAAATTAGTGGTGAGAAGGAGTTGGAGGTTTCCTTTGTTGAAAACGCAGCAAGATGATGGAGCTTAGTGAAATGAAGTCGCCTTCACTAAGTGGGCCCGCAGGCAAATTCTGGCGCAAAGTCTATTTTTAGACTATGTCTATTTTTAGACATATGGAGCATGGTTCGGGGATTCCAGTTTGAGATTCTTGGAGCATTGGTCATGTTGGTAAAAATAGATGGGACTCTATTTTTTGTGACCTATAGGTCGAAGAGGTCGAAGTCTATTTTTAGACTGCCTCTCCTAAAAATAGGGAAGTCAAATATTATTTACCCTTAATAATATTTGGACTCTAAACAACAGTTTACTCTCTTGGAGCACTTCAGTTCAAGCTACAGAAGTGGCTCATGCATCTAACAGAGGAATCACGTGATTCCCAAGGGTTTGATGGCATCATGCATGGTTGACTTCAGTTGGACTTCAGTGGCAGAAGTTGGTGGAGTTAATGAGACAGATAGTGGAGTTGTGTTCTGTTTATTTTAGTTGAACTAGTTGAGATTAGTTTAACTAGCTAATCAATTAGTTATGAGTGGAGTGAATTAAGTATTATTTAATTCATTAATTAGTAACTCATTATTCAACTCAAGAACACATCAGTTCACTACAGTGCATGATCAGTTCAGTGGAGACCAGTGAAAGAGGTAGATGAAAGGGTGGAGTTAGCTATCAATGGCGACATCAGTTGTGCATGAGATTTGCAACACACTTGGAGGAATTGCCCATGATGATTGCACTGTCAAGCCAAGGGGATTCGAACCTTGGATCTCTATATAGACAGGCCTGGATTGCGCAATAGAGGCAAGGCAATTGGCGGTGAGTTTTGAACCAGTAACCTGTTCAAAACTGAGCTAGATTGTGTGTAACTTCATGAGAAAGTACCGAGTACTTGTGAGGAGTATTGTACTGAGTTTGTTACATGATTTCTCCATTATAATATACACAATAGCTGCGGGGTTTTCAGCTATAAGCTTTCCCCATACATACCGTGTTAATGTGTATGATGATTTGATGTGTTATCGCTTGATTTTATTTCCGCATGTTTGATGATCTGAGTGGAAGAGATTATGTGTTGCATATAAATTCGAATTGTATGTGATCAAGATAGTCTTGGTGGATAATTAATCATTATTCAGAAAATTTCTACATCCTTTACATCACAACAATAATAAGATGTGGTTTTCTCCCTTTATGGGTTTCCACGTATATCTGTTTTCTTTGTGTGTGATGTCTATGTGTTGATATGGTTATTTAGTCTGCTTAATACTTACTACTCTATCATAATTCTGTTGTTACATTATCTTAACATTTCGTACATATAATTTTTGTTTCCATATAAAATTTATCATTAAGTTAAATTCTAAATAAGTTTAATCGATTGATAAATAAGTTTAATCGAAAGTTTTAAAAAGTGCATGAAGGCATTTTTCCGATTCACCCACCCCCACCCTCTCAGCTTTAATTAATGTTTCAACAAAAGGTTTATAATATCAAAGTTATTGAATTTTTAAATATGTTTTTAAAGTAAAGAGTTGCCTAAATATTTGTTATTGACTTGATTTTAAATATTAGCTCTATTTTTATTCATATAATTTCGAGATTTTTTTTTTAACTTGAACGGGTATGAGTTTTTTATTTATTTTTTTTTTAACTTGAACGGTTATGAAATTTTTTATTTATAAGAAAAAGAGTGGGCAGGGCTGTGCCTTATCGACCCAGAATACATCTTTGGATTCCAACAGCAGCTAAATTTAAGACTTGACATTAACAGGGAAAATCTAGAAATCTTTCTTCGTTTATAAAAAGCAGACCTTTCTGCGTTGCGCTCCCCTTGTTGGCCATCAAGTCTACTTCACTGTTTGAGCTTCTCAGTATGTGATAGAATTTATAGGTATTGAAAGCTATGAGAACCCTTTTCAGTCTTTCCAGGACCCTGTTTAGGCTTGCATTTCTGAATGTCTCTTCCGTGTTCAGATTCTTGATGAGGATCTCCGAATCACCGAAGATCTGTATGTCTTTGATCCCTTTCTCCCTAGCAATTTGACAGGCTTTGAGCAGACTTAAAAGCTCCGCTTGATTATTAGTTTTCAGTCCGAGACCCCAGTAGAATGAGTCCCGGGAAGCGCCTTTTGGGGAGTATATAATCCCGCCTGCACCGGAAGGTCCAGGGTTCCCTTTAGATGCCCCGTCAAAGAAGATGGTATTTGTCTGTTGTTCTCTCCACCATTGCTGAAAGGAGGCATCTGGATCTCGTTTTCTCCAGGAAGGGGAAGCTAAAAGGGGAGGGTGGAGATACATTCTGCGGTGGGGTTCAAGAGATTCTAGCCACCTCTTCTCGGCCGGCTGTAGCAAAGGATCCTCTTTGTAGAACTGTTGATGGGCTGCTTCCAAAAGAAATGATCTGGCTTTTGCAGCCACCTGCAAAGGAGTATGGGTCAATTCATTGAAAATCATCTGATTGCGCGCAATCCAAATCTGCCAACACACAAACTTAGGGAGAGCATTCCAGACTTTGCGCCAGAAGGACTTTTGGGGAATACTATGAGGGTAAAGTTGTCTCCAATATGCAAAAAGCTCCGAGACAGAGGTATGTGCTGGAGGATTTATGTGAAAATCCTGCAACAGGAGATCCCAAACTGCCTTAGCGAAATGACATTCAATAAAAAGATGCTGTGCAGTTTCGTTGTTGCTCCTGCAGAGGGCGCACCTGTATGGACCAGCGAAATTCCTTTTTGCCATGTTGTCACCTGTTAGTATCTTATTATGGACCAATGTCCAGAAGAAGAAATTGACTTTCGGGAGTGCCAAGGGTTCCCAAACATTTTTCCAGAACTCTGCGTTATGCTTACTGGTCCTAGAGGTCTGAAAGGCTTTGTAGCCAGCTGCAGTAGAGTACTCTCCGGAGGTTCCCCAACCCCATCGATCCTTCAAATTGCTGTGGATAGGTGCTGCGTCCTCCAGCATGTCGATCAATCTGATACTTTGTGCGTGCAACAGAACAGGGGGATCGATTGCCCAGCCAGTCCAATCTCCATTAGCATCCCAAGTCGAAATATCCGAAACTCTGTTCTTGCCTTCGGAGGTTAACCAGTCTTTTAATTCGGCAATTTCCGCTTTATCCTTCAGTGGCTCTCTATCCATTATGCGATCGTGCCATAAGTTTGTTTCTTTCCCGTTCCCTGGGATCCTATACACAAATCGCTTAAACATTTTACTGCTCTTGATACAAAGCTTCCACAGGATCGTGCTATTTGCTGTATAACCCAGTTGAATATCTCTGAGTGCTGCCCTGTTTGTGTATTTCGCTCTCAACAGAGCGCTGACAGGATGCTGAGGCTCTTTGAGCATCTTCCACAGAGTTTTGCAACCGAGGGCCAAGTTGACCAGAGAGGGATCTCGGATTTGAAGGCCGCCCTCTTCTCTTGAGTTTTTTACTATTTCCCAGTTGACCAGATGAAGTTTTTTTTCGTTTCCCCTACCTCCTTGCCAGAGAAAGTCTCTTATGAGCGTGGAGATCTGATCCATTACAATCTTGGGGGCAAGCAGGAACGCAGCTTGATATATTGGAAGAGAAAACAGTTGTGATTTAATCAAGATGACCTTTCCTCCTTTTGTTAGCCAGAAGCCACCCCAAGAAGAGATTTTTGTTTTGAGTTTACAGATGATGTCAGTCCAGAGCGACCTCCTATTCGTTCCAGAAATAATAGGAAGCCCGAGATATTTGACTTTGTCCCATTGAGAATGCCCTTTGAAACCTAGAATATTAGCTATGTTATTGAGCTCCTGCTGTCCAGTATTCCAACTAAAGACTTCGCTTTTCCTTTCATTTACTTGGGCACCCGAGACTTTGCAGTATTTTCTGATGACTGATTCGAAGGCCTTGGCAATTCTGGTTGAGGCACCTCCCAAAAGTATCGAATCATCTGCAAAGAGGGCATGATTCAGGGAGTTAACTCTGCTGGTAGGTTTGAGGCCCGGAAGAGTACCTGCCCTTCTTTCTTCTTCAAGTTTTCTACTTAACGTTTCAGCCATTAATATATATAAGAAGGGGGAGAGCGGGCATCCCTACCTAATTCCTCTCCTAGCTTGGAAGAAGCTGGTAGGCCTGCCATTAATGAGCGGGGCAATCCATGGATTGTCCGTGCAGGCTTTGATGAGGTTTACAAATTGAGGAGAGAATCCAAAGGAGAGCAAAACTTTGCTGAGGAAAGTTCTGTTGACTCTGTCAAATGCATTTGCCATGTCTAGCTTTATGAGCATGCCTTTCTCTTTACTTTGCTTGCTTGTGTGTATGGTCTCCTGCACTTGTATGACATTATCCAAAATGTGCCTGCCCTCAACAAATCCTCCTTGGGAGCTAGAGATCAGTCTTGGTAGCAAGGGCTTTAATCTACTGGCCAAGAGTTTTGCCAAGATCTTGTATGAGGCATTACATAACGAGATTGGTCTGAATCTTGAGAAGGTTTCCGGATTAGTGTCTTTGGGGATGAGGGCTAAGTAAGTTGAATTGGTGCTGCCCCCTACTTTCGCTTTTTTCATGAATCCCGAGATCATCTTTTGCAGGTCATGTTTGATTATACCCCAGCATGCTTTGTAGAAATGTATTGTGAAGCCATCAGGCCCTGGGGCCTTGTCTGAATCCATGGACCAGATTACCTTTATTAGTTCTTCCTCAGTGACAGGTTTGCAAAGATCAGAATTGTCCTCCGGAGAGATGAGGGGAGGGATGTTACCGAGAAAATCTGCTTCTTCTTCTTCTTCACTTTGGGTGTCCACACTGTATAGATTTTTAAAGTGCGTTTCTGCAGCTTCTTTGACTTGTTGGAGGCCTTTGCAGATATGTCCATCAGCGTTCTTAATTTCTGCAATATGGTTCCTTGACAGTCTAGCACGATACTGTCTGTGAAAGAAAGAAGTATTACGGTCCCCAGCTTTTAACCATAAGCTTCTGGACTTTATTCTCCAGTATTCCTCCTCTTTTCTAAAGGTTTGAAAGGCAGCTCTCTGGGCTTTTGTTTCCTTTTCCAGCAGATCTTCGTTTATGGTTTTGCTTTCCATTTCATGTTGAATGGTATGCAAAGTCATTACTGCTTCAGCTCTTTCAGTGGTAGGGTTGGGGGCTGGGTTTTTAATCCATTCCTTCAACGCTTTTTTGGTGGACTTCAGTTTTTGCTCCCAAACATAGCTGGGAGAACCATTGATGGAGGAGGCCCAAGCAGTAGTCACCGTTTCAGAGAAGCCAGCCCTCTCAATCCACAGTGGGGAAAAGCGAAATGGGATGGGGCCCAGGTCCTCTTCGTCCTCTAGACAGAGCAGAATAGGCTTATGGTCAGAGGTGAGCTTGGGAAGGATCTTAGTTGTTAAGATCTTCTTGTTCATGAGGAGAGAGGATTGAACAAGAAAACGATCTAGCCGGGCAGAAATGTGCTCTGCCCCGGTTCGATTATTCGACCATGTGAAGAGTCCTTGAGTTGGGTTAAGGTCCAATAAATCCCACTGTTGTGCAAGCTCTTCAACGATGGCCACCATGTGGTCTTTGGAATAGGAGCCACCTCTTTTCTCTTTAGCTTTCAGAACAATGTTGAGGTCCCCAGCGAGAATGATATTGTTGGGGGATTCTTGCTCTAAAAAAGCTGCCAACGAGTGCCAACATTCTCTTTTTTCTGAATAAATGACAGGGACATAAAGATTGACAAGTGATATTTTCAACTTACTTGCAAGATGACGGATTTCTGTGTAGATCCAGTATTGGGTCTCATGAGTTTTGATCAGCTGGTGTTTATCTTCGGACCAAAGAGTTGCCAGACCTCCCGATGAGCCCCTCGCACTGACCGCTATGCCTGCACTTTTTTTCCATTTTGACTTACTGATTTCAAGCAGAGCTTGCCCTGCTATCTTTGTCTCTTGGAGCAAGAGGATGTCTGCAGGTTCCATTTTCATTAAGTCCTTTACTGCATCTATTTTTGCATGGTTCCCCAGTCCTCTGCAATTCCAAGAGACTAGCTTCATTATTTACCTGATAGCGGAGTGGTGCCACCCTTATGTGGCCTGGACCTGCTGTTTCTTCCGATCGACATTTCAATCGTGGACTGGCTTCCTTGTGTCTTGAGCCTTTAAGCTTCTTCTTCTCTCTGCTCCTTGCGGGATTTCCTTCCAGCTCTTTTTTATGGGCGTTCGTAGATTTCTTCTTCTGAGGAATCTGAGCTTTCTGCTGCCTTTTTCTTTGTGACTTCTGCATAAGTAGGGTTGGGAGGGCTGCCAAGGGGCACTTCAGCTTGGGTGGCAACGCCTCCCTCGTTGCTTGGAGGGGAGGCTTCTATTTGAATCTCATTTTCTGTAGCAGTGTTCATTGGGTCAATCTGTGCACCCTCTGCTTCTTTTAAGGTTTCTTCCGCCTCCTGAGTGGGTGTAGGAATGTACCTAGCTCCAGAGGCGGCGCTTCTTCCTGTATCCTTTTTTGCATGGCCAGCTCTCTGGACTAGAGTCCATTGATCCTTGTTTTGTTTATCCGATTGCTCCTCTGCGCGCTTCTTACAGTGCTTTGCAAAGTGTCCATGCCCGTGGCAATGTCGACATTTAAAGGGAAGTTGTTCGTAGTCGAGCTCTTGGACATGCGTCCATCCTGCTGCCGTTAGCTTGATCGCTTCAGGGAGGCCTTCTTCAAGGTCGACTTCAACACAAATTCGGGCACAAGAGTACTGATCTTTTCTAACTGCTTGGTCAATGTATTTACCTAGCGCATTCCCAATAACTTGAAGCGATTTATGATTCCAGCAGTGTAGAGGCAGATGGGGGAGTCTCACCCACACCGGGACAGCTGAAGGAACGTCTTGAGTAGGATCGAAATCCGGCGTCCATTTGTTTAAGTACAAGCCTTGCGGCCCCATGAAGTAGGGGCCGTTTCTGAAGATTAAACTTCTGTCTTCCGGATTTTCGAAGACGAAAACGAAGAACCCTTTGCCCACGAAGTAGCTCTTGACGTCGTCTTTTATCAGTGGTTTCCAGTTTCTTTGAGACCACTCCTCCACGGATTTGGGGGACGGCCAAAGGCCCGTAAACTGACCAATGAGGCCCTTATCTGCCAGATTAAGCGCCGCTTTACAAGTTTCCTCCTCAGGCAAAGCTACAGCAGGGATCGAATCCATTTTTTTTATGAACTTCTGCTGAATAGCTGTTGGGGGGCGTTTTGATCCGGCAGCAATCAAAGTACGAAAGGCTGAGACTTCAGGCGGAACAGGAGGGGGGGCAGAGCCCCCAGGCGTCCCCATCATGCAGCAGAGAATGAACGCAGGGCTGTGCGCAGGGGCGCAGCAGCCAGAGCGGCGCAGAGACTCACCAGGAACCCTAGCCGCCGCAGCACGGTGGAGCAGCGCGCTACGTTAAAAATAAAAAATATTATATTGTCTCTATAATTTCGAGATTTTAATATTTAAAAAAAAATATTAAAAAAATTTAATGCTTTAAAAATGTTTTTTTTTAAATGTTAAACTTCCATTTCTATTACATGTTTTCCAAATTTAGATTATTAAATTGATTTCTTATATTTAAGGAAAATAAGCTCATAAGCAATCAAAAATAGTTTTAGGTTATAATCATAATCAAAAGGTGGTTTCATTTTAACTAGTATCTAAAAGAAAGCTAATGGTCCTTGTGACTTCAAAGCTACCTTCAATGGAACCATATGTTTCTACTAGCCTATAGCCTTGGCCTCATGCATGGAACAAATACTACCTCATGTTGTGATTTAACTTCTTGACTAAAAATTCAAATAGTGGACTATTTATTCACTATAATTAGTTTTAATTTTTTTACAACTAATTTTGTGTGGTGCTGAAAAATATCTAAATGATATCATAAGGCTGGGAGGTTTATTAGTTTTCAATCATTATCAATTCTATCAAATATTATATTTGGTAAAAAATGTAAGAACAACTATATGAAAAAAAGGTTACTAAAAAAAACTGTTGTTGTAATAAAAAATTAGCTGAAATAAATATTACATTATTTTAATGCATAATGCATGGTTAAAAATTATATGTTCTCATATTAGATATCACAAGATTAAATTTAAGAGGTAGGGTTTGTGCATATATATATATATATTAAGTAGTGAAATATTAAGTAAAGATGATACCAAGTTATTCCACAAATAAAGAAGTCCTATCTATCAATATGACATCTATCGAAGCCATATTTTTAAATTAAATTTCTATTATTATTGTTATTATTAAGTTTATTTAAGGTTTGCATTATCAAAGTGGGCGAATTATTTTGGACCTAAGTGGATTGGAAGAATTAAGATACTCATGAAAGAGTCTCTAATAACCTAGCAGAGACATATGTTATGTATCGAGGAATCAAGCACACAATTGCATTAAATCACCAATCACTAATAATCATTAGAGGCTCTTCCTTTATCATTAGAAATATACAATTCTAAACTCTTCTGAGTGATGAGAGATTGAAAAACATTTCGAAAGAATTAGTATGGCCCTAAGAAACCTCTTGGAAACGAAAGAGTTTCAAGTTCTCTACCAAAACAATAAAACAATTGATGTACTAAAAATATAAGCAATACAACACCAATATGGAATGACATTAACCAATGGACATTATTCCTTTTCCTTCATACCCTGACCATGGTTGAAACTTAGATCTTGAAGGTAAAGATGATGGCACACAAGATAATTTTTTCATGTGGATTTATTGAAATTTTAGTTGTCACCCATAATTTGTTCATGCAAATTGACTGTAATTTTAATTGTCACCCATGTTCATTATTTCTCCATATATCCACCTCATCATTATATTACTCTCTACTTCTTGGCATAATTAGAACACACATTCTTGGAGATTTATATGAACCATATCAATAGGATGACACCATTGTTGTTAAGCATGACATGCTCTAGAATTAATTCATTTGAGACTATTAGTATCATGGTGGTTTCTATCCTTTTGTTTGGAGTTAACCAAATATTGGATGTCTTCTCATCTACTATGGTGTTTTCTTGTGGCCCCTTCCCCAACAATAGAAATATTTTCCTCTTCCTCTTTATGTTTTCTCATAATTATTTGGGCCAATTCCTCACAAGTTCAGTTCATTGCATTTAATTTTTAGCTTTTATATTAAATGAAACAATCTTCCTCCTTCACAGTGGAATATTCTATCAAGAGAAATGCATAATACAATCCTCAAGGCCAAATTGAGGAAATTGAAGGATTTCAATAATACATATGTCATCTTCGAATACAACATGCACAATTATCCTCCAACTAGACCTTTACTATGCGCATATATGGAAGATATGTGCATATACGGAAGATTATGCACATATACGGATGTTGTGCATATACTGAAGATTTGCGCATATACGGAAGTTGTGCATATACGAAAGATATGCGCATATATGAAAGTTGTGCATAACTTCCGTAATATGCATACACAAGTTTCTATATATGCCCAACGTCCGTATATATGCAACTTATGTATATGTGTATCTTCTGTATATGTACATATATTCCGGATATGCGCATATACGGAATATATGCACATATATGGAAGAAACACATATACAAAATATATGCACATTTACAAAAATTCCGCATATACAAAAGATATATGCATATACGGAGTTGCGCATATATGAAAGATATGCAAATTTACAAAACTTGCGCATATACAGAAGATATACGTATATACAAAAGTTGTGCATATATGAAAGATATGGGCATATAAGGAAGTTGTGCATATATAAAAGATGAAAACATATAAAATTTTTGCAACTTCCTTACTTGCACATCTTTCGTACATGTACAACTTCTATATATCCAAATATCTTCCGTATATGCGCATATCTTCCATAAATGCGTATATCTTCTGTATATGTGAAACTTTTATATATGAAAATATCTTTTGTATATGTGCATATACAGATGTTGCACATATACGGAATATATGTGCATATACAGAAGATTATGCTCATGTACGAAAGTTGCGCATATACAAAAGTTGTGCATAACTTCCGTAATATGCATACACAAGTCTCTATATATGCACAACTTCCATATATGTGCAAATTATGTATATGTGTATCTTATGTATATGCATATATATTCTGTATATGCGCATATATTGAATATATGCACATATATAGAAGAAGCACATATACGAAAGATATGCACATTTACAAAGCTTGCGCATATACAAAAGATATACGCATATACGGAAGATATGTGCATATAAGGAAATTGCACATATACGAAAGATATGCGCATATAAGGAAGTTCCACATCTACGGAATATATGTGCATATATTGAAGCTATGCATATATGGAATATATGCGATGCAAAATATGCGATGCAAAATATGCACATATACGAAAGTTGTGCATATACGGAAGATATGGGCATATATCGCATATACGAAAGTTCTGCATATACTGAAGATATGGGCATATATAGAATATATGCGCATATACGAAAGTTGTTCATATATGAAAGATATGCGATACAAAATATGCACATATATGGAAATTGCACATATACAGAAGATATGGGCATATACAGAAGATATGCGTAAATGCGGAAGATATGAACATATATAAAGACTTGCGTATGCATATTACGAAATATGCACAAAACCTCTATATATGCTCAACTCTTGTATATGTGCATATATATAAGATATACACATATAGAAGTGAATTTTTGTCAGTTTTTATCACTTCTGTTATCATGGAGATGGATAACAAGACCCTCAAACGCTGCTACTTTGTATATTCGTTTGTTTTTGTATATGAAAATTAATTGTCGTGTATTTTCTTAACATATTGGTGTCAAATATATATGAAATCATTGTACAATCACTCAGTCTAGCTGAAACTTACAATTTTTCTTGAAATTGTATATTCCGATGAAAAAACACTATTTCTTCCATAAATTAAACTTCACCAAATAAACACATATAATGAGAAATGTTAATAACCACATGTAGTGAGAAATGTTTTAAAAATTTACGGGTTAGTGGGTTATGTATCAGTGGGTTGGTAGCATTAAAATTATAAATAACTATATTGGATTATAATCTACCATGATTAACTATAATCAACCATAGTAAATTAAAATAAGTGGGTAGTTAACGGGTGATTGAGTTGGTTGATCTAGATTCAATGAATTGTTAGTTAGTGGATCAATGGTTTTAATCAACCATAATAAATTATAATAAGTGGGTAGTTAGTAAGTGATTGCGTTGGTTGATCAATGATTAGGTGAATTCTTGGTTAACGGATCAATGGTTAGATAATGTGTTGGTTGGTGGGTCAATGGTGAAGGGGTTAAGTAGATTAGTGATTTGGAATTATGTTGGGTTATTAATTTAATAGGTAATGAGTTAGATATTAAGGGGTTCATGATAATGGATTGGTCTAGTGATTTGGAGTTATGTTGGGTTATTAATTTAATAGGTAAGGAGTTAGATATTAAGAGGTTCATAATAATGGATTGGTCTTAATAAGTGGTGCGTCATGTATTATAAGAGAGACTAAGGATTTAATGGTTTCATGATTAAATATAATGAATTGATTTGTGTTCTAATGTGATCCAATTTAATGGTTTCATGATTAAATAGGATTATTATTATTTTTTTTAATCTCATCCAAATTTTTGATCCTCTACAATATTTCTTGCATATTGCATTGGGTTTTGATTCTCGAATATATCCCAAAATGTATTACATATACAAATCAACAATTATGAGAAAGAATTGGAGGAAATTAAACACATGACATGGTAATAGTACATTGCATCTCTAAGAATGTCTAAGTTCTTCTCACCCTCAAATGATGCTACTTTGGGTGGAAATCATTTGTATATTCGACGCTTTATTTTCTTAACAGATTGGTGTCAAATATATATATGCATATCATTGTACAATCCCTCATTGTAACTGAAACTCACAAATTTTCTCGAAATTGTATATTCCAATGAAAAAAATGTTTTCTTCCATAACTTAAACTTCACCAAATAAAAATACGTAATGACCAATGCTAATAACCACATGTAGTGAGCAATGTTTTAAAATTTTATGGCCTAGTGGGTTATGTATGAGTTGGTTGGTAGCATTATAATTATACATAACTATATTGGATTATAATCTACAATGATTAACTATAATCAACCATAGTAAATTATAATAAGTGGGTAGTTAAGTGGTGATTGAGTTGGTTGATATATGATTAGAGTAATTGTTGGTTAGTAGATAAATGGTTTTAATCAACCATATTAAATTATAATAAGTGGGTAGTTAAGCGGTGATTGAATATGGCAATAAATTCTTCAATAAATTAAAATGTGGAAGTAATTAAATCTTTTTTTTTTCAAAAATAGATTCAACGTCATCAATGGTTTTCAAAAAAAAATGAACCTCTTTAAACTACTACAATAAAATCTTCAATAATTTAAAATGTGGAAATAATTAAATCTTTTTTTATTGCAAAAATAGATTCAACATCATCTATGGTTTTTAAAAAAAATGAACCTCTTTAAACTACTAGCCAAATTTATTAATCTCTCACTATTTTTTCATTTAATCATCGAACTAAATTCTCTCCTCATAACACATTTAATGTATATTAATATTTATTAATATTTTTATTTGATTTGAGTTTTTTTCAAGGTATTTAAAATAATTGTTTTCTTAAGGTATTTAAAATAATTACGTTAGAACATACTCACACAATAATGTTCATTTTGATCAATATCTCTTTAAGTGAATCCATACGCCCTCCCACAGGATAAATAAATTAAAGGATGATAATCATGAGAACCTCAAAAATTAAAGGATGACAATCATGAGAACCTCAAATTTGCACAACATCATATAAATTTGAACAATCAATAAAAATGAATTAATAAGGATAAATAAATTAAAGGATTATCATGAGAACCTCAAATTTGCACAACATCATATAAATTTGAACAATCAATAAATATGAATTAATAAGGATTTGCGCTTAGAGGCGAAAAATAAGATTAGAAATAAAAAACTACATTTAAATCAATATATTTATTTTAGTGAAAAACATAAATATTCATGACTTTCTAGATCTAATTTCTATGTCTGTATTTGTTTATGTGTCTCTTTCTTCTGCCCTCTCTCTCCACCTTCTATCCTGTGTCTATCTCTCTCCCTATATCCTTCTCTCCCCCCTCCCTCTCTCCTCCGTCTCTTTCTCTCTCCACCTCTCCATCCATTTCTCTATATTTTTCTTCTTCCCTCCCCCCCTTCCATCTATATCTATACCTCCCTCCATCTCTCTTTATTTTTCTCTCTATCTCAGCCCGCTAAGCATGTGTCACTCACTCTCTCTCTCCATATCTATCTCTCTTCCTCCCTCCCTTTCTTTGTCTCTCTCTCCTTCCCTCTTGCCCCCTCCATCTATATCTCTATCTTCATTTGTCTCTCCTTCTTTATCTCTCTATATCAGCCTGCATATACTCTCTCTCTCCATTTATATCTCTATCTCCCCTTATCTCTCCTTATCACCCCAAAAAAATAGACACTCTCTCTCCTCGTCTATCTATCTCTCCCTCCCTCCCTCTTTAGACCCCTCTCTCTCTTCCTCTCCTCTCTCTATTCCCCTTGTCTCCATCTCTCTCTCTTTCTCTCTCTCTCACACTCACATCATATCTACATCTCTGCCTTCTCACTCCCTCTCCCTCTCCACCTTTATCTCTTTATGTCTTTCTTCCCCTTCTAACTCCATCTCTCTCTCCTATCTCTCTTCCTTCCTCTCTCTCCTCCCTCTATCTCTCTCCCCATCACACAAACTATCTCTCTCCACCATCCAACTTTTCCACTACCTCCCTCTATCTCTCCTTCTCACTCTCCCCATATCTCCCCCTTCCATATCTATGTATCCTAATTTCTCTCTTCCCCTTCTTTCCCTATGTCTATTCTCTCATTTTCTCTCCCTTCCCTCGTCTCCTCTCTCCCTCATTCCATCTTCATCTCTCCCTTATGACTCCCTCTCTCTCTCCACCTCTATCTATCAATGTATTTTTTCTTCCCTCCCTCTCTTTCCCCCTTTCAACTCCATCTCTCTCCCTCCTCCCCCCTCTCTCCTCTCTCGCAAGTGCCCTCTCTCCCACCTCCCTCTGTCTCTCCCCCCTATCACAAACACTCTCTCTCTGCCCACCCTCCAACTATATCACTATCTCGTCCTCTCCCCCTTCTTGCCCTCCCTCTCTCTCCCCTCTCCATATCTATGTATCCCTATCTATCTCTTCCCTCATCTCTATCCTCTCCTTTTTTTCTCCCTTCCCTCTTCTCCTCTCTCCCTCATTCCATCTTCATCTCTCCCTTATAACTCCATCTCTCTCTCCACCTCTATATCTCAATGTATTTGTTCTTCCCTCCCTCTCTTTCCCCCTCCAAATCCATATCTCCCTCCCTCCCTCTCTCCCCCTCCTCTCTCTCCATGTTTCTCACACCTCTATGTCTCTCTCCCCCACTCTATTCCTGTGCCATCTCACTATCTCTCTTAAATACGATCCCATTGTATTGTATTTAAGAAATTATCTAAATTAAAAAAGAAGAAGCATAATTGGTTGTAAAATATTAAACCTATATTTTGGATCAATCATGTCAAAGAAAATACAATAATAAAAAAATTTAAAATAATCATGCACTATATTTCCTCTATCATTATTAGTCACTTTGTTTTATCTCTTTTCTTGGATCCTTGGTTAAAATGCATCTATATTGAGTCTTTATAATATTATTTATGTTATATAAATTTCACATGTATATATAAAAGTATTCTCATTTTTAATTTATTAAAACCTCGATTTAATCTCTATGGGAATATTTTTAGTAGTCATGAGGATGGAGGGTTTAGATATACCTCAAAAGTAATTATAATTTTTTTTCTTTTAGATTTAATTAAAAAAAATTATAAAATTAAATTAAAATAAACTATCTGTAAAATATTTGTATTTTGAAATGAATTATGGTCCTTGGGTATGTGGTATTGATAAACCATGGTATTGGCCCATGGTATTGTAACAAAATAATTAAAATCCTAGATCCATAACATAAAAATCAAAAGCACAGATGACCCATGGTATTGATAAACCATGATATTAGCCCATGGTATTATGATTTTCTTCCCTCCTCTCCCTCTATCTATCCCTCTCTTCTAGGTATTGGCCCATGGTATTGTAAAAACACATATTTAGAATTTAATAATATCCATGGTAAATATTTATGATTAAAAATATTGTTATACTGTAAATATTAAATTTTTATCAGCTTATTAATTAAATTTAAAAATGGTTATGCAATCATAATTTTCATTTATATAGTGAAATAGATATTAATTTATAAGTACTATTTATATGTTCTATATTTGTTCATACCTAAACTAGACTATAAAGCACCTCTAACAATAATGTTAAACATATCACCAACTTCCATAACTTAATTAAGAATTTCGTGTTGCTAGAATTGCTCTCATATGTCATATCTAACTTCCATTTAACTTAGTCAAGAATTTCATGCCGCTAGAGTTGTTCTCATCTGTTATAATATCTACTTTTTGTGATATCTTCTCTTATAATTTTGTGATATCATGTTAAAAAATATTACAAACTTCCATATAACTCTTGCTGTTGAAGTTGCTCTCACATGTCATCTACTTTAGTGTTAAAGTTTCTCTCATGATCTCTCTGTCATCTACCGTATCAGCTCTTAAAGTTGCTCTCATCTCTGATTTACTTTTGCGGTATAATCTTTTTGTGTGGTATAATCTTTTATTTTAAGTATAGTATTTGTGCCATGATAACTATTACTACCACTTCATTGCCTAAAATATTGGAAACCACGATTACGTTTCAGAACATCATAACATAACATTTGTCTGAATGGTAGATTGAAGTGATAGTTTTTTTAAAGTTATTCATTCAATATTTAATATTGTTTATTAAGGACATACACGACCACACCAAGAAATGCAGAATACATACTTTGGGAGTTATGTACACAAACTCATGAAACGGAGGCACATTCTCAGAGTTATGTACACAAACGCATGAAAAGGATTTTAAAAATGGTTCTAAACACATCCATCACACGAACAGAATTTGAACAATTGCTCACCATTTGTAAATGATAATTTTGACTTTTAAAACAGTAATTTTAATTTTGACCCTTAAAAAATAGTAATTTTAACATTTAAATGGGACATAAAAATTCAATTTTCAATGAAAGTATACCTATTATTACTTTTCAACTATAAACTAAATTTAACAATACTAACACAAACGCACATTCTATTATAGTATCAACTGAAAAACGATAAATCATAAAACCAATTCATATCTGATATCAGTAATAGATTGGATGTTTTTCAAGTATTTGATAGCTTAATACTTTTTCATATATTTGATAACATAGTAGTGCAGTATCGCAAAAATTTCAAAAAATGATAAGTGACTCTTCAAAATAGAGAAGTATTCCACTTTGATGGTTACTACAATGATGTTATATACCTTTTTCTCTTGTTGCGAGTGTAAAACTCCAAAACATACTCATAATTTCCACATCATCTGTCACGCAAAGATCCAAGACCTGTGTTGTTGCTCCAGGCAGGATAAGAACTGCCATCAATGTCTTCATGGCAATTTCCTTCTGCTGGATGGTAAGACACTCCTCCCACTGTGGTCCTGCAATCTGGGCATTGAGATGTCTGAGTTGGCCCTCCGCATTCTCGCAGCTTGTAGAAATGCCCATTCGGACATTGATACCAATGCCCTCTTCCTCCCACCTCTTTAGTAACAACTTCAATAACCTCTACTTTCACTCGATTTTCCAACCCCACTCTAATTTCCGTGGTTTTTGCATGATCTAGGTTTTTCTACAGAATGATGTCGCAAATCGCCAACCCAGATGTAAAGTCGTTTCGAGCGAAATAAATCAATGCCAATGGCCAACTCATTATCTACTAATTTAGAATTAATATACTGTTGTTGAAACTATATTTCAGTCTCAATACTGTTGGAAGCTTTTCAAGCATGAGCACCTTGTAGGAGTTGTGCTCTCTCATAAAATAGAGATGTTGTATTGCTTGATCATGGTCTTGCAATCCACAGAGTGCACAGGCTTGGCCCAGATGGACTTACAGAAGCCCTGGACTGCTGCGGAGAGCTGCATTGAATTCCACCATTGCTTCACTATACCGCCTTTTCTTTAACATATCATTTCCTCTCTTCACTTTTTCGAATACAATCACTCACTTCTTGACTTCTTCTATTTGTTGCAACTTCCTTTTGACAATGTTTGAATACTGCAGTGTTCTTCTAATAGGTGACTGACATACGGGATTGCATAGCATACCACACCATTTAACAATGTTAATAGAGTTTAGCAATTCTCGTTGAGACTACAGAATACAACACAGAAATTGCGTGATTTATAACAGGCTTACCATTGCTTTAGCTTGACAGCAGCAGTACCAGGTTCAACAATTGTGTCATCCATGTCCGAATAAAATGGAATAAAATTGATTTACACATCCCCAAATTTGAAATTCAAATTTGAGAGGGTGGGTTTTCAAAATTCAAATGAGCACTCATTAATGGGTATCGTATCGTATGTGGTCCTGCAATATTCACCATACTTTCATAGTCAGGAATGTATAAATATGAGACGCCGTAGGGGACACAGATGCCAGATGCCGGGAGGGCAGAGGTTTGGGTTCGGGATTCGATGTGAGGGAATAAATGGATATACGATCCCGAGTTATAAATGTCCATAGGATCCATGGGATGGGATGGGACTACGGAATCGACCTCTAATAAAGACTCTAAAGGGCAATTATAACGAATAGCTTATGATTTATTGGTTGCCCCTGCTGGAGAGGGACACGTGGTTTAAGGACGAAACAAGAGGGTTGTGACTCTAATTCTAGCTTGTTGGAATTGTAGAGGTTATTCTTGGAGGAGGAGACCTGGGATAGGGCCTATTGCAGAAGGTAGAGACATAATTTGTTTCTACGTAAAACTCATGAACATGATGGTTGCAAAACTCCTATATTTGATGGCTATTTGAAGGTCGTCACATTCGGGCTTAGTGAAAGAAGATATAAAAAAGCAATATTTATGGTTAAACATAACTGAGAATGAGAACAAACATAAGAATTGCAGCATGTTATTTTGCGCCTCAAGTATCAAAAAACTTACAAAAAATAAGGGATTGGACAGACAAAGATCCAGTATGCAGCTTTAAAGAAAGATATTGCAACATATTCTCAACGAGGAGAAGTTCTTTTAGTGGGAGATTTCAATGCTAGAACAACAAATTAACAAGCTAGTATTCTTTGTTGCAAAGAGGATCACAATCCTATCTAGCTCATTGAAGAGGAGAATTCTCGATGGGTGAGATGTTCGGAAGATGACAAAGTTAGTAATCATTTTTGGAGAGGATTTGCTTACATTGTGTGGTGCTTTCAACTTAATTATCCGCAATGGTCTAGAGAGATGGAAAAAGTTTGGGAACTTCACTTGCAACACATACAATGGGGCAAGTGTAGTTGACTATGTTATTAGGTCACAAAGCCTAATAGAAAGAATAGTTGAAGTTAAGATTGGAGAGAATATTTGGGATTTAAAAATCGGATCATAACCCAATTTATATAAAGTTATCCCGGTTAGAAGAAAGACAGAATAGGAGGAAAACCCAATGTTCTCAAAAACCGACATCAAGGGGAAAAATGCTTCTAACACAAGCAAATTGCACTATCTTCAAAACAATGTTGAGGAGATCAATTCGAAGGAGAAAATTGGTCCCCAAAGCCTCAACAACCATGAGTTAAAAAATATAATCCAGGGTGCGCTTGAGAAGTGCAAAAGATCAAAAAATTGGAAATCGAATCAAATTGTTTTCTTGTGAATGCATGGTTCGATGATGAATGCAAAATGGCAAGGAGAACCTTGAAAAATGAAGGAGAGGGGAAGATGAATGTAAAGTTATATAAGAAGATTTTAAAAAAAGAAAAAATATATGAGTTCATGCAAACAAGGCGGGAAGAGCCGATATATCTAGGCAAGAATAACCCAAAACGTTTTTTGGCGAGCACTTTAACCAAGGAAGAAGCAAATTGAAAATCATATTACAACCAATCGGTGGTTTGACTATGCAAGGAAACTCTATGAAAGAGAAGTAGAGGTTGAGCCTCCTCCCAGGGATCGACTCATCTACAAAGATTTTTACAAGTACATGAGGTGGAGGCGAGAATTAAAAAGTTGAAAGCAGGGGAAGGCAAGAGACTTGTTGAACTTCAAGTAGAATATCTAAAGTGGGGAATGAACATTTTGGCACCCCACATCATGGAAATATTCAACAATGTCATTTAGCAAGGGTTCCTAAGGGATTTGACAACTAGTCTAGCAATCCCCCCTTTTAAAAGTGGAGACATTAATAATCCTTCCAACTATAGAACCATTATGATCAATCCTCTCGTTTGCAAAGCTTTTTCGGTGGCATGGTAGAAAATATAATCGATAAGTGGGTAGAAGTAAAAAGAAAAAGAGGGCAAAAGGGCAAGCGAGTTTTAGGTCGAAGCATTCTACGAGAGATCATGGTATCACGTCGAGACACATTGTTGAAAAGGTTTGAGGGAGCAAAGAAGAAGTAATTTGCTCGCTTTGTTGACTTCAAAAAGGGCATTTGACACGGTCCCTAGAGATAAGTTGTGGCGTAGAATGGAAGAACTTGAAATTCCTTTACAATATAGAGCTATTGTCCATAGGCTTTATGAAGAGGTGAAAGTCAAGATTGGAACTTTAGCGAAGCATTTCGAGAAAGTTTTAGAAGTGACATCGAGTCAAGCAAGGTTGCCCTTTATCCCCTACCCTTTTTGGTTTATATATTGACAAACTCGGAAGAGTGGTTAAATTTGAAAGGTGGGGAGGGTGTTCGATTGGGGGAGTTCGTGATAAAGCTTCTTCGATATGTCGATGACCTTGTGTTGGTTGCTAAATCGGCCCATGGATTGCAGATGCACCCTATATGCCCTTGAGAATTTTTTGTAAAGAAGTGGGGATGCAAATCAATAGCGATAAGACCAAGATAATGATTTTCTCTAATAAAAAGGAAGCAAAGCCAACATACTTTCTTCTTTCAAGACAACATTCTTGAAGAAGTAAATGAATACAAGTACCTCGGTATCGATTTCAACAAGAAGCTTAATTGGGAGGATTGCAAAAAGAAAAGAATTTTAGGAGGGTGGAAAGCATTATATGCACTTCAAAATAGATGTAGAGAGGTAGAGTTATGGGATTGGAACACGATAAAAGTACTTTTTAGACTCCTAGTTTGTCCAATGATATTATATGGGTGTGAATTGTGGGCTAGCAACATCTCTCGTTTCAAAATGGAAACAAATTGAAAAAAAATTCAAAAAACGCTTGATCATGAGCAAGTTCAAAATAAAAAGTTCGGTTCCTTATGAGATAATGTTGAGTGAAACAGGGGGCGCCCATCGAAGAAAAATGCCATGGTGCATCTTATAAGGTACATAAAGAGAATGGAGCAAATGGGAGAAGGTAGATGGCCGAAAGTTTTCTTCAATGAAGGTATGCGTGAAAGAAAGAAATCATGGATGAGACAAAACAACAAATGGATGCAAAAAATGGAATATTTACTTGAATGCATATCCCACAAATAGCAAGGAATTAAAGAATTTTTGTGGTGGAGAAGTTCAGTAAGGGTATATGGGGAAAAGAGTTCGGTAGAAAGAAGAAGTATTATGTTCGGGAATTTGACCCCACTTGTGATCTCCAACAAAAAGAATACATTGGAGCTAGCATTCCGTGGAGGGAAAAGGTTCTTATAGCTCAATTAAGAACTAACTCACATCAACTTCGGTGTGAAACGGGACGGTGGAAGAGACCTAAAGAAGCTTGGGAAGAAAGGGTATTCACTTTTTGCACTTCTAGGGTAGTGGAATCAGAAAAAACATTTCATTTTGGAATGTGACGCTTTCAGAGACATCGAGGGACGATTACGTAGTATGTTAGCATCAATTCCGTGGCATTGTCTTTTTTAGTGATGGAAACCGTTATAAGGTTGGGTCAACTCATCATCAATTTGAGTAAGAAAAATATTGAATTGCGAAGGCAAAAACAAGGAAGTTGGTGGTCCCATAGACTATTTTTTAGTCTCGTGGACATTAAAATATCATTCATTCATTCATTCATTTGTAACAAAAGGTCACGGGGTCTAAAGGAAAGGTCGGTCGTGGCCCATACAAATGGGTGGCCGTGTGGAGGAAATACTAGTCAATTGAGGGACGCGGAATCAAAATGAAAATTGGATTGAGGTACACATCGGTGGAGGCGGCGACAATGGAAAGAATTTGTCTACCGACAAATTTGCCCCTACCAAAAAATGGTCGAAATTTGGCATTTTTTTTATTTTTTATTTTTAAATATTTGTAGTAGAAGTGTTTCAATGGTTTTTTTTTAATGTCCCAAATGGATTGAGTATCATTTAAAAAAACCATAGTTTCACCAAGTTTTCCGGGGACATGGGGAGGAAATTCAAGCCCCGGTCTATGAAAATGTCGCTATCAATTTTTAGGAAACGTGGAGGCATTGGGATTTTTAAAACAAGGGACTCTAACAAAATTAGTAAAATTCTAAAAAAATTACAATTATATCATTGAAATTTTATAACACTTACATGATGAAGGATAACTTGATGAAACATATAAGTGAAACAAATTTAAAACAAAAAGACATGATACAATCATACATGTAATCGTAACATTGTACAATGAAAATAAAAGTTTAAACCATATTGAATTCCCAACCCAACCTGTGAATACTGAATATTGAAATAAAAGTCTAGACAAATAGAGTCAAGTCTAATATATCATATATCAAGATTCAAAACAAACTAAAGTCTACAATTGAACTTTCGAAATAGAGAAGCGAGATAACATAAAAACATATCAAATGAAAAATGAACATAATTATTCAAGGTAATGCCCCACTAGTCTTTGGATATAGCCATTGCATGAATAAATTAGGAACAACCATGTCACCATCTCGAATCGAATCACTTGCATACTCAAACATGCTAAGTGGCACACCAACCAACCCCATCTCTCGTGTCATCAAGTCCCTCTTCCATCTCTACTTGTGCATCATCCGATGGATCAACCTCTCATCTTGTTGTTGGTCCCTTCAAATATGAAATAACCAAAATAACCCTTCCCTTATATATTCATAATATATTTATAATATTTTATTAAAATATTTAGCTATTTTACTTTCTAATTTTTTTTTGGAAATTCAGAAAACGTCCCCTTCAAGTTTCCTCGAATTTCCTTCTTTTGAAGACTTAGAAAAACGTCTCCAAGTCCTCGGAACTCAAAG